>CAVNZK010000159.1:600000-951183 GCA_963693345.1 Pieris melete
AAAAATAAATTTCTAACTGGATATGTTAGAAACTCTATTTATTAATGTTTTAATAACTTGTGTGGTCATTAATATATTATTATTAATTTTTCATGATACATATTTCATTGAGAGCACACCTGATAACCCGCGACTGGTTTCTCACAGTCAAATAAACCAAGTGCGTTACCCGTTGAGACTATTTTAATGTTTTTATCTAATTAACCCTAGTGATGATCTCTGATGTCCAGTTTAAGCATTCTGATAAACGAGCCGGGTCTGGATATCCATAGTTGCTCCCCTCACACTGTAAAATCGATTTTTTAGTTTTTTGTCATTTGAATGTTTTTGATTAGTAATTGTTTTTTTTTGTAATGTTTGTTTTGTTTAATAATTGTTTGTATTGATATTTGTATGATCTCTACATGTATATCATGTTTGACTGTAAGTGCTTGTCATAATAAAAATTGTATTTTGTGTTTGTTTTTATCAATGTATTAGTGTGCCGAGCGTGGCCAAGCTTTTTTCAATAAAAATAATGAAGTGAAATGTAATCGAAAATTAGTCTACATTGAAACTTCGAACAATGAAATTGGCAAGAGCAAAGTCAACATTAATCACATTAGAACCACAGTCGGCAGTTAACTTGTATAAATGGAACTAGCCCAAATAAAAAATGGCGTCCTTGCAGATAAAACAAAGAATAATTCGATTTTAAACTTGAAAGATAAGATTCAAGATGTCAGAATGAAAAAACCATTAATTGCATGTCGACATTTTGATAACATTGGATTCTTTCTTCGTCGATCCGTTTAGAGTGTTTATTTTAGAACGACATAGTTGGTAGACAGCTTTTATATTATTGTATTATTTAATATCGGTGTTTGCGATTAAAATATAGTTTCAAGAATATGCCACTGTTATAATTGTCCTTTCTTTTTAGGCCAGGCCTCAGACTATATCTACTTCATAGTCATTTGTCCATCTAATAGGCAAGTAGGTTTTTTATTTTTTTATTTTTTTTTATAGAATAGGGGGCAAACGGGCAGGAGGCTCACCTGATGTTAAGTGATACCGCCGCCCATGGACACTTTCAATGCCAGAGGGCTCGCGAGTGCGTTGCCGGCCTTTCAAGAAGTGGTACGCTCTTTTCTTGAAGCACCCTAAGTCGAATTGGTTCGGAAATACTTCAGTGGGCAGCTGGTTCCACAAAGTGGTGGTGCGCGGCAAAAACTGCCTTGAAAAACGCTCAGTTGTGGAACGGCGGACGTCGAGGTGATACGGGTGGAATTTCGTACTCTGCCTCGACGTCCGATGACGAATCTCAGCTGCAGGTATTAATCCGAACAACTCCTCTGAACACTCTCCATGGTAAATGCGGTAGAAGATGCAGAGTGACCCCACATCTCTACGCAACGCCAAAGGATCAAGCCGCTCGGAGAGAGATTGGTCGTCGACGATTCGAACCGCTGTGAAAGGTGATCACTGATCAGCCTCCTGTGCCTGACACATGCCGTCGACTTTTTAACTCAGTTTCCTCAAGATTTTCCTTCACCGTTCGAGCGAATGTCAAACACGCGGCATAGAAATAAAGTCCATTGGTGCACAGCCTCAGAAATGAGAGTCGCACGCTGAAGTTACTAGGCCAACACTGCACTAAATAAAAATTCACTAAGAGTAATGTTAATATTAGGTTGTAATTCCAACAATACAATACGTCTCGGTACCGCACTTGCGAGCCCTCTGGCAATGTGTCTATGTCCTTCACTGATCATCACATGTGCCTCCTCCCCTGCCTGCCTGTTACTTATATAAAAAAGTCCGTGCGTACAAAGTACACATGTCAGAAGTAAAACTACTTTGTAAATTAATTATTGAGTAATAAAGCTGCCCAGAACCAAAACTAAAATTTGTTGCTGTTATGTATATAGAATACCACCATTAATATGGTAACAATTACCAAATATAACAAATTCATTATTATCATAATTGCTTACTTATGTCCACATTTTCTAAAATAGCCAACTGGGTTTTAGCAAAAAAGGTCTTGGTTCTGTGCCCTTATAAAAATACAAAATCAACAAAAAAATGGTAATTTAGTTACTTAATAAAATAATAATGATATTGATATGTGTCGGTCTCAATCGCTCTCTCCCTTTTCTACGACAAAATCAAAAAATAAAATTTTTACCCTCATGCGCCTAAAGAAGTTTCGTTTATACGAACATCGGATACGATAGCGAAAAGTCCCTATATGTAGTCTATTGGACGTTTCCTCCTGGTTAAAATTATCACATACTCGTCAGGCCTCACTCTGTATGTGAACACCTCATGGTATGTGACGTAAACGAGCGTATGAGGGTGATTGATCGCCTCACTTACCGCAGTTAAATTGCGAATTTAAGGTCATAGCGACGAAATTAGTAGATTAAAGGGAAATTTAACTCTAAACCCTATACGAAAAGGTCTAATAGCGCATACGTACTTCAAATCCTATTCATTATATATAAAACCACTGAAATTTTGTAATGAATGTAATTATAAAAGTGTACATCAATGTTTTAAAGAGATAATTTTTGGAGACTATTTCAGTAACATGTATGAAGAATAAGGGAAAGTAATAATGTGCGAGAATTATGGTTTCCTCTATAGTAAAATTCTTATCTATTTTTTGTGTTCACAGATACACAATATTTGATCCAGTTTGCGCAAGTTTTATTCTGATACGCTCCGATTTAAAGTAGCCAATGCATAGCCCGGGGCCATTGGCTAGTTTTACACTAAAAGGATTGAAGAAAAGTTTATATATTTAGTTGGAACAGACAGTTCCACTATATCTCACTATCCTATATGATTTATTAATAGTCAAAAGTAACGTATATAACTATATATCTCTTAATATTAAATTTAAAACGTAGAACGTAACGCTACTGTAATATGTAGCGTGAAATGTGAAGATTTGTCTTAGATAAACTATCTGCTACTAGAAATTTATAATAATAATAATCAAGCCTTTTTTATTATTGCCATATCATTAATTTTCATTTCAAATGTTGTTAGTATTTACACATAGCTAAATGTTACTCAAAATAAAGTCTTAAAATTAAGTCACTTATGAACGTCAAAAAAAAAAATGTATATAGAACGGAAGAGAAGAACTGGCAATAAACTCTCCGCCACTCTTTTTAATCGCCATGCTTTTTTTACACAACGTTTATAAGGACATGACACCACATGACATCTTAAGTAATTAATAATAATAACATAAATTAAAAACAATGACTTGTGCTCTATCAGCAGGAGGCATGGTGAAATAGGAGCACGCACTGACATTGTCGTGGGAACAACACGCAAACACATTGTCGAAATAACTAACATCACCGCATACACGAATTCAAGTACCACCAGTCATTACAATTAGCACCCGTTCACGAGTATGACGCATGGCCAGCCATCGGCCCCCTCGCCATATTTTAGGGAGAGAGACAACCCGACGCATGGACGCCATTTATTCGAACTAATTCTGCTAGGTAATGAAAGATTTTGGTTTTGTCCCACTTGTATATATGTCTAGTTACATAAATAATTATTATGACTTCCAATTAGTGAGTAATCCAATTGTAGTCATTAAATATCTCACTATGTTATTATGTATATGACAGTTTTATGGGTTACTAGGTGTAACAATTTATTTTAATAAGGTCGAAGAATATTTAATTAATGTGGCTTTTACTAAAGCAAATTTTTGACGTAGAATTGCGGAGGGTGTCATAATTTATTATTAAATATGGTAATTATCTAAGTAATTGGCTGTAATATATCAGATTGGGTTTTATAATTAAAACCTAATGGACTGGGCATAATTTTTATTATGCTTTATTAGATGTGAATTACTTCATATGGGAATGTTAAGGAAATCAACATACCAGTTACACTTACTAAAGTAAGTAATAAAAATAATTAATTAAAAAACACTCTGTTAAAGGAACACTGCCACAGGGACCCAACTTTTTTAAATTTGTTGTAATTTTCTATTTATTATTATTATTATTATTACTATGTAGGTTAAAAGAAACCGTACAACCTTTATTAGCACATACACTTACATTACCGTGGCACAATGACTTGAACTACTAGCAATATTCACTTTAATAAAAATTCTTTATAGATATATTCTGCAAAAGGTATAACCGTATATCATGTGAAAAAATATAAAAAACCTATTAAATATAGAAAAGAAAATCTTAAAGGAATTAATTTTTTACCGGATTGAACTTATGTATTTATGTATGGTGTCCGCTATGTTCGCGGATTAAGCCATAAAGCCATTTGAGCCATTTCTGCCAAAACCATCTTTTAGTCGATACCAACTCCGAATAAATACAGATAATACAACTTTTTCTACAGCTGTGATTCTTTTTGAAAATTAACACCTTTTGTCTTCAGTCACCGTGACCACGCACGCTGTAAAGCACGCGAAACGTCGGTTAAATTGAAAATTATGTAAAATAATAGTAAATTTATTACACATAAATACATAACTTCAATCCGGTAAAAATTTTTTCCTTTAAATGTGTAAAAGTTATGTCAATAAAAGACAATAAGAAAATCTTATGTGATTTTCACGCTGTGAAATATTGGGCCTAACATACTGATTTTCTCACGATGTGTTCCTTCTCTTTAGATAAAATTACACAATGAACGTTTCTTAAAACATATAATATTTTGTAGTATTTAAACCTACTGTGGAATATTACTGTTGTTACCACATTTGAAGTTTGTTATTACTTCGAGGTTCATTAACTTAAATTGTAATGTTAAGTAACACACCCACACGATGTTATTAAAAGGTCAAAGGAAATTTAATATAAAAAATGTCTAAAAGGAAATCAATTTTTCTTTTCCATTGTTTGTGTACAATGATTAATGTCAGAAAATATTAAAGTTAGCTCAACAAATTATCCGAACAAATATGCCGAAAAAGCTACGGAGGAAACTCTAACAACATGAATACTAAAAAAAACAGGCGCTACAACCATTTGAGGTCTGGGTCTCCGATTTCTGTGTCTGTTTCATGATCATTTGTGTCAATCTAATGGAGCACACGCTGTTTACTTCTAAGGCAAGCTGGTTTCTTCGCGATGTTTTCCTCCACCGTACGAGCAAGTACTAAATGTGTACACATAGACTAAAGATCATTGGTGTTCAGCCGGGGTTAGAACATAATACCTCACGGATGAGAGTCGCATGCTGAAGCCATAAGGCTAATACGGCTCTAGCAAAAATACTAAATAATTTTAATTTGAATGTGCGTAAAGTGGGACAATTTAATATCAAACTAAAAAGTTGTTTTATTTATTTTCGATTTAACTTGAAATAATAATAATAAACAATTTATGTTTGATAATAGAATATTGCCAATTAAACTCAATCATAATAGTCGGTTTTAAAGTTTTACTTTTAGTAAATAAGTAAAATTAATGGCAATTTTTTCTAAATCTTTAGAAGAATTTTTTTATGAAACTCCCTTGATTATATGACAGGGGCCTTACATAATGATGTAGACCAACAAGGAGTCGGTCGAATATTCTGGCTTTATGTAAAAATATACAGGAAAGCTCGTTTAAACTCATAACACTTTACATAACAGTGTTGTATCGCTATACTAAAACCTTAGCTGGAATCTTTTTTTGCCTGAAGTTTGATATATTCTAATTTAATATTTAGAAATGAAAAATTTATGATAAATCAATTTATATTAGTTTCGATGGGACTTAATTACGTTTTGAAAAACGAATTTTAAGACGATCTATGCACAGTTATCGAGAGAATTCAAAAATTTAAATTTAGAATTTTAAAACCAAATCCGACCTTTTACATCAGACTTCGCTGCAATTGCGCTGCTTCTTTTACATTATAAGTGAATATCCACTCTTCAAACGAAGTTGCCGACATTATCTAGTAATAACGACTAAGATTTCTTAATAGCCCTTCAAAGAGTGGAGACAAAATGAATTTCATTAAAATTTTATGTATAATACATAGCCGAGTATAATAAATGGAAATGACTTTGTACTTAGAAAATCGCAAGTTCATGTTTTTGAATATTTTACACTGAGTGGACCTGTGATCTGTGAGACTATTTTCGGTCACGTTTTAAAATGTATTTTTCAAAATTAAGATTAAAACTATATGTAAGCATTGAAATTTATGCTAAAAAAATATTTACATCATGTATTTATTATATGGTAATTTCATTCTATATATAATAAGTTTTTTTATTATACATATATATATATTACACTGATACATGAATGTAAGAACCGCAACATGATTTTTAATATGACAAGCACTTATAGGGAAATATGACATAAACGAAGAGATCATACAAATATTAAACAATTAAAATTAGAAAAACTAAACGAAAATTAATCTTTACTTTATCTTCGTTTTTGTTATTTGTAACTAAAGATATTACGGATTGTATTCGAAGACCTTATTAATACATTTCCCTTTCACTAATAAATTCCTAAAGGTTTTATTATATTTTCATTGGATAGATTCCCATGGGGATGGACGATGTAATGAAATGTATGTTTCACTACGTTTATGGTAGGACGCGATCAATCACTTTGCGTGCGTTCGACTTCTATACTTTATTAATTAACTCACTTTTATTACTCGAATAGCTAATAGAAAACTGTTATATTTTTATATATCCATATTCGGACTGTATTACATATCAATATTATATTATATTCATAAAATGGGTGTCTATGGGCTGCGTAGACTGCCCTTTTAGGTCCCGCAAGCTCGTTTGCCCCCCTATAATATAAAAAAAAATAAAAAAAAAATATAAAAAAAACATTTAAGACATACACCGTAATTTCTAATGACCTAATGTACCTAATATTATTGCTTCTTAAAACATTGAAAGCGCCCAAAACTTCATAAAACTTATGCTTTATAATAGCAAAAAACTGTTTAATAATGTGTATACAATTATTATATTAATTGAAAAGAATTCCTTTTACTCGCATCATATCAAGCTAAATGAAAAATTGTAATTCCAGGAACGTGTGTAATTTAGTCCAATCCCACAGACTATACCATGACTGATTAAAAAAGCTTTCTGCATGGGTGTGGCGACGATGTGGCGCGCCTTTTGTAAGTACTTGCTGGAAAACTTTTGTCCAGGCCTGAATTAAATCGGTCATTGTTTATGAAATTATATGTTATGTAAATTTAATATAGTATTTACATGGACTGTCCAGAAAATGTGATCAACATTATATTCTTCACCACAGTGCCGCTACAACCTCTTTAGCTGGGCCTCAGATTTCTAAATCTGTTTTATAATTATGTAATTAAGAATGTAGAGCAGTGAACGCCTAGTGGCTTTAGCATGAAACTCTCATCACTGAGGTCGTAGGTTCGATCCTCGGCTGTGCACCAATGGACTTTCTGTCTATGAGCGCATTTAACATTCGCTCGAACGGTGAAGGAAAATGTCGAGGAAGAAACCGGCTTGTCTTAGACCGAAAGTCGACGGCGTGTGTCAGGCACAGGAGGCTGATCACCTACTTGCTTATTTAAAAAATAATATCACGAAACAGATACAGAAATTTGGTTAAAAGGTTGTAGCGCCGCTGGTATATGCAATAAAAAATTATTGGTTCAGTCGCGGTTCAAATGCACTACCAGAGGCTGGAACTTGCTCGTTTAACCACTACGCGTATATAACAGGAAATTTATTTTAAAATGTAATTGTAATTATCAAGCGACATTATAGAAGCTCAAAACAGAGTAATAGCTCCAGGCATTGCGGCAAAAGAACGAAATAGAAGGTCAAATAAAACAATTGTTAACAAAGCAAATCACCTTTGTCCCATTTGTATAATTGTCCTTTCACCAATATTCTGAGTACATGCTCGAATTACGACCACCCGCTACGCCTTTTCCTTCAGACCTTCATAAACCTTTATGTACCGCGCCTATATTAATAAAAGGCTTGAACAATGATGATTATTATATTTGCTTTTCCCTTGGACTTTTAATGACTTAGTAGTACTTCTATTCAAACTTTGTTTGTGTATTTAGGATGTTCATATGCTTAACTATTTAGTGCTTATAATATATTAATATTACTAGACTGAAATGTAATAAAAATATAATAGTTACTACATATACTTACCCTCCACATATCTATACACCATCACACGACGCAGCCAAATTAGATATCTCTTAGATAAATGTATTGAATTATTATTATTGTTCGTTCCCTTTTGTAAATTTTTGAACCTTTTTGTAGGTAAAAATTATGTATTCCATCTCTGACTACATTTTTAGTGAAATTGTTTGTAATTATATATAAATTTTGTTAGCTGATTACGAAACAAATAAATATCTTAAAAGATTTTTAGTAAATTCAATAACATCTTCCATTTACTAAATAAATGACTAAAATTGCCGTTGTACATAAGCTAGTGTCCTCCCCTTACAATCCAATATGTTTCCAACATTTTTTTTTTTTTTTTTTTTACGAGGTGAAAATGCGCTAACGCAGGCCCGCATCAACGATGTCGAGCTTGACGCGGGGACTGTGGGGCTGGGTCTACACTCAAAACCCTCTGCTATTCAGAGGGGTAGCGAGACCCCACCCACTAAAAACACCTCAGCCCTTCACACGCCCTTCATATGGGCCCTCGGGGTTCGCTAGGCATTCTACCCAAGGGACCCGGGCTTATATCCGACATAGAGGGCTCATTCAAGACCTGCGGTTCCGGGCCACTCGAGGTCGAGCCCCCAGCCTTGAACTACCGGTCAGTCTACGGTCATCCCCAGACCAATATGTTTCCAACATACGGTAGATAAGCTTAGCTTCTCTTGACTCTTAAATTTCGGTTTTATGTTGTGATTGTAGATTATATCAATCAGTAAAGGTTATATAACCTATCTTGTTGTACCTATAAGATATAGTTAAAACGGGTGTGATTACAATAAACTTATGACCGTATATTAACTGCGCAAAGGCGAATAATTAAATACTGCACAACCGGCGCCAGGCAAACGCTATTAAAACAAAAGACGGTAATATCATGAACGATTTTGATTAAAAACTCATTCATAGATTTAACACAGAACACAAAGCTTTCTGAATAGGAGGGATTCAGGGAAAATCCCTAGTTGCAATATATCAAAAGAATAGCCGTTATTAACGCTATCTCCTCGGCACACTTCCACACGTCCCTACATAAAGCCTAAATGAATTCGATAAAACGGCCTTTCTAGGTTGTGGCTTGAATAATTCCTTGGGCGATAAATCAAATGACCAGGACTTATCATTTCGTACATTCATTATTTCTTAATGTTAGAACACAATGGGTACAAATAATTTTTGAAGTAAGTTATGTGGAAAGGTTTTTCAGTAAAATATAAAGTATATATTATATACAGGTTCAAGTTGTATTAAACAATATTTTTACCTATATCGTAATATATATATAGTAAGGAAATATATGCAAATTAAAGGCATTTTCATTCAGAACCAGTCTGTTGCTCAGTTCCCCGTTATCAAAAACGTTGCGCCTACTGAAATCTGTCTCCGACACAATAGACATATTTATATGTTCGCAGAGTGAATTCACAGTAGCGATATATTATGTGTTTATTATTATATATTTTTTCTCGACATTATCACTTATATTGATAATGTATGTATTTCTGTAATAAATAATAAATAATCCGCCTAAAATACTGTATGTTATGCACGCTCCTATGATACGTATAACAACAGAATCCGCGAAACGTCAAGTTATGCAAATCACAATTTGCTCCGCGTAAATTATATTTGAATTTGTAGTACACACAATTTTGTGTATAATATTATAAATTAACATTTACAATATCGAATTAAAACGCAAAAGTATGCCGATTTTTATTCTTGCTTCAAGGTGAAATATTGGTAAAGATTAAGATTTTCTAATACTTACGAGTTATTATCAAACGCGTTTGAACTGATGTTTTACAGTGATAAACCTGCAGTAATCTATTTAAATTCTTCGTATTATTGCAATAATTATAGAGTGGTTTAAATATGATAGTATGTTTATTAGTGGTCAGACCATACCAGTTTATCAAGTTTTTTAATCAGCTACTGACCTTGATAATTAAGACGCGTGTCTTTAAGTTTCATTATTATGCATAAACAAATAACGTTTCCGTGGTGTAGCGGTTATCACATCTGCCTAACACGCAGAAGGCCCCCGGTTCGATCCCGGGCGGAAACATTTTTGGTTTCCTATTTATACATTTCTTTTCACAATATATTGCTTATTTAATGTTTTGTTCCTAAATCTAAAATTATCTTTACGTTTAATAGACTATGATACAAGTGTATTTAACTTTCTTTCGCATAGCGTTTGACCGCTGATTATTTAATTTGGAAGGTTTCGAATTGTTGAATTAACGAATTTTTATAAGTCGCGTTCAGAAGCGTTATAATTTTTTATTAAACTATCTATTACTTGGAAAAAACAAATATTACTACCTTAATGAAATTTCTTTGTTTTACACTAAAAACAAAAAATAAATATCATTCATGGATATCGCTTTCTTTTTTAAAATTAGTGAGAAGGAAACTCATCACTTTCAAGCAACGCACTTGTAAGCCAGATGGCTTTCTGATCAATTGGTGGCGGTCATGGTTGCCTTACAAACATTTTTTAAAATAATAAAACTTGGCGAAGAGAGTGCGGACAGTTTATTGCTTGTTCTTCTCGTCCGTTGAACTGGCAGTAAATGTAAATTAAAAAGCATTATTTACTTCGTTCATACATGTATGGATAACACAATGCTATCCACATGAATAAATAGATATTTTGATTAGATTTAGTCGATGACAGTTGGTTACCAACTTAACGCCTCGTTTGCAGACGGCAATCTAATTAAAAAGGAGGCAGTGAACCATATGCATGAATGCCTCAAAGCATGTACTTCCTCGAACGTAAGTATTAAAGTTAAGAGGAAATCGGCATGTCTTAAAGTCATCTGAAGAAATAGAAGAAAAGAAGTCTATAGAAGAAAAAATAACAAAATACTTATTATTATTAAAGTATTATTTATCAATCCATATAACAATTGTTTAGGTTACATTTTTGATCAGTATTAGTTGTGTTAGTATAAGTTTATATAATATTTTTTAAGGTTCTAGTATTTGTATGGCCCCTTTTTGGATAAAAGCCTCCATTTCTCTTTCTCTTGAGCAACATTCATAAGCTTTTCTCTTACGTCATCTGTCCATCTTTTCATTTGTCCTATACATCTCTTTCCAGTACATTTTGTTGTTTCCAGTGTCCACCTTATATCCCACGCTTTAAAAATATGAGCTGACTATTTCCATTTACAACTTAGAGCGTGTACAAGTGCATCTATAAGTTTTGTTTTGTTTGCCTATCACTTTGTTTATTCTTCTCATTATTATTATGAAACAATGTAAATCGTTTTTCATTTATAAGTCCATTAATTCGAACAAAGCACCTAAACGCCAAGACAAAGAATATAAGACCGGGATTCAGATGTAAATGGCAAGACATCGCAAAGCCGGCTACTAATGAACGCATATTGATTTTCCTCTTCCTCGCTTATGAATATTTATTACTATTATTACTTGGTACCGAATAAACGGCTGCAAGTGACAGCGTTTGAACGTTAATATTGTTAATTGTATAATCGTAAACAAAGCTGCGGGGACGACGCAGGTTAAATAATTACAGAGTAAGGATATTCTTTTTCTAAGGCATTGTGTTTTTATTGGCTCAAATGGTTGGGACATGTGCACTGAATGGCGGACTATATATACATATAATCCCAAGGTCGTCACTGAACTCACAAACCGGTGGCAAGAGAAAATTCGGGAGACCGAGGCTGCAATGGTGGGATGGAGTTGGCAAAGAACTCAAAACAATAGGGGTTCGAAGTTGGACACGGGAAGCACTAGGGTCCACAAAGGGCTGTATAGCTATTGATGGTGATGATGTTTATATATTAAATAAACTAAGATTTTTTATCAGGGTTTTTGATAGTATCAAACCTCAAAAAATAAATAATATTTTTTTAATGTAACAGGAGGCAAACTGCTTCCTCATCTGACGTTAAGTGATACCCATGAACGCTCACTTTGCCAGAAGGCTCGCAAGTCCGTTGCCGGCTTTATAAGAATTGGTTCGGAAATGATATACAAAAATTTGACTTATTGATTATTAGAAATATGTTCTTAAAAATGTTTAATTGGAATTGAATTAGTATTTCAAATATATTTTAAAAGTGCTATTGATTACGGGTTCAATAAAACGCGATTTATTAAAAAAAGTATGGAAACGTGAATCCAGGACAAGCGAAAAGTTATTCTATGAACACGCATAACACCTTTCTATTTTAAAATAAACAAGAAAACGTTTAATAGTAATTTCAACTATCTTATATAACGTAAGGGGCAGATTATCACACACTTAGTACTTAATCCAATCTTCGCAGTCCCGAGGGCCCCGACACTCCATTGTTGCGAATACTGAATGTAACAAAGGAAATTAGCAGTTAAGTATTATCGTTAATGTTTTACTCTGTTTTGTTGCCCTTGCGTATATAAAAATTGGTTCTGATGTGACCCTTAGAGCCTGTCTAGAAAGCGCAATCTACGCGCGTTTTGATTTGTACTACGTCCAGATGCGGCGTTCCTACGCGCGAATGACGAATACGGATTTGGTCAGTTACTCGTATAAATATGGACTTGGACACGCGCTTTCTGGACAGGCTCTTTAGCATAACTAAGAAAAATGCACTGAACATTGTGCGTCTATTCCATTGATCATGATTCTTTCTAGGTTCTATAGGCGTGATAACCACTCAACCACTAAGGTCAAGAAGCTGTATATATCCTTAGCGGTCGGAATAACTATGTTAACGCGTTCAGGGTATGACGTCATAGCCACGTATTGTAGGTATCGCTATAAAATAAATCTCTGCCGTAAGGAACCTTCTTGCAAAATTTTCCTTGCTTAGAATTCCTAGATTTACTAGTAGTAGTCTTCTAATACGTAGAGACAATCTACGGCTGTTAGATCTCTCTGTTATTTAATAGTCCAATAGGTTATATCTTACAACTTAATTACATACTAACATTGATGAAAATATTGATATATTTTACAACAACCTTCTAACTTACCGTAACTTTGTTTATCATACTCTTACTGAGGTTTAAGTTTCTATTTGGTTTTAGTTATTATTATTTTTTGTTTTATTTTGTGGTTGCTTGATTAGTTTTTTCCCTTGCTAGCTTATTATGTTCTAATATAATTGATGTGTATGCGTGTAAAATTTGTGATGTCATATGTTCTTGTATAATTTTATGCATACACGTAGTTTAAGAACATACAAATTAATTCTTCGTTCGTTATACACATAGTTTAAGTATTAAAGCATTAAATATCAAACTAAACTTCGATATTTTTAACAACTCCAATTGAAATCCTTGGTATGTAAAAAATACCTTTAACTGAAAAGAGAAATGTTATCTTCGACACTTTTACTATCGTGCCAATAAATTACATGAGAAGGTTCCATAAAGGTAAAAATTGGTTAGTGTGAATGTTCCTCGTGTAAAGTGCGAGCTTCCGTAATTTATAGCTGACGTAAACTATGCTATAGGCTAAATAGAATAGTTGTTTATTGTTTCTAAGAGCCTCTATTTTTATATTGAATTACGTTCACGTTTTGATATATTACAATTTGTAGTCCTATTTGTAAAGAGACGTAAGCGCTGCATGAACATTCTTCTTTCTGAAGTGAAAGTTCTTTAGGCGCATGCGGCGGGTAAAATATTTAGGGAACGTCACGAAGATGTGCAGCGTTTTGTCGAAGAAAATGAGAATGGTAAGTAATAATAAGTAAGTAGTAGGTAAGTAATAAAAATTGAAGCACCTTCAATTTAAGAGAATTTATGAAATAATAGTATTTTATATTTTATGCAAAAAAAAAGATGAGCGTTCCCGTTTCCTTATTGCTCACATACAAAGTTTCTAAGTCTAGTCATGCTTCGAAAGACCGACCACTACGATGAGGTAGGTCCTCACGTTTTAGGGTCGAAAAAGATAGACAGCTCTGTAAAAGTCTTCTACATAAACACCTCTTAACCAAATCCTATCCTGCTCAATCGTGACTTTTTGTAAATGTTTTTCCATCAAGAAAAGAGCGTACCAATTCTTAAAAGGCCGGCAACGCACTCGCGAGCCCTCTGGCATTGAGAGTGTCCATGGGCGGCGGTATCACTTAACATCAGGTGAGCCTTCGGCCCGTTTGCCTCCCGTTCTATAAAAAAAATGTATTTTCTTTTTGCATTTTGAATTGTGATTTATGAACCTAAAGTTACTTAAGATTAGTTAGCTATTAGTTTTTTTACTAAGGTTGCCTGGAAAAGATCGCTTGTTAGCGATAAGGCCGCCTGCATCCCTAATAATGTATGTATCCTTTTATCTGTAATGTTATCTTAATGTAATGAAGTTTTAATTAATAAAATGAATCAATCAATGTATAGATAAAAATATTGATAGTTATTACTATCATGCTGTCAAGTGATACTGTGTTTTACTCAACCAATGGGTCTGTTAGCGTATATCCGCATACAAGTGATAGAGGCGATATATCAATACTAAACCAATTACTTTACTTTACCACACTTTATCTTGGCATAACTAGAATTTATTGTAGGTACGAAGTTAAACATCGAGAAACGCTTTGATTCTAAAATATGGCGCAAACGGAACGTTCACAAGACGTTCGGACAAATATTTGGTATTGAATTGAAGCTAAAACCGAGTGTAGCTAATGTTTGCTTTCAGTGACACTCGACAAGACTACTTGGCACGTTGCCATGACAACCGCGGTTTTAGTTCGCACGTCTCCAACATTACGGACAAATTTTGTTAACATTGTTGAACTTTTTGTGAACTCGGCGTCCTTTCTTCAAAGATATTATCGTTTTTATATCAAAAAGAATTGCCATTTAAATTGTTCATTGATTGGTAAATATTTTTGAAATAAAATGCAATAGGAATAAAATGTTAAAACGAAATCCTAAGAAACCAGATGACCAAAGACGAAATGACAAAACTACTGTGCTTATGGAAGGACCGGAACATTTCCTTCAACACAAAGAAAAAATTGGTTGAGACTGGTATTTCAGATTTTCCTTTATAGCGCTGAATCCTATACAATACGAACACCTGAAAGGAGAAGAATAGATGCTCTCGATATATGGTATTGTAGGCGGGTGCTTAGTGTTCCCTGGACAGCTAAGGAAACAAACGTGTCAATACTAAAATGTTAACAGGTAAAAAATGGTCTATAGACATTTCGTTACCAATGCCTCCTGATTTTTTTTGGACATCCAGAAAGTTTAGAAAAACTTATGGAAATAAAATTGCTCAGATGGAGGAGTCTTTGAGGTCCAGGCCTCAGGGTTAATCGCACTTTAAGCACCACATAAACACATGACGTGCAGTCTACTTTTTAAACGGGTAAAAACGAACTTAAATTAATCTAACCAAGCTTTTCGAAGTGATAGGCAACAAGCGGAAAATAGTTTTATGTGTAGAGTCCACTCACGTTCTGTCACGGGCAAGCTCTCGAGTAACTGCATTAAATCTCGACTCTTTTAAAACCTATTTTATCATAAGCAACTGCAAGTTTATAATAATATTATAAGCAACATAAATTTGATTAATTTAAATAATACGTACAACAAAACAAAATTAATATATCTTCAAATTTCGTCATGATAATCCAATTTATTATTATATATTTGTTATTATCAAGGACTGTTTTAAGGTTTAGTATGTGGGAAAGTTAGTCAAAAATTTTAGTTAAAATAAATAATTGTTACTATCGTTGGATAAGGTTAATAAGCTTTTAACAAAGTTCAACGAACCCATATTAAAGAAAAATGGAATTGGTGTATGTAAATTACTGGAATTAATTAAAAAGGTCGCGAGAGATGATATTGGCTACGCATCTCTTGGCCGAGAGCCAGGAGGCAGACAACAGTAGAGATACGAGAGCCAACGCTTTACTCTAATAAGCATTCTGTATTCCTGATTAGTGACTATAATAGCTATTAGCGGAAATTGCGCTCAAAGAAACGGAAGTGTTGAATACATAGTGTTCTATTTTTAAAACAGTTTCTTTTTACCAAAAAAATACAGCAGAATTAATTACAGTTAAATGAAATAATAAAATCTGTTAATAGTTTTTCTATCTGTTAACACATTTGGTTAATGACTTAATCAATTAAATTTACAAAGGTTCTATATTTGAAACTATGATACTACAGGAATAGGCTTTCATAATGTACCCTTATCTGAAAAAAAACTCAACACAACCCGGTCTAGGATTTGGGAAAGTGTTATTTTTAAATATATAATTATCGAATACAGCAGGATGACGATATAAATATCAAACAATATCTTGTCAACCTGCCCTATGATACAGAAAATATTCTTACTGTGCAAAAATTGTTTAACTTTATATTTGTGTTATGTAGAAATCATAGAGTACAGTTACCATGTCTAAAAGGAAGAAAGCTGCCCACAACACAGGAAATCCAAGTGTGGTGTGTGTGTGTGCACTTTATTTAAACAAAATATCATGTTTTTGTGTATAATATAGTTATGGTATTGTAGTAATCAAACTATCTACTTCAATAAACGATTAAGTACAACATTGATATTAACTTAAGATAAAATAGGTTTTAATTACTCGTCTCGCCAGTTGAAGGTTTATTATTCTGTTAGTCTTATTCAATTTAGCGGTCTACGTTACCGCTCTGAGTTGCCGAGACTTTAAAATATATAGAGCTGCAATATCACCCCAGGGAAGACTAATTTTCTTTACTATCAACAAGCTTCGCAATTAAGATGTTTATTTTTTTAACATGAAAAAAATGTGAGCGAACTTCACTTGCCTATCCACACTGCCAGACTGCTCGCAATTTGCCGGCCTTATTGGAAGATTTAAAAAAAATAGTGGTACAGAAATGAACATCATATTATTATTTAATGGTATGTTCATAATAGTAATAATACGGCGCTTAAAACCGCACGAACTCTGCTTTGAGAGTCACACGATTGATTTAAGCACACTCTTGTTTTGAGCAGGCGGGTCAAAGTTAAGTGCTTACGCCCATGGACACTCACATTGCCAGAGGGCTTGTAAGTGCGTTGCTGGCCTTTGAATAACACATGTGTCGGCTAAAGGTAGTATTATTATAAAATGAAATTTAATTTATTAAGTATGTTTATTAATAAATAATCTTAAAGAAAAATCCTTTTTCGGATTAAAAGTTATGTATTTAATTATTTGACATAATTTTAAATTTATCCGACGTTTCGCGTGCTTTGCAGCGTGCGTTTTCACGGTGACTGAAGACAAAAGGTGTTGGATGTCAAAAAAGTATCACAGCTGTAGAGAAAGTTGCATTATCTGTATTTATTTCCCCGGAGTTGGTATCGACTAAAAGAGATTTTTAACATCCAACACCTTTTGTCTTCAGTCACCGTGACCACGCACGCTGTAAAGCACACGAAACGTCGGATAAATTTAAAATTATGTCAAATAATTGTAAATTTATAGTAATACATAACTGGTAAAACGTTTTTTCTTTAAATGTGTAAAGGTTATGTTAATCAAAGACAATACTAAATAAATAATCTTTATAAATCAAAATAGATATAGTTAAATCAGAATGTAATCATTACTTAATAATGACATGAAACTACGATTAACTATTAGAAAATATTTAAACTTTAAAAAGATTTATTTTAAATTGTATAAATATACTTATTCAAAATTTTCATGTCATAAATGATAGATCTGTGTTCCTTTTTATCTTCTCTGTAGTAGTAATTTAGGACGACGTTTTTATGACGGGTTGGTACAAGAATAAATTCAAAGTAACAGCAGAACAATAAATAAAATTAGAAGAGACAAAAACAGGAGACTGATGAAAACTTAGCGTCGTCGTGACACGGAATTACGCAGTTAATGCCTGCTTCTCTCACGGTTGTATTCGTACTTTAAGCCTTAATTAGTTAATGAATGTATTCTCAATAGTTTGCATCATCAGGTCGTTCATTTTAATGGCGTAATTACATAATTATTTGTGATTTAGAAAAATACGTTTTTTTAATGAGAACTTGGAGAAACTGATCGTGGTTGGTTGAAAGACTCATCATCCTCAAAACTATACACGTTTAGTAAGAGTGGCCCTGGACGGAAACTGGTGGCAACATATTGTCCGCTCCAGATCCTTAGAGACCACGACGCTCAGTCATGAGCTATGGACTGAAGAGAGAGAGAGACTTTTTTTAAACTAATTAAAGTTAAAAAACGTTTTGTTACGTTAATTTATTTGCAAAGATAGTGTTAGTGTAGATATCCCAGGCATCAGTCCATTTGTCACTCCTTTCCGAAGAACGCGTTTTGCCCAAAATTCGCCGATGTCCAGATTGAGCATTCTGTTAATCGAGCTGGGTCTGGATATCCATACTTGCTCCCCTCACACTTTAAGGTCAATTTTTGTTTAAATGTTTAAAATTTTTTATATACATTATATTATTGTTTTGGTTAATTTCTTTTTATTATCTCTTATATGCTATGTTTGCCTAGAAGTTCTTGTCACATTAAAAATAAATATTTTATTTTTATTGTATCAATGTATCAGCGTGCCGAGCATTGGCAAGCTTTTATAAATAAATAAAAGGTAGACAAAAAATAAAAGTTAAAATATGGATGACATAACATATTTAAACCAGTTCATTTGTTCCAATAAATATTTGACAATGAACAACTCAATTGTCGTTTACATGTGATAGATTTAATGCAAATAGAATGTCTTGCTCGTTATAATAATATTAATAAATAAAAGGGAATATAACTTAAGGCACTTTAACAAAACTAAATTTTTGTTGTGTCTAAATCATTATCATAGAGAGATGTAGAACATAAAACATCAATTAATCGTTTGAAAACCTCTTCATAGTAATGAATAATACAAAAAATTAAGTTCGATTTTTCTTACGACGTTAATTAAGACAGAAAGTTCTAAGGAGTTACTTGAGATGGTCCCTCGCGGCATAAAGTGCATTACAAGCTAAAGACTTAATAATTAAGATATTTTATGAGAGCGTAAGTTCTTTATAAAAGTTATATTTGACTTAAATAAAGTAATAATCACTTAGCAAATTAACCCGTGGAATTATGTCTGGCGAAAATCTTATATCTGTTGTTATATGTGTATTCTTTGTAAATTTGAGTGAGAAGTCAAGGAAAATTTTGAAAACTAACACCGATTATACAGGATAAAAATTGTAACAATTCATAACGAAGGAAAAAATTCAATTCATCCAAGTAAGGACCTTACAACGGACATTTGCTAGTAATATTTTTGCTCTTCCGTACAATTCCTTTGTCGACGTTGATTGATTGTTCTGCGCTGTGGAAAATTTTTCTTTCCTCAACTAAAATATCTAATAAGTTACGTTATTACCATTAAAATTAATGTGAATAAGCTTAGAGTAATCTTCATGTTATGCGTAGATTCCAAAAGCCTAAAAATAAACATAAATTATTAAATTTGAGACAAAACATATTATTTGTGTGTTAATATGTATATCTTAATACTAAACTGGTGCCCAAGGTACAAGAAACGAAAAAGAAGACGACAATTTAGAAGGTCAAAAGACCAAACTAAGACATCCATAAGCATGCCCTAAGACGCATCTAAACTGAATAAACGTATTTTGATTTGATTTAATTTGATAAGAAAACAGCAGGTTTTACATGGCAGAGAATGGCACAGTGCAGACAGGAATGGCGGTATTTGGAGCTAACCTTTGCCAAAAAGTCACACAGATATCTTAAAAGAATTAGATAGAAATGTAAATGTGTTTAAGTGTAAAAGTATCTGAAATAAAAGGCTACTATTTTTAGATATATTTGAAATTTTTATATATTTGTTTTCTATTTCTGGTCGACAAAGTGCGTAACCCCACAAGAATAAAATCGATTAAAAAAACAATTATAAAGGTAAAAACATCGCGTCGTCTCCGCCTTATATTAAGAAAATATATGACGTATTTTCCGAGCACGTATCTAAAAAGAATGTATTATTTCTTAAAGGTACAACTGTCTTCATAATGCAATATTAATAAAAATTCAAAAAGGTAAAAAAATACAAAAGAAGGATCGTTTAAAGTCAAGATCTATCTAGCTCAGGACATCTGAATATAGCCTTCACTTCAAAACCTAATATCGTACAACGAACAAAGTTGTTCGCAGTTGCTTTGTAACAGACGTTTTAGTTCTCTGTAGTCACAACTGAAAACTTGTAGATATTGAATTTTGTTCTAGTCCCAACTTGGGCTTGTTAGCAAGATACGAAGAGGTAGGGAAATTGGACGTACATTGCTTCGTTTCGTACAATAGTCTACTCGATAACAATGAGTTTATGTAATGGAAGACGTCATGTATATTATATAAAACGTTGTGTTAGTATGAATTATATTTCGGTAATATAAATGTACATATGTGATAACTGGTTATTGATTTTCTATTGACCTTTGTTGCTTATTATAACTATTTTTGTAGTTATTAACACTTAATTATGTATAATACAGCATTAAAACAAGAAAGAAATCAATTCACAGTAGGTATGATATTTTTAAGAGTTATCACTATAAAAACTCAATCAAAAAACAAACAAAACTGTTTTAGATCAAGATTTTTTTAATAATAATATTTATTTATTTTCTCACAAAAACTTCGTACCTAAACAAGTGACAGTTATAATATATTATTATAAATAAGTAATTGTCTTTCTTCTATTTAGGGAAAGTGTTAGTTTGTGTCAGACTGATGCCTGCTAAAGGTAAGTGTTACAGGTCATCAGGCCTCCACCACTTCGGATCGACAGAATGTCTTATAAAGTAGAGAAAAATTTAGAGAGAATAAACAATCATTATTAAATAGGCTGCAACGTTAACAAAAAAGTTATATATATGGAAACCACATGGGGTATGTGTGTGTATGTATATGCGTGGGTGTGTGTATACGTATTATTACTTAATTGTTAATCTAATAAACCTAACACTATTATACTATAAATTATTACCTAACATTTAACATAAAATTCAGTATCAACTTTATACTTAACTATTTAATTATGGTTAGCAATTTTTCTGTATCCTCATAGTTGAGGTCCAGTATAGGAATTGAATAATAGTATATTTTTTTATTAGATGTTTTTTTAAGTCTATTATTACTATTTTGGTGAAAAAGATTGTTATATTAATGTAAAGGTTTTTCCAATAAACAATGATTTATGGTATAGTATCAATATTCGCTAACGCGAAAACAGGGAAAAGTCAATCAAGTCTTTCATTGAATAAAGTGTGTATTGAGCCTTTAAGTTTAACATTGTTAAAACATATGTGAAATTTCTGTTTAGATATACTTCTGACCAAATAAAAATTCATATATGTAAGACCCTTACCCTTGTAGGGTATATACATATATTTATCGACGTTTAATCTAAGCCTCACGAAACCCTAAAACAATAGTAATAGCTGTACTAATCTTCGTAATCTGATTCTACTCTCATCAACTCACCATCCAATATGGAATCCAATTGGATTGTGGTTAATCTAATTACTATCGCTGGAAGAGTTTAATTTCACAAACAAGCGCTCTTTGCCTCTAGCATATTGCTCCGCTTTAGATCTTTGAGGCAAAAGCGGTGGGCGGAATATAAATGAACATTAGTTTTCCATTAAATCCCTTAAGTTATATTCTCATTGTTATAAGTAATATGTATTAATCGTTACTAAAAGCGTGGGAGCATATTGGCTTGTTTTAGTAAAAGTTGTGATTTTCTAACAATGTACAACGAATAAAAGCTAAATTTAATTTTCATTTTTTAACAAGAAATGAAAATAACTGAAACACAAGTTAGAGGGAAAAGTACTTTTTACTTTCAGCATACTTTTGCCATGAATTTCGTAATAGACACTTACTTATTCACTGACTGGTTGAATCGGCTGGTATTTCATATTGTAATGTATAAATTATATAAATCGAATACACCACTACTCGTAATACTCGTCGAGCGAGTTTGCTTATCTTGCCGAAGCCACGCACAAATTTGTTAAAGAAGTCTATTGATGAGCCTAATAGACTAAAATTGGGATAGCTGATGGCGACGCGTCTCGTTCGTATATTTATATAATATATATTAAGTTTCTCATGTAAATAAAAATATTTTTTTGTAATGAGTAATAAAGTTCTTTAAACATTAAATTATATTCTCCTTTATACCCATACTAAAGGTTTATATCTTAACGTTAACATTATATACTTTTATATATAATATATCGCTGAAAGTTTATGTATTAATGGCATTCATAAAATTATTATGCAGCATTTACATGCAACGAGACAAGTTCTATGCACAAAGGATTTTTACTATATTCATGTTATGTTCGCTCACAAAGGGAATCTTTGAGATGATAATTCATAGAATTTAATCATGAAATGAGCTTTAATTAGCCTATTTAGAGGAGGTATGACTAAATCTATAATTAAGAGGAAAACATTTATTTTTGTGTTTCTAACAAATAAACCCAAAAAGCTATTAGACAAATATCAAAAATTCTTTCACCATTTCAATGCTTTTTTTTAATAAGGTGAAAATGCGCTTACGCCGTCCCACGTCATGTTGTTAAGCTATGTTTACAGTCCATGCCTCTGTTAAAGAGAGGAGTAGTAAGACCCTACCCACTAAAAACTCCTCAGCCGTCCCACGCCCTTAAGAGGTAAGGGTCCTCGGGGTTCGCTAAGGCATTCAACCCAAGGCACTATTAGATTACTACATTATCCCTGAGCAAAATAGGCTATATTTAATTTGAAAAAAATAAATGTCATGAGAAACCAAAACAGGCCACGTTTTCTGTAAAATACTTATATATCGTCAAAGAAAAGTACTAAGTATTGTGAGAGAAATGCTATGAAGCATTCATGCAGCAACTCAAGATAATAAGAAACAAATCACATACCTTGTAGAATATAACGTAATACATAATAAAAATTATATTCGAGACTTAAAAAAGAAATCATTTTTACACTATACATTTTATTTATCAATAAGATATGATTTTATATGTATAGCTATTTCTTACCGAAAAGTCGTAAATGAAATAAAACAATGAACTGTCGACTTGTGTGACTCAAAACAGTTGCAAATTATTGTCATAGCATGTTAATAAAGTTAAATTGTACTGAAGAACCTATATGTTTTATTATAATAGGCCATCTAGAAGCCTAATCGGCACGTTATATAATAAAAATACAATTCAATAACGTCACACACATTCCGCTGGGTTCATAATAAACTCTCGAGTCAAGTAGAAACTCGTCCCCGCGCGAACCCTCACCCGCTATTATTTGAATAACTCGCACTTGACAGATATTTCCAGAAAACGTACGCTACAACCATGTGGTGTGCTGTTGTCTATATTTGACGTGAAATTTCTGTTCATTTACTGTCTTGAATCCTCTTCCTCAATAATCAAATAATATATTAGTATTTAAATATTTTACCAATAAAGCAAATTATAAGAAATCTCAAAGTTTAAACATTCTTTTAACCTTTTCAAATCAGATTTATTTATTTTTATTTTGCTATATGTTTATTGGCTATAGTAGAACAGGGGGCAAACGGGCGGAAGGCTCACCTGATGTTAATTTATACCGCCGCCCATGGACACTCTTAATGCCTATTCTTCTTTTTCAATTTTAAAATGTCTGAACGAATGTGTAAGAAAATTGTAACCTATCTAACAACCGACTATTCCAGTAAAAATTTTCAGCGATTGAATGTACTGCAAGCTGTATGTCATTGTATGTAGTGCAAGCTAGTGAGAACGGCCTTATGTTTGAGGTTCAAACTGATTATTATTCCATATAAGTTAATTCCTGGTTAATATTGTATCTCTATTCCGAACCGCTTAACATACACTTATGTCATCGTAGCAAAGTATTATTGAGTCAGTGAAATGCTGCGCTGAATCATTAAAACATTCAGTGCATGATTTTGGAAATTGGAGACGACTTTTATATCGTACGGTTGAGTTTAAAAACGAATAAATTCATAGTTTTTGTGCCAAATATCTTGGCGGATTATGAAATGAGCCTTTTTCGGTTTAAGATGTCTCAGGTAAAAGCTAGCTGAAAGCTTTTTTTACTTAATGAGCTTAAGTACGAATATGCTACACACACCAACTGTCAAGGGCTATATGAAAAACGTAGGATAAGTGGGTTAGATGGATAAGTCGTAGGATTTTCTGTATGAAATAATCATTTGCCCTTTCGATAGATCATAACGTATCGTATCAATTGCGTCTCGTATGAATATAGCAACAGCATAAGTGAAAGTGGGACTCAACTTACACCAAGCAACTTCTCTGCTACTCGGAGAACAAAACTCAGGTAAGCAAAACCCACTACAAAATCATAAAGAAATATACGTAAATGTGTTATGGGACATTACTATATTATGTTTATGTAGGTGAAATTGTTAGTGTTCAATTCTACAATAATTGATTGTATTTTTTTTGTAAGGCAACACTGTCTTGATAAGAGGAAGGTTCGAGGTTGTACTGTTCTGTTATTTTGTGCTCTCGCCAATGTGTCTCTAACTTTGTGCTTTGTGTATTACATTTGATAATAAACATTTTCTTTATTTTGTACCACTGCTTAATTATTTAACTCTAATTTAAAAGAAATTACTAAGTATTTTGGTAGGGTAGCATGAATAGGTCTCCTAAGAGTAATCCCCTCTTGCAATGCCGGCAGCTTTTTAAGAAATGGGTCGCTCTTTTCGGTAACACATATAACATGTAAGTAATTTGAAGTTAACTAGTTAACTGAAGTATTTCTGAACTAATTCGACTCTTTTAAGAAAAAGGCCGTCAACGCACTTTCGACTTATCTGGCAATGGGAATGTCCATGGGCGGCGGTATCACTTATCATTAGGTGAGCCTCCCGCCCGTTTGCCTCCTATTACAAAAAAGTTACTTATAAAAAATAATGTATTTTCGACATAGAATAAAAATACACTTACGTCTTTTAAAACGTCGTAATTTTCAGAGTTTACAAATTTAAAGTAGCTTGAAAAATATTATTGTTGGCTCAAGAAACTTACTCAACCACTTAAAGAGCGTGTATTTGAGTAAAGTTTGTGAAAAAGCCCGGTTAAAAGAAAGAGAAGTTAGAAGTTTCAAAGGAAACATAAAATTATATTAGCGACTGGGGCATATGAAAAATAGTTCAAGAAATATTTTAAGAATACTAGAAAAAATTCTCAAGAAATCATTTTTATATACGAATGTGGTTTTATTTAGCTCGAGAATGGAAAGCATTTTCTCCACCTGTTTAACCCTTTTGGCAGGTGCGCATTATAAGTTTAGCCACTTGAGCCTTTTGCCAAGTCTTTGAACAATTCACACGGCACTGAGTGGTGGAATTATGCACGATTGCATTGTAGATTTCGAGCGAAATTGGATTTACGAGTGCTCATAGAATATGCGGAGAGAATTCGGATTTTTGGTGCCTTTAAAGGGGTTTTAATGTGAGCAACCATTCACTTAAGTTTAATTGGTTACTTTGGTATTGGTAATAATAATAATCCAGCTGTCCTATATGGGTCTGGGCCTCAGATTGCCACCGATTCTTTGATGATTTTTATTTTATACACAAGTAAGTGATAGACATCTTTATCTGACACGTATCGTACATTTTTGGGTTTGAGGCACGCCGGTTTCTTTTTAGCACATAGAAAGAAAATTCCAGTGGAGCAACGGCGTGATTTGGATGCATGCTCTAAGGGTTGGGGTTGCTCGGTTAAGCCACTAGCCCAACACTGCTCTTGTAAAATAGTTTATAATACAACTCTCAAAGTGTTTTACTTACATCTATAACCACAGACAGTACTTTTGAATGCCTTTCTATTATCTGGTTGATGTTGGAAACACTAGGGCCTACTAGCTAGCTACTAGCTTAGCAGAAAGAGAAAGAAAACTGTAAAAGTCAATCTCAGTTAAAGAAAAAACTTTTTTTACCAGATTAAAGTTATGTATTATTATATAATTTTAAATTTATCCGAAGTTTCGCATGCATTACAGCGTGCGTGGTCACGGTGGTCGAAAAATTATGTTAAATAATTGTAAATTTATAATAATACATAACTTTAATCTGGTAAAAAAAAGTTTTTTTTTTAAATGTGTAAAGGTTATGTCAATCAAAGACAATATTAAGTTAATCTCATTACTATTAACGTAAATATCTAGAGGGCTTTTTGACTAATTACACTTCAATGACAAACAAAATTGGTTAGATATTGAGTTCAGTGCCCCGGTGAATGCAATCTCACAACAAATGGAATTAAACAATTATTCAAATGAAGGCTCGTTGGATGAGGATGATATGCAAATCACGAGGTGCGCACTTCGCAAAATATAACGCTAATCGTTCCTGCGGGGGATTATATTGAAAGTAAATTTTTGCCGTATTTTATTTGTTTTTCATCCATATTTATTTTAATGGAATATATGTTTCATAGCGCGAGTAAATAAAATACAAATGTTATATACTGCAGTCTATCTGCATTCCTTGATATGTTGAAATCTCTTCAAATTCAGTATTTATATCATCAAGTTATTGAAAAGATTTAGATTATATAAAGGCGTATCTTATCTCGTTTATAGTCAGGGTATTGTAATTAATTAAAAGGCATATTCGTTAGTAAAGATAGAACCATTTAACTGAAGACAACATTTTATTTTATTTCTACGTCAATTAAATGTTATATTGCTAAGTATTTAGTAAACTGATTTAAATTGTTTAATCGTTCGCTAAGCACAAAGTAAAATCTTTTCTTTAGTATATTTTTTATAAACAAAGATACAAGCTACATCAGCTAGTACTAGATAATCCAGCTCTTAGCGGTCTCTAGAGAGATATAATCTAATATAACAAATTGCACTTTTTCTTTTCATATCCAGTACATGACAATATAGCATCGAATGAAAGAAGAGCATGCTTTAAAAGGAATCCTATATTAAACTTTATTGATGTTGACGACATATTCTCATATGAGAAACTGACTTATTATATTTGTCATATAAGCTCATATGAGCAGGGTTAGCCTGTGATTCAGCGGTTAAGCATGTGACTCTCAACCTCACTGCGTAAGTTTGAAATGATAGATTTTTTCCGTCTGCAATTAGTACTTGCTCATTATTTGAAATAAAATATTTAGGGACTGGCATGTTTTAGACCTAAATATGTATAAAGGTCTGATCAAAGCAGACAAGTCGGGGGACTATTACTTTATACAAAATAACTACTTATAAAAAGGTTAAATGGAAAGTTAATTCTTAAATAGGAAATAGGTACTTCCCGTATTATTATTATACCTAATAGTAATACTAGTGGACTCAGTTTCCGCACTTAGTCGCACATTTGATTCATAGTACGTTAAGTCCTGGCTAATAATGCCAGCATTGCTCCTTCCAAAAGTTCTCAGAAGTTTCCCGCAGGCTTTACCGAGCGACCAACATGCTCCTAGAACTTCTGATCTTTGGGAAGCCACAGGACTACGTGGGTGACTGATGCCTCTGCGCTGAAACAGACTGTGCACAAGGGACTGTCGCGCCAAGGAGAGACGAAAGAGCTCGTCGGCAGCATCATAGCCAAGAGCCATAGTGTAGGGCGGCAGAGTCTGGGCTTCATATTTATGATCATCTATTTCATGATCATATTTCAATCTAATAAGCAAGTAAGTCATTAGCCTCCCGTTCCTGACACAAGCCGTCTCTTTGGGTCTACGCTAAGCCGGTTTCATCGCAATGTTTTTCTCCACCGTTTGTGCGAATGTTAAATGCGTATATAGAAAGAAAGTCCATTCGTGCTCAGCCTCTCATCGAACCTACGACCTCAATATGAAGGTCACGCGTTGAAGGTCATGCGATGCTAAATGTGCTCACATATCAGATCTCAGATACATGGTGCTCATATATTTACATATATTGCAACTATAGATTTAAATATACATTATTCTTTATAAAAAAATACAGTTTTCAACATTCGTTAAATTGATACTTTTGGCGGTAGAAAGTTAAGCTACTCTTTCTGTAGTCTAATTTTATGCTAAAACTGTAAACTGAGTGCGAGCAGTACCAAAAATGTTTAGAAATTTAATTAAAAACTCTACTGGAAACTATGGATTTCATTAAAACTCTATCCCTAGTTGTCGTGTTATTCATAAACTATAATAATTTATTACTTAACAATACATCTATTTTGTAAAGGGAATACATATTCATGCGTTTTATGATTTTGAAAACTCAAAAATTAAATTAGTTGAGTCATTTTTGGCTAACTAAAATAGCATAGGGTTTTTAAAAATGCCATAATAAGCAGTAGTCTTGACCTCATTATGAAAAAATAATAACTGTAAATCTATGTATATATAATATCACTTTTATATTATGACTTCCGATTCCGGCTGAAGGATTCCGGTTCCGGCTGTCTAGACGTAAATACATAGTGTAACGAAGCTCCGTATTTCTACGAATAAACTGTGAATATACTGTGAACTCCGGTGTAAAAACATTTAAATTTCATACATATTGTGATAAACTATACTGCAACTAAAACATCCAAGTGCAAACTGTGTTATCAAGATAATTATTCAGTGGTTAAAAAGTGGAAAAAACTTTTGAGGTTACCTGCCAAACAAACCGAGTATAGACTATAGACACAATTTCAACAAAACTAAGGCGGGTCAGTACTACCAACATAATAGTCCTATAAAGCTGCGTTCCCAATAATACGTTTCATTTCACGTAAGCGACAGCGGCAAAAATGGATAACCTTCAATCTTTTTTTGAACAAATGAAAATAGAAATGTCAAAACAAACCGATGACATTATGGCACGGATTGATGAAAAACTAGTTCCTTTTAGACTTGAAATGCAGGAATTAAAATCAGAAAATGAGAAATTAAAGGAAAAAATAAACAATCTTGAAAAATATAGAAGATACAACAACCTAATTTTATATGGAGTAAAAGAAACCGAAACATCGACTATCGACCTAATCGAAATAATCAAAAAGAAATTTGAACATGATTTAAACATTACTTTTGAAGATAGGGATGTGAACACGATCTATAGAATTGGCAAAAATAACACAAAAAACGGAAAAGAAAGGCCTATCCTCCTAACATTCGTGAACGCCTGGAAGAAAAACGAGATAGTGGTAAATAAAAAGAAATTGAAAAACTTGTATTTATCTGAAGACTACCCGAAAGAAATATTGGACATGAGAAAGAAACTACAACCAAAATTGGAAGAGGAAAGGAAGAAGGGCAATTATGCATACATAAACTACGACAAGCTAATTATTAAACAGGGCAAACCAGGTAACGAAAAACGCAAAAGGGAAACATCAACCTCGCCTAACGCAATAGAGCACCCTCACAAACAACAACTGTCAACAAAAACAGCTCGGTTAAATGCATTCGACATAATGAGGAATAGAAGTAATTCCTTACCTTCTGCCAATGTGCCAACCGTTCAGAATCTATAGGATATTGCCATCAGCCACCGGAACAAAACATTAAACAGACGAGAACTAATAGATAAAAGAAACAAAACATTCCCCAATCCGACTTGTCATCGTGGGGAATCAGACTACAACCCTCCACCAAATAGAGAAATAGATCATGGTATGAAACAAACACTCAAAATCTGCAATTATAATGTAAAATCGCTAGGATCAATAGAACGATTCCTTGAATTGACTAATGCTCTAAAAAATATTAACTGGGACATTATAGGCCTTGCAGAAGTCCGAAAAATGGGATGTAAGATAGAAGAGCACAGCGACCTTATATTTTGCTATATTGGCGAAACTAAAGGACTATATGGGATTCCTTATCAAGAAAATGTATAAAAATAACATCATCAACTTTATAGGAATCTCTGAAAGAGTAGCACTTCTACAAATGAAGTTTGATTGCTTCTCTTTTTCAATAATCCAAGCATATGCACCGACAGAGAGATCAACAGAAGAAGAAATTGAAAATTTTTACAAAGACATTGAATTTGCTCACACAAAGACAGAAGGGAAGGTCATTGTCATGGGAGATTTCAACGCGAAAATAGGATGTCCAAAAACAAACTACTATCCAGTAATGGGAAAATATGGTTACGGAGTGCGGAATGATAGAGGGGAACGGCTCTTAATTTATGCTCATCAATACAAACTATCCATAATGAACTCATTTTTCAAAAAGAAAGCAAGCTCTAGATGGACATGGTTATCACCCGACCACAAAACTAAAAATGAAATAGATTTTATTATGATAACCCACAACAAACTTATAACTAATATTGAGGTACTTAACAAAGTTGAATTCTCTTCCGATCATAGATTAGTGAGAGCAACATTACTTTTGAGTAGTCCAGTAAAGAGCAGAAAAACCTATACAACACCAGCTAATATCCCCAAGACAGAAACAGAAATAAAGTGCTACATCGGAAATCTACAAAAACATACAGAAAATATAAAAACAGACAGCATTGATATCCAAACATACTACAATATCCTGGAAAAAGGCATAACAGAGAGCTTAAAATACAAAACCAATATGTATCCCCACCAACACAATATCTTCTCAAAAGACACAATGGAACTTTTAAAAAGGCGCACGGAACTACTACACACAAAGAACAAAACTAAAGATATGAAAACAGAACTAAGCAGAATATACAAAGAGACTAATAGATCAATCCGTAAGGACTACAACAACCACAGATACGAGATTATTACAAGGAACATTAAACATTTTAGAAGTGCCAAAAAAGCATACAAAGAATTAACTACACACAAGTCCTGGATTCAAAAACTTGAAAATAACTCACTAAAAACAAAATCCAGAAAAGATGTAATAAATCACGCTACTAACTTCTACAAAAACTTATATAGTAAACAAAATAACCCCGAAATCATATCGCAAACAACCCATACGAACACGACAGATCACATCAGACAAATTGAATACTCCGAAGTTTATGATCATATGAAAAAGCTGAAAGCCGAGAAGAGTCCCGGACCAGACGGAATATGCAATGAGGCACTTAAAATAGGAGCACCCATTTTAACATATCACTTTACGCGATTGTTCAATAAGATACTAGATGAAGAAAAGGTACCAAAACAGTGGTGTACATCGGATATAATCCTTCTCTTCAAGAAAGGAAATCCCTTAGATATAGGGAATTACAGGCCCATAAGTCTGCTGGCAAGTATTTATAAACTATTTTCATCCATAATCTTAAAGAGAATATCTGACGATATTGATAAGCAGCAACCAAAAGAACAGGCAGGATTCAGATCAAGCTTCAGCACAATGGACCACATACAGACATTAGAACAAGTCATAGAAAAATACAGAGAATACAATAGACCTCTGTATGTGGCGTTCATTGACTATAGCAAAGCTTTTGATAGCATTAGTCACTGTGCAATCTGGAACGCTTTACAATATTCAAATATCAACCAGAAATACATCAATGTTTTGAAATATATCTATACAAAAAGCACGAGCAGAGTTAAATTAGAAACTAGAGGTGACGAAATAAACATAGAACGCGGAGTTAGACAAGGTGATCCTCTTTCCCCGAAGCTGTTTATAGCAGTCCTTGAAACTATCTTCCAAAAACTAGACTGGAAGAACAGCGGAGTGTACATAAACGGACAATACTTAAACAATCTGAGGTTCGCAGATGATATTGCTGTTATTGCTGAGACTGCAAAAGACTTAGACGAAATGATGAGATCACTGGACTGCGAAAGTTCCAAAATCGGCCTTGAAATGAATGTAAATAAAACGAAGATACTAACGAACAATCGGGAGCGCCAGATAGTGATAAAAGGTAATAATATAGAATACGTCAGGCAATACATATACTTGGGCAAACAAATTTCCTTCAAAACTTCAAATAACGAAGAAGAAGTGACAAGGAGAATCAACACAACTTGGAAGAAATTCTGGGCATTAAAAGAAATCTTAAAAGGCAATTACAGCTCACACATGAAAAGGACAATATTTGATACATGCCTGTTACCTTGCTTGCTGTATGGCTGCCAAACTTGGACCTTTACAAATAAAATAAAACAAAAAATTAAAAGTAACCAAACAGCAATGGAAAGGAGTATGCTGAAAATTAGGAGAATACACAAAATTAGGAGCGAAGAAATTCGTCAAAAAACCAAATTAACTGATGCTCTCAGGCACGCACTCTTACTCAAATGGAGATGGGCTGGACACATCTCACGATACCGAGACAGAAGATGGACCATTGAAACCACACGATGGAAAGGACCCATGGGGAAGAGAAATGTTGGTCGACAATTAAGACGGTGGGCTGATGATATAACACACGTCGCAGGAAACGACTGGATACAAATAGGCAGAGACAGGGAGTCATGGAAAAGGATGGAGGAGGCCTTTACCCAACAGGGATCCAAACCTTGTACATAAATAATAATACTAACGGTAATTATAAGTAACCATTTTAAATTTAAGCAATTAAGTACTAACAACATTGTAAAACATAAGCAAGTTTTGGAATAAATGGCTTTATTATTATTATTATTATTATTATTATTATTATATTATGACGCTAATAAACCATATCCTTTCCTTTAAAAGTTTAAGAAAGCCTTTCCTTTACTTGTAATTTTGGTAAATTTTTATATCATAAAGTAACAAAGTATAAATAAATATACACTACGTATAAGGAATATGTTTCGTTTATTTGTAACCTGGAATATCAGAGACAAATATCGGCTATGTAAAATGAAGATTTTTAGAAATTATATCAAAGATCTCTCTTAAAATGAAGAACGGAGATTTCATCAATAAACTTATAAATGTATAAGAAAACAATGAATATATTTGACCTCAGGACAAGCTTTTGTATCGTGAGGTCACGACTCAACTCAGTACAAAATGCTGTAACATTTTCAGCTTTTCTTGAAAACACTATCATACTGTGTGTTTATGTATTTTTTAAGTCTGGGCCTGACATTTCTATATGACATTGACATGATCATTTGTCAATCAAATACGCAAGTAGGTGATCACTGATCAGCCACCTGTGCCTGACACACAAATGCCCAAGGGCCCTCACGATGTTTTCGTGCATCGTTTGAGCGAATGTTAAATGCGCACATAGAAAGAAAGTCCGTTGGTAGCCGGGGATCGAACCTACGAACTCAGGGATGAGAGTCGCACGCTTAAGCCACTAGGCCAATACTGCTCTAGGTCACCTCAGTAAAAAATTATCTGTAAAATAAATTAAATTAAATTTAAATAATTTAATTATTTAATTAAATTTAATTATTGTTAAATTATCTTGTTACTGACACATTTGTTTTACTAATTTTTCTTAAAATGACTATCACACTGTATATATTTTTTGACATATCTATAACATGTTAAAAAATATATCTGTAACAAGACATATTGTTGACCTTATGTTTGACCCAAGTTCTTCATGACTCACAAAAACATATCGAAATACGCCTTTATACATTATAAAGTTATTTTCTTAATGGTGCATATCATCCCAAGGGTAGATAAGGTTTCGGAGGACCTCAAGGGTGTCGTACAAGTTTGTAGGAGGTTTCGCACTCAACGTTACTGTATATTACACTTCCTCACAATATTCGTAGCCATTTCTAGACAAAGTATTCAGTTGAAGTTCCTCTTATTTAATTAAATTTTTGAAGTTATACTTCTTTAGGCGCGTTATGAAAAATTTATGAGAGTGAAATTTTACGATGCGCGCGCACCGTGACACAAAATTCAGTATGGGCGCCAAGCGTGCGCGAGCGAGATGGGAATAAGACAATCTACTTGTAGTACCTTTTAAACAAATAAAGCAGTTTTAATTATTTTTTTCAAAGAAATTTAGCAATGCTTTTTCACAAAGACCTATTTATACTTAGTTAAAGGGTTATGAAACATACCTAGTTATTAAATTGAATTAATAATATAATATAATAGTAATTATTATTAATATTAATTAATAATTGAATAATATACTAAATATTAAATATTGTTAAATTATTAACGCTTAATACTAATTATTAATTATTTAGTATTTAAAAAAAATTAAGAAAGCCAAAGAAGTATAACTTCTTACGCGCGTACATAAGTACACGCACCATTTTTTTGGATTATTTATAGCTAAGATTTTTCATTTAAAAAAGGAAGAAATCTGATATAATAAATGTTATATCATTTAACATCTCATGTAAAAATTATTAAGTCAAAAAGTATATTTGCAGGCTGATCGGTTACGGTCAGAGACTCCCCAGCGCAGATTGTATAGAGACACAAGTGCCCTCACTAACTTATATCTCTCGTATTCCAATGGTTTTTCAACTCGCTATTTGTATTAGTTAATAAACCACCTAAAAACTAAACAATTAATGTACTTTAAAATTGTTTACCTTGTATAAAATTATAGTTATATTTTTATGTACTTTCTCATAAATTAAGTAAAACAATTCAATCCAAATGAGTAACTATTACAAAGAACTCATTTTAAAACAGCAACATTGAGTATTATTTAATTAAATAATTTTTATTAGTTTTTCTTTTTGTAAATGTTTGAACCTTTTTGTAAATTTTATGTATTCCATCTTTCTTAAGTATAATTGTTTGTTATTAAATATAATTTTTGTTAGCTGTAGGATTACGAAATAAATATTTACATTAAGCATCTCTCTAGATAGAAATGTTTGTTTCGATTCACGGCCTTGTGAAATGTTAAATACTTGAAACACATATTAGCGTTTAAAGGTTATGTGCGGAGTGGGTGACAGGGCGCGTACGAATGGACTGAAAGCGTCTTGCGAATGGCTGGCGTAAGATGGAATTGCGTACACAAAAATAAATTAACTTTAACGCTTATAGCGCGCGTAACGGAATTCGTTACCTTAATCGTTATTCCTGAAAATTTACTGTCGTAACTTGTATAATTTAATGAGAAGATTTTATTATAGATAGTATGGTTATGTTTTGTCTTTGGGATTGGATTTTTTTAACGCAATTTGTTTTATTTTTCAGTAACACACAGTAGTTTTTTAAATTGCTAATTAATTATTTTCTTTTTTTAATTTCATTCTTTCTACGTTTTATATTACATGTTATGGTTCATTGATAAATACTACTAAGGTACATTATTCCAGAGTGAAATAGCCATTTTTGTAAATTAATTTACGATTTACGAGAATAATTCACTATTAAATAAATGGTTTTTTAATCTGAACTTATTATATCATTTCAACGATGCTTCAAATGCTTAACGGCGGTGATGGTCTCTATAAAGAGTCCGAGAGAGTTTACTCTATGGACACAGACGGGAAACTAATCTAACGGGAAAAAAAATAAGTTTTTTCCAGCAAAGACGCCCAGGCAAAAGCTACTCGTTCCTATAAAACATTTCCGCATCATAAAATAATAAAGTCATTTATTCTAACAAGAAACAACACTAAATTACATAAAGAAACAGCATGTCCAAAGGTTCATTAAAATTTGTTTTTGCAGGTAACATTTACGAGAAAATCTTAAGGAAATTCGGTTGGACATTTGCGACGTCATCAATTTTGAGGGGTTGTCGAGTCTTTAATATCGAGTCTCGAAATATTAGAAGGAATTTACAACATAATATGTAATTCAATGATGGATTGCAGGAACGTGAGAGTTTGCAAATTGCTTTTACTTTGCTGGTACGTACTGGGTTTGGAAATTTAAAAGAACTGTGTCAACAACTTCAAGCTTTTTCTCTTACAAGAAACATTTGATAAAATCTTTGCTATTTCTAATCTGCTATTTTATTATACACAATAATCTATGACTCGTATAAATTACGACTGGTTATTTGGATACAGATCCCGGGCGTAACTGTTCACTGTCAATATTTGACGCTAAAGTTCAAGTCAATTGATATATTAATCAGAATTTTTTCTTTGATAAGCAATTGTTTTTGTTTTGTAATGTTTGTTTTGTTTAATAATATCTTTATGATCTCTATATATGTATGCTATGTTTGCCTATAAGTGCTTGTCACATTAAAAATTGTATTTTGTGTTTGTTTCTGCCAATGTCTCAGTGTGCCGAGCGTTGGCAAGCTTTATCAATTTAAAAAAAAAAAAAAAATAGTTTATAGTTATGACAACATTTTGGCCCGGTGGCAATCACTTACGTCAAGATACAATTGTGATAGAAAAGTTTACTATGACATTTGCATGCCTAATGTAATATGGCTGATTCTGCGGTTTTTATAATCAATCAACATGAATGTATAAATTTCTTTGCAAATAGACGATTTTAATCGTAAATTTTCACGGTTCCGATGTACTATTAATTTGTAAGAGCGATGGCTCTTTAAACTCCAAATTAAAACAATATTAATGAAAACTTAAAAGCAAGTAAAGTATGGTAGGCCACTTATCACCCAACGGGGTATCTTTATTAATAATTCTTAGGCCAATGGAGTGAATAGACTTCTGTGACTGACACATATCATCAACTTCTTGGTCTAATAAATTTACGTGCACAACGGGGGTAGCGCTCAAGGTTAAAAGTCCCATTCGTAACACTCCTCAAATAACACAGACTATCTTAAAAATTGTATTAGGTGAAAAATATAGTATGTTTTTTTGCTATTTAATGGCAATATATATATAATAATGTGTCGGTTACATTTTTGTAAACAAACACCGACCACACCACATCATACACAACGCAAACCTACACAAAAAACGCACTTTCTTCGTTAAATGATTTTTCTCCTTCAGATGCCCTTTTATCTTTAACCACATTCTTAAAACATTTTTTTTACTATCGATTCAAAACTTTATACATTCACTAAGAATCTTAGGCAACGTCTTCTAAACATGTCCTATGCTGAAACGGAAAGTATTAGTATTGTGCAACAGTAGTTTAATTATAAAATTGTTTATGTAGAATTTATTACATTAAGTACCTAATATCATTAATATGTGAAATGAAACAGCTAGCTTATACTAGCTGACCTCGGATACAGGATGAGATTTAGTGTGAGGGCTAGTACACTTTCTCTATTAATATACGTCCTTTCCTTAATTTAATTTAAAATTAATAACGTTTCATTCCTTCTTTTTTCTTTCTATTTTCAAATCCCGTGAAAATATCGTTGAGTTATTTTTCATGAATTAAAAATTTAATAAACGAATAAAAACTTATTTTATTGTTGAAAGTTTTAGCTTAATGAAACGCTAATATTGATTCTTCCCCGTTTAGCAAACTAAAAATATTTTAACTGAAACCGTCAGTCCTTATTCAAAGACATTAATTTGGTCTTATTACACAAACTTTGTTCCATAGAAAAAGAAAGCAGTTAAACTAGGCTGATTTACTTTTTATAAATTGTGTTAAGCTTTTCATTTAATTACACATTACATCTGATTTTATTTGCTAATGTAAATTTACAATTTCAATGTCTAATGTCACTTATTAATTTTCACAGTTTCTCACTAATATACTTTTTATAAAAAAGGATAATTATATGAGTAGCACTATTTGAATTTGAGATGACGAACAAATATGTTTTCATCTAGAATCAAAGACTGAAATCCTTTGATCATTGTTGAGTGCCACCTCTGTGATTCTGTAAGTGCATGCAAGAGTAGCTAGCATCTGTTTGTTGTCGTCTGTAATTTGTAGAGTCAATATTTCTGACGTTACTTACGATTTAGTAGTTAATACTACTACCCAAAATATACCTCTAGCAAGCATTCGTCCTGAACCCCATACGAAAATCAATATTTAACAGTTTTAATCATTGTAAAAAAATTACTATAAAAAATAATCCATAAGTGCAAGTGGGTTAATTAGCTTATACTATTTACCCTAGCCAGTAGTAAAAATCAATAGTATTACTTAACATTTACTACATAAAAGTAATTTAAATACATAGCACTAATTATTTGCAATAGTCTGCAATGAAATTCTTGTTCTTCGTTAAAACACCGAATTACATACAGAGCTGGTCCTAGAACGTTTTGCAAGGAAGTCATTAAATTTACACTCCAGTGACGGCACAAAACAAATCCCTGCCAAGTCACCCTCACTTCGTACAATGGAAAACTTTGTAATTACTATGGAGTAAGTTTTTGAATCGTAATGAGATCCCTTTATTGGTTTTCGATATACTTCAATGCCCGGTTCCAATAAGTAGGCACTTGGCTTTGAGTAACTTCGCGTATTGTAGAAATATTGAATTTTTTCTTTTAATTAAATGTAAATAATGCTAAATTAAACACATATTTAATGAGGATTTAACGTTGAGCCGAGAATGAAGAAATAATATCATATTGTATTATTCATTAAATTGTCGTCACGTATTCTATTTACAAAATCATTTAAACAGTCATAATTCCAAAAATACTAAAAAGGCAACTCACCAACGATCCAAACACACATTCAACATCCACGTCTAATGACACAATGTTATAAGATACACTGTCAGCAGGATGAACAATATGAACATTTTAAAACACGTCACGAAGTTACACCTAGCACAAACACGTGGCACGTGCGCCTGGAACAGTGGGCAGCACCACACTGGCAGGGATGCTGTCGTTGCTATGATACACCCACCCTCAGATCGGCCGCCGCCCTAGACGAGTGGAGCCATACAACCTAGTTTAACGTATATACAATAATAGCTCTCCAGTTATTTCCTGATAAAACGATGTTGATATGTTTTGTGTTCCCGTCAATTTACGTTTTGTAAGTGCTTTTGTTGACATGTTCTTGTGCAAATTAGGGGTATTGGTCCTTTAACAAAAGCCTCTAAGTATTAATGGTTCGAATGAATATGGTTTCGTAAATTCTACAGGCAAAGGGAAACAATAATACATACAGCATAATATGTTTTACAAATAACTGAAACTTATAAAAAATGTACTGCTATAATAATCTATTGAACTGATATTTTCTATCGGTCTTTCTTATGTCTGTATGTTTCCTAAACTGTTTCTCTGACGATTCTAAGCATTCAGTGCCTAAGGTACGTCATTCATGTTTGACACGTTAACCGTTGTGGTTTTTACACAATGTTTTCCCTCACCACATCAAGTATGAGTTTTTGACGCGCACAAAAATTTGGTTGAAATTCAGACGCTTAATTGAGAATCATATGCCTATTTGAATTCTTGGAAATACTGACGTACATGGAGGTTTTTACGGCTTAAATGTGTAGGCTTTATAGATATTACAATCTTACATATTTCGTTATCCCTCTATTATGAGTTATTGTCAAGGAGACGTCCTGGAGGGGTTCAAGGACGTCCGTAACATTTTCATTTGGCAATGTCTATTGTTCACCTGTATCTTCAAAGAACAATGGGAGGGAGATAATCTGGTCCAATTCTATTAACGTAATTGTATTTGATTGAGGATAGAGAACTATAAATATACACTATTGGGTTACGACTACTCTTTCTTATTTATAGTTTCGTATTTTATTAATATATTAGTTGTGACTACGATTAACTGTATTAATTATTAGTAAGTAGCCAGTGCTGAATTTCATGCCCAAAACATATCTTTCAGTTAGAATAACTGTCCGAATCCTAAAGTTATTAGTAAACCAAATAGATTAATACTTATTCATCTAAATGTATAGTTGATTGATATATTAGCTAGCATCGAAAAAAATCGGTTCAACTCGCTGACACATTTGATTTGTCACGAAGTCGTGAATGTAATTTAAAAACACCAAAAAAAACCTCCATATGAAACTGCAATAAACCCTCAAGAGCCTATAAAAGCTATTAAAAGGGTCACAAGAAAGGGCCGAATAATCGATGGTCGGAAAAAACGTAGTAATGTACAGGCGCGGCCCATCAATTAAGTGATGTCAGGAAATGGGGGAATGAATTTCGACGTCGCTTAGGTGACCTTTGAGATTGATATGGCGGTATGATGAGCCTCATTTTACCGTACTTATCATTTTTTAAGACGTTGCCATAAATTATCTTTATATATATATATAAATGTTATGTTGGATTGCGTACGCTTCAAAAACTCAAAAAGTTCTGCACCGATCGAGCTGAAATTTTAGCATTATCCGCATCAATGGTTGTTTTTATCTATTTTTTTTTCACAAGTATTGCAAAATTAAACTTATATCAAATGTATTCTTTGTTTTGTTTATCATTTCTCAAATATTCAATCACCATGTTCCAAGCGAAGCGTGGCATTTGGTACAGCTAGTAGTATTTTATAAAAATATTATATTTTATAAAATTAACCTTTCTAGGATGGAATGTTTATTCAAATGTGATGGTTAGAATAAAGAAACATTAAAAACATATACGTAGACACACCTTGATTTTGAGAATCTTGTTTTTAAGACCTTCTTCTGTCCTTGATAAAGTTTCTTAAAGATACAGTATCGTCATAAGAATAACGATTATAAAAATATAAGAACGCAAATATTGTGCTTTATTTATGAGAAATCACCGATTATCTGTGACATGGGGCAGAAATTTCGAACGTTTACGATTTTTATAAACAAAATCATGCAAACGGTGATACCGCCCATGGACATTCACATTGCCAGAGGGCTCGCAAGTACGTTGACAGCCTTTTAAGATTTGGTACGCTCTTTTTTTGTAAGACCCTAGGTAAAATTGGTTCAAATATGTACATTGGTGGGCAGCTGGTTCCTTACATTTGCTGTTATATTTCTTATATTTTACAATACAGACAAGTAGGCAGAAGTCGCTGTCCCGTTGAATAAAACAATGTTACTGCTGCTAACGGAATCCAGAACCTTAAAATGAACAATTATATGTATATCAGCATGAATGTCTAGTTATTGTAGAATGTTTAATTTTAATATGAAGGTATTGCGTACAACTAAATGTTTACCTGTTCTGTACACTAACATCTCTACCAAGTTTAAACGTATTTGCTTTATGAAATTGAAGAACTCAAATGGTATTGGCATCGATTTTGTGTTGTTGTTATTGTAGATAATACTAAAGTAAACATATTGTGAAAGAAAGTTCAGTCCGCTTGCACGTTTTCCTTTCCAAAAAAAAATCAGTGTATGTAAGTTTTGTAAGTCTCCATGGGTCATGACGCCACGTCATGCATAAGTTTCATTGATAATTTTGTTAGAAAAAGTAGGTATAATAATATATAATATTATTACCGATATCACAATAAACTATCCGTTCACGTTTTTAGTATTGCGTTCTGTACCTCTACCATAAGTTTGACGTTTTTACGCTAACGTAAACGTTTTCTAACGCTTTTATAAAATAATTGACACAGTCAGAATGTCAGGTTATCGTTTTAAACTTCGCTAAACTTAAGGTATAGGACGTCTCGGATCAAGTGAAAACTACAAGTTCTAACCCTATAAAACATGAATCTTAAATCCTTTCAATATTTTTTTTTACTTTAATATAATAAGTAAAAAATATAATAACGGAATGTAAAAATAAAAATGAATAATTTTTCTGTTCGAATATTAAAAGTATGTAGATAAGAACGTACAAATCGTCGGGAATGTTATCGCAGTATGATTGATCATCACGTGTGATGAAGGTCTTAAAGTTTAGTAGGTAAGGGACGGTTATCTAAGGGTATCACACTACCACGTAACTTTTATATAATGGCTTTTGTTCGAACGAAGGTTTGGTAAATTGTAATTTGTTAATGCCCTGCTCAAATAACACAAATATGATGTCAGTCACACATGATGTGTGTAACTCGCAATTTAAGAACGAAGAAAAGAAGAAAATTTTCATGCTCCTTCCACTTGACCGTATTCAACGAAGAGCGATTCGAATCATCGACGACCAGTCTCTTTCCGAGCTGCTTCATTGCTTGGCGTTGCGTAGAGTGGGGTCTGTCTGCATCTTCTACCATAGAGAGGGTTCAGCATACCCGGAGCTGAGTTTCATCATTGAACGTCAAGACAAAATACGAAATTTCACTGGTATCACCTCGACGTCCGTCGTTCCACAATTGTGCGTTTTCAAAGCCGTTTTGGGAGCCACTACTATGTGGAAGCAGCTGCCTACTGAAGTATTTCCAAATCAATTTGGCTTAGGGTCCTTCAAGAAAAGAGCGTATTAATTCTTAAAAGACCGGCAACGTACTTGCGAGCCTTATGGGAATGTCAGTGTGTGGTATCAATTAACATCAAATGAGCTTCCTTCTCGTTTGCAGCCGGTTGTATATAAAAAAATACTAATAATATATATATTATATAGATATTTCAAAGCAAAATATCCCTTAGGTAAAGCCATTCAATATCATATTTGTATATCCAGGAAATTTAGTCGATGTTCAATAACATTGGTATGCAAATCGTAGCGAAGTATTCCACGTGTCTGTAGAGCCATTCCTGTTGTGTCACATCAACAATCATTTTATAATTTACATCGCAATTAGCATCCTATTAACATATAGATAGAGTTTAGTTTAGTATGAAACGTAGATATGTGTCTTAAGGCAAGGACATGCAACGGAGTTACCTGAATTAATTGAATTTCTTGACGACAGCATGAGGTGGTGGCCACGGAGTGTTTACTTTAGAGACAAATTGCTCTCAAGCTGTTATTACGAAGGGTTTATAGCGAATAAGAAAACAAACATAAAGATTTAATACTCAAGCAACACGTAACAAAGGTTTTCTAATTAAGCGAGGCCTTAACTTAGGCAAAAATTTCTATGGTATTTTTTCATGTATATCTCGCTAGTAAAAATCGTGGTTGATCTACGATTAGGCGGACCGTGTGCTCAGAATGATTGCCCTTTAAGAGTTGCGACGTATGTCACCAAATAAGCTTCCCAAAGGACCGAATAGACGTGAACTCGTAAATTGCAAACTATATATCTTTTTGATAATCATTCTGAATCGACTAATTCATTCTTATCAGTTTGATATTCATTTAAGAAAAAAATGGCGCACCAATGTTATATCTACGTTTACGTAACGGTAAAATGGGTGGGTCAAAAGCATCAGCAATCTATGATAATATATATATTATGATATGGAAAAGTATTTATTTCGTAATCCTACAGTTAACATACAATATATACAACAAAAAACCATTATACAGCCAAAGATAAAATATATCTAATATATAAAACTCTCGTGTCACAATGTTCGTTCCCATAATCCTTTGAAACGGCTCGACCGATTCTTATGAATTTTTTATGCATATTCAGCAAGTCTGAGAATCGGCTACGACTACTATCTTTCAAACCGCTAAATGTTAAGGGTGGTAAAAAATTCTCCTAAATTTTTAATTTTTGATAAATTTGTTTGTTTTTATTTTTTTATGATACAACATACAATAATACAAACAACCCCATGTTTCCTAGACATAATATAAATGGCAAAACAACGTTTGCTGGGTCAGCTAGTAATATATACAACAAACATTTACGAAATGAAAAAGTCAATAAAAATATGAAAAACGTATATGTGGGCGCAAATTCATATCATTTATTTATGTTTAAGGAATGGTGTTGATCAGCTGCTATTGTCATTCATCATCATTTGGTAATATCGGGGTAAAGCCGTAGTATGGTTTATTTTATTTACCAATATTAATGGATCTGCAAATTAAGGACTATTTGATAGTCTGTAGTCTTTATTATTTATATTGAAGAAATTGTGTTAGTGTCAGCTGTCATTGTCATTTATTAATGTCAAAGTCAAATTACGAAGCCGTTAATACGAATGGTCTATTTGTCAATGTTGCTAGATCTATAAATTACCGACTATTCAATGGTCGATAATAATAATGACTCCATAGTCATTATTATTATTATTATTAATTAAAGTCAATAATTAATATGAATTATCATATCACTTAAAACATTTAAAACTTATTGATAATAAATATTAAAGTAATCTTTGACTCTTGTTTCTATGACTGCCGTTTGACTCTGTGGTCGATTCGGGTTCGGTCGTGGAACGAGTACACGAAATGTGACGAAACCTCTTTATTACAAATTCTGGTTGCTATATATATGGGAACTGGTTGGTGAAGCGCTTAGTTCTATTGAGCGGCCGAACCAATCAGAAGCTTTTAAAAAGTGGACTTTAATGTCGAAAGTAAATGGCTGATGCCAACAAACCAATTTATGACGTCATTATCTTCAACAATTCATCGTGGTGTCCGGACACAATTATTATGGCGTGTTCAAACGCCGACAGCAGCGGTGGGATAACTGCCCCAGAAGCCTTCCGAATCTTTGAATGGCACAACTTTCACTTTGGAACATGGGATTGGTGTTGGAACAACGAGTTTCGGTATGTGAATGACGTGCAGAAATGGTGACTAGAAGCTACCGACGGCGAGGTAATGGTAATGGCGATGATCACAGGTATTTACTCTTGAATTTATTCGATCTGAGTTGCTGAGTATTACCCTCGATTCATTAACTAAATTAGTATTAGCTTTTGAAACGTTTCGTAAACGTAAAATCAAAAATAGTTCACGTGAGTCACGTGTTATGGTATCTTAAAGGAACAAGTCGTTTGTTTCACTTGCAATGAACCGTCATTTGTCTCGGTACTGCATAGAGAGAAATCCCTCTAAGGCTAACGTTATTTCGTCACTATTTAGTAAGAATAATTTCAGTTTTTGTGGCACTTTTAATAATTCTAATTCTATGCCATCGTAAGAATCATTTATAGAAAAATTGCTACCGCCGTCAAAATGACGAACGCGACGCCCTAAATAAATGTAATAACTATTGTTCACCTGTTGAGGGTAGTACGGAAACTGTAATTATTGGTAACAAACATTATTACTGACTTTTTATACTGGTGCAGATCGTTTCTTGATTCAAGAAAGCGTTGCTGGTTTTAATAGTTAATTCTTGGTAAACGTAAACAAGTTGACGTACAGTTTATGGGCATTGAGGGTCAAACGTTTGTCTCAAAGCAAAGCGTTACAGCTATGGTAGAAATCGATAGTGTCATTTTAGAGCTAGCGTTTTATGTAGTAGGTGACAACTAAACTCAATTTGATATTTTAATACGGTTTAATCTTCTTTAAAAACAAACCCGGCCTTAGCGTTACTCTCAGCGAAAACGATATGTCTATTAATCGTTAGTTTATTGAGTGTTCAAATTTGACGCCCCCGATTAAAATAAATACCGATTAATGAAATTTACAATATCATCAATGTCGTACGGGTAACAGTCGGTGAGCTAAAAATTAGATTTAAAAAAAAATATACCCGATAAAATTGTGCAGGGGAAATGTGGAAATTATTCGAGATTTAGAGTAATATGGCATATTAAGAGATAGATAGCTCTTCTCCATTTAGAGCTCAATTTTATTAGTCGAGAAAAAGAACGGGATGGACCGACATTGCGTTTATTTTCGCGAGTTAAATTCAAATACGGTTAGAGATAATTTATTATCGTTTACCTTTAATTGCAGACCAAATTAATAGATTAGGCAAAGCCCGTTATTACAGCTGCCTAGATATGGCAACTAGCTTTCACGGAATTCCTATATTTATTTATTACATTTTAGGAAGATTTACAGTATTTTAAAGAAAAATTAAAGTTTGTAAATTATGCTTACAATAAAAACAATTAATAACAAATATCTACCTAGGGATATTCCATAATATCTTAGGGACAACAACAGGAAGAATAAAATTAAAATTAATAATTGTGAATTTATAAAAACTACGAAACAGTTAAAACATTTCAATTAAGTATGAAAAAGCAGATTTAAGTTTATAACTATTCTAACGGAAATAGCCGGTGTGTGTGAGTGTGTGTCACACAGTCATTTTATGAACAGAAAAGATCTATGTCAAACTGGGTTGAATATTGGTTATAGGTCTGTACATTTCGAATCATGAATGTACTTATCAGAAGACTGTATTGAAAAACTGCTTTCGTGACACCAGATAGACAGTTTGAATATTTAGACATGCTTTTCGGTCAATTTATGTATTTTTTTGATTTTCCTCATCGCGAAAAGCGAAGAGAGCATTTCATAATGATCATGATAAACATTCCATATGTTACAGATATGGCGAAGTAAGATTTAAATCAAAGTTGTCAATATAAATTTGAACCATCCAATATTTTTAGACGTTTACTGTTCACACATAAAATTTAATTTGATTTGTCATAATAGTGTAATGACAAATATAAATTTTGTATTAATACTCAATACGAAATGCTTTCTCTTCAGCTCAGTTACATTCTAAACATCAAAATAGGGTGATGTTTGTCTACCATACGTTGCGATTTCTTTCTTTCCACTTTTCGGTCTTGTTCTATTTTGTTGGGTATAACTCATCACTAAAAACTAAGCGAGCATTTTATATCGATCATCATAATGAAGGATCGATGGGTAACTGAGATTTGAATCACAGTTGTAAATATAAATTTAAAATTGAACCTTCTAATGTTTTTGACGTTTATTTGTTGAACATCAGGAATGTAATTTGATTTTAAACCCCTAAAGTCGTAACAGTGTGACGACAAATATCATGGTTTTTGTGATACCATTTTACCGTAGGTTTTAATTTTTAAAGAGATTGGTTTCCCGTATATTCTTATATTCTGTCATTTATGCAGATTATAAGAAGAACTGTTTCATAATCCTTAACCTAGTTGTCAGCAGGCCGAGGCGGTTTTGTTGTCGTTGGCTGAATAACCAATTGAGGCAATTGTTTGAACGTCATGGTAAGTTACCAGTTCAGTCGAATGGACCGTATGGGCGGAACATTTGTCAGACCGATTTACGTGAGGAGGCTTCTACTTCCTGCTAACCTGCCGTTGTTGGACCTAGGTAATTGCATTATATTTTTATAACTTTCATTACGATAGATGATGTTTATTTTATGTATGCGCATTGATGCGTTTATACAAAATATTATATTTTTTCCTATCCAAAACATCCTTCCTAAAACGCTGGCTGGCCACCATGCGTATCCTTGATCCTGGTCTGGTTGGCTAGATCTCGAAATGCGTGATGCCTTATGTGTTGGCTAGATCTCGAAATGAGTGATGCCTTATGTGTTGGCTAGATCTCGAAATGAGTGATGCCTTGTGTTGGCTAGATCTCGAAATGAGTGATGCCTTGTGTTGGCTAGATCTCGAAATGAGTGATGCCTTGTGTTGGCTAGATCTCGAAATGAGTGATGCCTTGTGTTGGCTAGATCTCGAAGTGAGTGATGCCTTATGACTGTGTTGGCTAGATCTCGTAATGAGTGATGCCTTATGACTTACGTGTTGGCTAGATCTCGTAATGAGTGATGCCTTATGACTTATGTGTTGGCTAGATCTCGTAATGAGTGATGCCTTATGACTTACGTGTTGGCTAGATCTCGTAATGAGTGATGCCTTATGACTTACGTGTTGGCTAGATCTCGTAATGAGTGATGCCTTATGACTTACGTGTTGGCTAGATCTCGTAATGAGTGATGCCTTATGACTTACGTGTTGGCTAGATCTCGTAATGAGTGATGCCTTATGACTTATGTTTTGGCTAGATCTTGTAATGAGTGATGTCTTGTTTAAAGTTGTAGCAATCTAAGACAGCGCAAGGGACGCGCTGGAGTCAGTATGGCCGTGTGGGCGCAAATTCATATCATTTATTTATGTTTAAGGAATGGTGTTGATCAGCTGCTATTGTCATTCATCATCATTTGGTAATATCGGGGTAAAGCCGTAGTATGGTTTATTTTATTTACCAATATTAATGGATCTGCAAATTAAGGACTATTTGATAGTCTGTAGTCTTTATTATTTATATTGAAGAAATTGTGTTAGTGTCAGCTGTCATTGTCATTTATTAATGTCAAAGTCAAATTACGAAGCCGTTAATACGAATGGTCTATTTGTCAATGTTGCTAGATCTATAAATTACCGACTATTCAATGGTCGATAATAATAATGACTCCATAGTCATTATTATTATTATTATTAATTAAAGTCAATAATTAATATGAATTATCATATCACTTTAAACATTTAAAACTTATTGATAATAAATATTAAAGTAATCTTTGACTCTTGTTTCTATGACTGCCGTTTGACTCTGTGGTCGATTCGGGTTCGGTCGTGGAACGAGTACACGAAATGTGACGAAACCTCTTTATTACAAATTCTGGTTGCTATATATATGGGAACTGGTTGGTGAAGCGCTTAGTTCTATTGAGCGGCCGAACCAATCAGAAGCTTTTAAAAAGTGGACTTTAATGTCGAAAGTAAATGGCTGATGCCAACAAACCAATTTATGACGTCATTATCTTCAACAATTCATCGTGGTGTCCGGACACAATTATTATGGCGTGTTCAAAACGCCGACATATACCTAATTCGACTTTGTTGTGTGATGGTGTCAAAATGAGGGTAATGTACGTGAGGGTGTGGTCATGATGCAGGTGATTCATCGCTATGGATATTCTTCATACACCATTAAGCATATTTCGCGTCAAATTCGCGTTAAATAGTGGTCATTTTATGTCCGGGCTGTGCGATACAGAACTGAGTTTTTTTAGATATGACATGTCAAGTTCAGCATATCATCGCAATATGTTGCCAGTCTATCGTAAATATATATTAATAATACACAAAATGTCATTATTAATAATTCATTACGGAAATAATAAATTTAACAGCGAAAATAAATAATCATCTGAAGCATACTATTACTTCTTAGAACTTACAATATATTAAAATATCCGTACACGAGCTTAAATTGTACACAAATGAACAACAGATATCGATTTTGTTGTGAAGTTTGTACAACTACGGGAGTAATCTAGGTTTGTTACTAAGTTTCTGGAGCGTGCTAAAGTAACTTAGACTGTTGGATTACACGTGCTTATTGGCTAGCTTATTTAAGTTATCAGAATATCATACGCGAGGATATTACCTAATTACTACGTTTTCCTTGAAGAAAACTACAACTCGCTTAAATGAGTTACTCAAACTTCGCAAATAGTTTTCAAATGTGTGTAAGAAAGATCTATGTATTTTTCCGATAGTCTATATACAGACGCAGACAATAAACAAGAAAATATATATAAACCGAAAAATAACAGATTGGAAAACCTTCTCTCTTTTTGATGTTATTTTAACAATTATTACTATACATAAATGTATATATTTCAGTTTTAAAGGGCCACCAGGAAAAAGAGGTCGCTCTTAGAACAATGCGATTTGCGTATTGTTCCCACGAGAATATAAGTCCGTGCTCCTATTTCACCATGCCTCCTGCTGATAGAGGACAAATCTTTGTTTTCAATTTATTTTATTATTATTTATTAGTTAAGATGTCATGTGGAACATGGTGCAATGGTTGCAGCTCCTTCCAAACGTTGTGTAAAACAAAAAACTTGGCGATTAAAAAGAGTGGCAGAGAGTTTATTGCCAGTTCTTCTCTTCCGTTCTACGCCCTTGATTTGCATTTGCGAACTGGCAGTAAATGTTAATTTAAAAGCATTATATATAATATACATATATTTCTTTTTTGACGTTCATAAGTGTACATTGTGTTAACTATACGAATAAATGATTTTTGACTTGACTTGACTTGAATGGACTGACGAGTTAAAAAAAGTTAATGTTGAAGATTGGGAGAAAAATGCACAAGGTAGAGAGAGATGGAGCCAGTTGGAGAGGTAAGAGGTACTTGAAAAAAAATTCTATTTAAAATTTTACTTTGTGTATATTTTCTAAAGAACAAATGGAGTTAATGAGGCATAAACAAAATATAAAATTTGAGTGCAAGAAGACGGTTGCTCTGTGGCTACTGGACCTTAACTATGAGGATACAGAAAAAATGCTAACCAAAATTAAATAATGGAGTATAAAGTTGATACTAAATGTTATGTTAAATGTTAGGTAATAATTTATAGTATAACAGTGTTAGGTTTATTATATTAACAATTAAGTAATAATACACACACAGACACTCACTCACATACACACACACTCTTACACACACACAAACACACATATCCTTACACACACACATACCCCATGTGGTTTCTTTATATATATATTCATATTTTTTTTTTTTTGCGTTGCAGCCTTTGTAATAATGACTGTTTATTCTTTCTAAATTGTTCTCTACTTTTTAAGACCTTCTGTCGATTCGAAGTTGTGGAGGCCTGATGACCTGTTGTAACACAGGTATTCTTCTTACCTTTAGAAGGCATCAGTCTCACACCAACCAGCATTTTCCCTAAATAGAAGAAAGACAATTATTTATTTATAATAATATATAACTGTCACTTGTTTATGTACGAAGTTTTTGTGAGAAAATGAATAAAGATTATTATTACTGTATCTTCTAATTGCTTGATGGAATTACATATTAACTATTATTACTATTTTAGTAATTATTTTATGCATATGAAGTCAAAACCATGCGGTATTTAAGTGTTTCTCAAACAGAATAGCAATAGCGTGCATTAGTTGTGATATTAAGACGAGACGGTTACCATAGCAACAAGTGGTCGGGGCGCCCATCTTACGTTCAGACTGAGTTATTGCCTAGATTATTTCGCAAAAGCTGTTTACTTTATTCTTGACATATTAAATTTCATATTAACATTTAAGGTGAATGTTGTCATATGTTTAACATATTTATAAGCGAGAAAGTTATTTTCTTCTTTTTAATAATGATATACTAATCAAGGATTACGTTTTCCGGGTAAGTATCTACCAGTAAGAGAGTGAACTTCGTAATTGTTTTAAAACAAGAATTAACAAGGATTTAAAACCTTGATTTAATTTTCCATGAGTCCAGACGGACAAAAACTATAATCTCAACTCGAATATATAATATTATATGTACCTTAGTATAAATTCAAATTTGTATCTAGTAAAAACGCAATGTCTACGACAACAACCTCTCTATGTGACGTCGTTATAAAACTTTCGTTGAAAACAATACCTATTTCAAACAAAAAACTTAACATATTTATTAAAAAATATTCAATAAGATTCTAATGTAATTTAATTTTCTACGAGTCCAGACGGACTAAAGCGATAATCTCAACTGGAATATATCAACATATTACATTATACCTTAAAATAAATTTAAATTTTTATCTAACAAAAACGCAATGAGTGGAAATTACTCTAAGACCAAAGTTATTTGACAGAAGCATTTCAATGAAACGTAGTAAGTTTGAGAAGAAGTGTAAACTAATGGAACAAAATGGGAGCATATTTGTAATTATCGAAAGCATTTTTTTGGTTTGAAATTAGCATTATTTAGTTGTATACTTTATTTTTAATACGCCTTAGACCTTTGCCTCAACACTCACTGACTAGGTAATAAAATAAATCAGTGACTCTACAACCTTTTTAGGTCTGGGCCTCAGATGTCTGAATCTGTTTCATGATCATTTGTCAATCTAATAGGCAAGTTGGCCTCCTGTGCCTGAGACACGCCGTCGACTTTTTGGGTCTAAGATAAGCCGGTTTCCTCACGATGATATCCTTTCGTTCGAGCGAATGTTAGATAGCATATAGAAAGAAAGTACATTGATGCACAGCCTACGACCTCAAGAATGAGAGTCGCGCGCTGAAGCCACAAGGCCAACTGCTCAAAGAGGAGTATGATTTGGATTAGTTTAAAGTTATGCTTCCGATATCATTCGCAATAGATCTTGGGTTTGGTACATTCCAAAACATACGCAAAAAATTTTCTTAAAGCCGATGACGAATGAACTTCATAATATATTTTATTTCACAAAAAACAATGTATTTTTGAAGAAAAATAAGTATTATTCCTAGACAAAGTGCCTCTTTGACAATACTATATTCATTCGTATAAAATTTTACTACCTTCGCCAGTAAGACAAACAAATCCATAAATTTAAGGATTTTGGATGAAAATGCATTTTACTTCGCTTTACTTCTCATAAGAGGGATTGTTTCTTTTGAGATTAAAAATTTGTATAAAAAATTAAAACTACCCTTTTTAATCTTAAGTAACACCATGACATTATAATGTAAATATATTCACTAATTTTTATACGTTTTCAACCTTTTTTTCTAGCATAATAAGTTTGACTTCCATTGTCATCTGATACTTGATAAACATTATTATTATTAAGATAGTTCTGAAGAGGAAGGAGGAGAAAATGCCAACAATAAGGAACCGAATGATAATCTGTGAACGCGTTAAGAAATTAATACTATTCATTAGTCACACAATGCCTTGAAACCTCGATGCGATCTTCTTGCACTTTTGTAATGTAACCCATCAAACTCAAGGAAACCTAGGAAAAGGGTAAATAAAGTTTCCATCTGGTAAAAAATTTGCGATTTCTTCTTTAATTAGTGAACTTTCTGGACCACCGATAATCAGTGCTTGCAAAGGTCTGATTGTAACATAGAATCTTAAAAAAAAAATTCTTGTTGCTTAGTAAAACAAGTAGATTCAGAATATCCAAGTTTGTGGCACTAAGAACATCGTGTAACTATTCGCTGTTTACTAGATTTATCAACAGACGTGCGGGGTGGGTACCCTCATTTTATTTTTATTACGGAACAATAAAAAGTGTCGTTTTAAAATCCTATCTTATTACAAAAAAAATTAAAATAAATAAATACAAGACACTGAAGTATCTCCAAACCAATTCGACCTACCTAAACGGTACCAATTCTTAAAAGGCCGTCAACTCACTCGCGAGCCCTCTGGCATTGAGAGTGTCCATGGCGGACATCGGACAAAAAATATCGAATATACGGTCATTCCTCTTTTCTAATAAATGAATCTCAGCTCTTTATCGGCTCAGCTGTTTATCAGTTGTAAAAACTTCATGGAATGATCACTCATAGGATTATTTTTAAATATCTTTTAAAATATAATAACAGTCTCCAGTCCGCTTATTAAGTGACTCTTGCAAAGACAGGTAAATTTGAGTAATACATTTTTCTGCAATACCAAAAGTTTTCGTAAAATAGAATTATTTTTTAGCCATCAAAGAGAGCTCAAAAGTTTATCCACTTCGCTAGCGTAGCACTTCTACGCCAAGCGTAGAGGCCGACCCACCTAGCATTACAATAGACTGCGTTTCGAATCAATCCTTTAGTAGAAAGTATTTTGATACAATAAAATGAAAGCTTTTAAACCCCTTTATATTTTTCAATATGGTATTTAGCTGTTTATTTTTAGCGAAATTAGTAAACACTTTAATAATAATATTATACCTACGTCTTTGGTTAGAACACACCTCTACACTGGGTTAAAACAATTATCTCTAGCTCGTTGTTCAAAGATTATAATATATACACTTTCTATTAAAACCTTCGTCCTCCTTCTTCTGCAAGAATTCGTTCATCAACTCAACATGAAACATTATGCATTGTATATCACTTGTGGTCACATTAAAATACGTTTGAAAAACTTTCAACAGCAAAAAGTGGTCAAGGTAGCAATAGTTATTATGTTTTCCTTTTTAATATGCTTATCAATTATTAAAAATGTTTACAGATCTAAAATTTTGTATTGCTGTAGGCAATGTATTTATTGAAACAGTGTGTTGCACGAAAATGTGATGTTGTTAAAACATTAACATAGCTATACAGTTTGCTGTTTCATTATGCTGGACGGAAATGGCATTTAAATTGTTAAAATGATAGGCATACAGGTTTATTATGTCATAACTACTATCAATGTCGGGTTAATTTGATCGCATTCCCTTGGTATTGTAACTATCTCATATATACCTAGTACAAGAGATTAAAACAATGTAAGAAAAATCTTAACAATAATAAGAAGAGATCGGATAGAAAACGCCGTAAATATCTTCAAGGGGTTTTTTAAAATTAATTACCGAGAATAAAAAAATTGCATTAAAAACAAAACGCACACCCTGAAAAAACACCCTGCACACTGTCACTAAATACTTCAAATACGAGCACTTTACACTTTCACAGTACTTGATTACTTATCTTCACTATTTGCACTTCTCTTCAATGTTAATTTCTTGCAATCGCACTTGAAAGCAAGTAGACTGGTCGCGTTTTGTCCTGCTTATATATCCTTGGAAATGATCGTGAAACATATTCCACTGAAATTCAAGGATTGTCACTGAGTAGCTGGTGTTATCTTAATAGCACAATTTGACTTCGAGAAGGTTCTGATCTTCCCCCTCTTTTGCGTATCATGCCATCCTTGTCCCACACCTAGAAATTTTACTCTAGAGTGTTCCTTGATTAATGGGGTATAGCCAGTTTTGAAAACGGACTTCCTGAAAACTGTACCATGTGTACAATTGCTTAGAAACAACCTGAAAAAATGATTCAGTCTCCTTATGGTAACTTTGGAAATTCCAATTTTCTAAAATGTGATAGAGCCTCTCATGAAATGATCATTATTAATTTGTTAACGCAGCAAAGATCGTTTCACGTACGTACAGATACAAAACGATATATAATATACTAAGCATGTTTAGTTCAATTATTATCAAAGAGAAACAACAAGAATAAATTTTAATTATAGCGTTCGGGGGTAATTTAGTTTTAGAATACTCTCAAAAAGTAACATCGATTTTGAACTTTGAGTGTCGTTTTAATACGAAATAGACAACCTTAAGCCATTAAAGCTTTATTTATTCATTAACACTTCGTTGCAATAATATAATACAATTGATATAATTAAATGAAAAGGAGGACAACTCATCGCTTTCGAGCGATCTCTCGAGGCAACCACTGTGAGACAATTAGAATTAGCAAGAAATGCAAAAACACAAGACAGTTATTTAGACAAAACAAAGCAGTGAAAGCTTATGTAAACAGTGATCAGGACAATATTAAAAAAAGGACACATGAAAAAGAAAAAGTGCACAGAATCACGATAATTTTATTTATTATTTATTTATTTATTATCACTTCGTTGCATATACATTAATATAGTACAATTGACATAATTAAATAAAAAGGAGAGCAACTGGCGGCCTTATCGCTTTCAAGCGATCTCTTCCAGGCAACCACTGTGAGAAAACAAAAAGTATTAATTTCATAAGATAGGCAAGAAGTGCAAAAATACAAGTATTACATTTAGTTGGAAACAAGGAACAAAAAACAAACTAAACTAATAAAGAATACATGAAAAAATAATGATACTAATAATAAAGTGCACATGAATCATTTTTAATTTCTTAAATTAAGATCAGTCTCAGTAGGTACCTATTATTAAAGTTAGGGATACGAAGTGGACAGGTAATGTTTGTAAAGAAGAAATTTAAAGGAAGATAGAGAAGGAGCTAAGCGAATAGGGACTGGAAGTGAATTCCATAGCCTAACTGCAGAGACCTTAAAGGAATCGCCAAGAAAGGAGGAGTTATGACAAGGAATTTCAAGGATATAGTTTTCGGAAGAGCGTAGGCTATAGTTATGGGATCCCAAAAATTTGAAATCATTTTTAAGATAGGAAGGAGTTTTAGGGTTGAACAGGATGGAATATAAGAGATGGAGAACATGAGCATCACGTCGCTGACGAATGGGTAACCAGCCCAGCCGCTTACGGAACTCAGAGATATGATCGTACTTTCTTAGACCGAATATAAATCGGATACAGAAATTTTGGAGACGATCCAGTTTATTTAGCAACTCCTCATTTAGATCGGAAGAGCAAGAATCGGCGTAGTCCAGTAATGGCAGGAGGAGAGATTTAGCCAGTGAGGTTTTAGTACTAAAGGGAAGAAAATTACTAAGACGCCGAAGGATACTGGAGGCACCGTACAATTTGCGGCTAACTTCTTTAACATGCTGCTCCCAGGATAAATTTTGATCAATTAAAACCCCCAAATTTTTTACTGTACGGCTAATATTCAAAGTCACACCGTCGATATGTACAGGGGGTATTCTGGCCCAATCAATTCTCGACGTGAAATAAGGGCTGCCAATAATTATTACTTTACTCTTGTTGGGATTGATTAGTAGACCAAAGTTTTTACTCCAGTCAACTATCTTTGCCAGCTCATAATTAGTAGATTGTATGGCTTGTGGGAGATCATCGAGACTTGATTGGACGTAGATTTGAAGATCATCGGCGTATAAATGAAAATTGGTTGAAAGACGGAAAGTTAAGGAGTTAATATAAATAGCAAAAAGAAGAGGAGAAAGTACGCCACCTTGCGGAACGCCAGATTCAATCAAACTCCACTGAGACATGCAATCGCTTGTCTTAATGCACTGGCGGCGCCCATTAAGATAGTTAGAGATCCAGTTAACTGCAAGAGGAGAAATATTGATAGACCTAAGCAACCCCTCTAGAATTTCGAAATTAATTGTATTAAAAGCATTGCTGAAATCTAGCAACGTGAGAATTGTGAGTTTTTAGATCAGTTTCACATCAGTTTTTGTTGTTCTTTTTCAAGTAAATAAATGCAATTAATTAAAATAAAACGAAATAGCTTTCCAACTACGTTTTATTTGTTATTTATTACATAAAGTGAGTATTAGTTAGCTTAGCGGTTTTATTGTGGCAACTATATTGTTTTACTCGTCATCTTCCATGTCAGTACCAGGAGTAGTGGCGTTGAAAAACGCTCTGGTAATGGCTTTGAACATTTTCCTGGTTCCCTGTCTTAATAGAGTCAGTTTAAACTGCATCAGAACTATCAGGTATGTAGACATGAAGGAAATATTCTGAAATATTAAAATAGTTGCATTACTTGAAATATGAATGTCCAATTCATAAAAAAATAAACACAAAAATTATTAAATAATGTTTTCTTTTGTATTCAAATACAAATAACGTATTTTTTATGATAATATATATATAAAATTCTCGTGTCGCAATGTTTGTTCCCATATTCCTCCGAAACGGCTCGACCGATTCTTATGAATTTTTTTATGCATATTTAGAAAGTCTGAGAATCGGCTACTATCTATGTTTCAAAACCTTAAATGATAAGGGGTGTCCACCCCAATTTTTTTTTTTAACAACAAACAAAAATACATACAACGCTTAATTTTCACTCCTCTACGAAAAACCCTTATATTTATTATAGAACATAGTTATTTTTATTGAACTAAAATAATGTTTCTTGGAAATTATATACATGGCAAAACAACGTTTGCCGGGTCAGCTAGTATAAAATTGATTCCTCTTTATAATATTAGTATAGATTTCTTTTGAGAGTCTTCAAGCACAACGAGTTAAACCAATTGATTGAGCAACCAAAGTGGTCCCTTCTAAAAGAGTAATCAAAGTGATAATAATGAATACACTCACCGCAGTAAATAACTCCCTGTTAATATTAGTGAAGCCATCCAAGTTCATAATAGGAGGATTCTTGGCAATGGCGACTAGGAACATTTCAACCTCGCGTTGGGCGTTTCGATCGATGGCACCTAGATTTACGTTCAGCAGGCGAACTTGGAATTCCAGACCGACCTAATGGACAGGTAATTATGCCTCACCACAGCACGTTGTTTGACAATAATAGTCAATAACAATACTATACACAACTAGTAATTTTTAAATATCTAATATTGACATTTTCAATAAAACAAAGGCCTACAAAAATGGATACAAAATAGTGTTATATTTTACTAGGTTAGGCCGTTCATGGTAATTCAGGTAAGTAAGTCTTTTCCTTAAAAAAAAAAGACCGTAGCAATTCAAAGGCCGGCAACGCACTTGTGAGCCTTCAGCAATGTGAGTTTCCATGGGCGGTATCACATATCTTCGCCCCTTTATGAAAACAAATGTTAATACATACATTGGGTTTTGTAATTTTAATAATAGCTGTTGGAAACCTAAATAAAAATAATTAAAAAATAATTACCATTTGCTTAAATAACGTAAAAAAGTTGAATACAACGATATTTCATTTCGGGAAAAAGCACTGGTTTCACCCAAATTATAACCTATGTCTATCGAATCGAATATATGACGAGCATCACACATTCATCTAAATTGCGTAAATCTGTTAAAAAAGTATAACTTTGGAATGCTTTCATCCTTTACTACGAAATGCTATAGGTTTTCTTATCTTTAACTTAATCCTTGGTCTATATTTTTCTCAAAGAAAACAATTTCCACGAAGCTAGTGCACTACAGTTTAGAAGTATTGACATTTTATTTTGCGCTGTAGTTTGTATGGAGTAAGTGTTTTAAAGATTGTAAAGTGACCTAAAGAGTAAAAACTAAAACAATTAAGCGCATTCTTTGATTTTTTTAAGTAGATTGAAGAGCAAGAATGACTAGTCCTTTTATATATATATGACAATTGATTGGTCTTCATTTGACACCCAGTGAAGATGTTTTGCGTAGGTACAAAAAATGATTTTGTATAAAAGTAGAAGAACCCATTTTCTTCAAGCCCCATTTAGGATTTAAGCTAAATAATTATAATATAAATTACATAGTAATAAAAGATACGCCCTAATTCAATCAATTTTCAACGTTGATATTTTATTAGAAACAATATAAAATACTTGTGAGCTATTCATGTAAATAGCATTTAAGAAATACAAGTAATGAATTGCAAAATAATATTTAGATTTTTCCAATCTCATATGAAAGTTCATTCCGATATACATTCACATCGTGCGGTTGCCTTTTTGTGAAAAGAGCTATTCATTTACGATCAGCATTAAAGCATTTTTTAAATTAAATTGAAATTGAATTGCGTCTAAGAACATACGTAAATAAAGTAATACAAGGCATCACACAGACATATTACAGAGCCTGACGATGAAATATGTTAAAAGATTTGCGTCTTATTTTAAAAGAAAGAATACTTCTTTACAATCTAAACTTAATAATAAAGGCCAAGATTCTATCGGATTTCTTATAGAACAAAGTTAATCCATAAAACTTTTAACTTTGGAAATATCATTTATGCGATTATAAAATTCATTCAAATCATTCTATTCAATTCATGTTTATGCTGCAGAAGCGGGGTGTTCGGGGTATTTGTTGTGTTTCTCCGTCTATTATGACACTATCTAATCAATATATTCTTGCAGCCTTGTTGTATGTACAAACAAATATAAACGATTTTAAAACAAATGGTAACATTCACCAGTATAATACGCGAAATAGAACTAATTTGAGTGTACGAACAACCAGGCTCCAGAAGATAAACCACTCCTTATATGGAAATTGTATTAGTTTTTACAAGGGAAATTAGAGCATTATCACTAAATAAATTCAAAGCCGTCGATAAACGTAAATTAATCAATAATGATTTTTATAAATTTGACGAATACTTAAATGATCCTAAGCCTTGGGATTGATTTGCTCCAGTTCAAACAATGTGTGTGACTCAAAACTTGGCGATTAAAGAGTGGCGGAAAGTTTCTTGCCAGTCCTTCTTACCCGCTCTACGCCCTTGACTTGCGAACTAGTCTAGAGTAAATGAGTACTAGACTTGAGTAAATGTAAATTACAATTAATTTAACTTCTTTTTTAACGTTCATAAGTGTAATTGTTTACCTATACGAATAATGATATTTTGAGTTTGAGTTTAAAATCACTTTAGAATGATTATGACATCTGAAGCATAATAATTTGCATGAATACAAAAAAACTACTTTTTATAGTATTCATTCTTGGTTTTATTGTATCTGTGTGGTGTTCAATAGGGAACGGGGGAGATATATTACGAGGTTTTTTGTGGTTTAATTGTAGTAAATAAATTATCTTACCTTTCTCGTGGCATGATAAGCTTCGTTACAAATGATGAAGAGTAGGGTCATGCAATACCCAACTATAACGAAGAGCCCCATTTCTTTATAACTAAGCCCATGTTCTAATATTTCAGAAAGCGAGCCATATAAGGATATAGTAGTCGTGAAGAAGATGACCATGCAATAAATACCGTACATGTTGGAATACGCCCTTCCTGGGGACAATTGCGTCATATTTTAGAAGGTTTATTTCCTTAATGTTAGTGTTGGATATGGCAACATTAAACTGATGGGTAAAACTTCGATTCCTTTGGGGCAACAAAATGGTATTCATGCTCCTATTTTACTAAAAGTACCAAACGTTGGTTTATAAAATAGCTGTTAGATATGCACGCCTTTGTAGCGCATTGCTAAATTTATTTAGGTGTTTATTATGATGTCTAAATCGCTAAACCCAACCAAACAAACTATTTTTTTCTCTTAAAGTAAAATATTCCGACAAACATATTGTTTAAAATATTTAAATGAAATAAATTGCAAACAAAATCGCTAGCAAATGAAAGAATAATTTCAAAATGCAATTTCATCGTATCCCTGTATTTATTACAACAATAAAACGCCGTGTTGGGCTAAAATAATTATCTTTTTCAGTGGGTTCAAAAAGGTTTTAATCAAATCAAAGCACGTAAGTCATAAACATAAACATGTTTATGGCTGTGTCCTGTCCATTTGGCAAAAATTCCATATTTAAACAAATGTCACGTGTAAAAGAAATAAGTGGGCCAAGTTGAAAATATTCTAGTCGTCTCTATACTAATAGTTTTCCAAGCTCTTCTGAAGTGGGTGGGTAATAAGATAAGTTTTGTGAGAGGAAAACGTCAGATTTGGAATAAAAGTTATAAGCATAATACTAGCAAACTCGGCGAACTCCGTTTCGCCACCAGATGGCTTCGTTTTATGTAACATTTCGTTTGGTGATCCCGCTTTTCTGATGAAATTTTTCCTGAATTTTCTTTATAATGCTATGCTATAAACCTCACGGAGCCCGAGACCTTTCCAACGAATGCAAAACCGTGGAAATCGGTTCGTGCGTTCTGGAGTTATAGCGTCAGGAAGGAAAACCCGACTTATTTTTATATTAATAGATTAGCATCTTACATCAGTTTTCGTATAACTTAAAAAAAAGATATGCGGATTGACAAAGAATAACTGATGTAATTTTGCTTTTTTTTCAATGCTTTTATATTTTTCCCAAATACTTAATTTTATACTTATGTGTAAATTACGTAAAAGTTAATAATAACATCACCATATCTGCTCGCCTCACACATTGAAATCAATTTTCCTTTACTTTTTATAATTTAATTTTTGAAGTGATAACTTCTAATGGGAGGGTAAACCGCTTCGTTGCGTAACGCGTTACGTCGTTACGCCTTTCTCTCACGCATGCGGCAGCGGTAGGCAGGCTTCTCCTCTCTCACTCTAACCTGCAGCACTAGCCGTATTTCGTACGCTTTCCACTTTGTCTACTCAGTGTTTACTGTGCGTTAGATATTTACTGTTGACAGTGCGCATATAACCCTAAACTATCACCGTTTTTGATAGTGATTATAATATATATGACGCATGAAGCAAATGATCCTCGGAACATTACAAAATTAAGTGGTTATCACTTCTGTCGGGCGTTCCGAACGCACACATTTTTTTTTTATTTCTTCGTGTTTGTTATGTTTGCTTAAGTGATTGTCACTTTAAGTCTTGTATTAAATTTTTCTTGTACCAATGTATCAGTGTGTACGTAATGTAATTAATACTTATTCAAATTAAATATATTCTTCCTATGTATAAAGTGTATAGTGTTTATGTTCTATATAGAAAATGGCCCAAGACCAAATATACGATTTAAGTATTATAGTATTACAAATTTTTATATTCGCACCAAATATCCGTAAAAATTACTTGTTAGTTATTATTCAGACACAATACTGACCCAACTGTTGCATCATGTGTGACAAATCCACCCACAGATGGCGGTACTGAGCAAGTTTCAGGGCCGGATCTTCCGCCTCGAGAGCCTTATGCAAGTTTGTTGCTAAACCTTTTGACGCTGTTCCAAATGCATTACAGTTTATATACCTAGAAATAGTAAAAATATATCAACATTTTTTTGTATTATTAATGGAAAACTACGTAAAAATGACTACAGATTTCTATCGTGCTATGTCCTTGATACAACGGGAAGGAGACAACTAAAAGATCTTAACATTTTTTATGGGAAGTTGGCCAAGTAAAACGTTCGATGGACACCTGCAACTCCAGGCTTGCGTGTGTGTTGTTGCCAACCGTTAAGGGAATGGTATTTTCTTCTCTCAAAGACTCCTAAGTCGTATTGGTTCCGAAATACCTGCACCTCTAGCTCTCCGGTACCACAAAGGGATAGTGCGAGATCGTTCTTTCAATAGCGCTGTGTATACGCTAGCCGATAAGGTGGTCTGATGATGGAATTCAACCGCAGCAATTAGTCCGACCAATTTTTCAGATATATTTGGTACAAAATGCTTAGATGATGTTGGTTCTCTATGCAAAACCAAAGGATCAAGTCCGAAAAAGCAGAGCAAACAATACGAGTCGCCCTGCATCGGATGTGATCAATCCTAATCTTTTGAGTTAGTGTTACTTGATGATTATAACTGTTAGTGTGGTATGAAAGACACGCGATCAAAGTGTCAAAACATTCTAAGAATATTAACCTAAACTAGAAAATTAAGCAAAAATATATTACTAATTAGCTACAATTATTGTATAGGCTAGATTGTAATGTACGAGTAAATAGATTCCTTGTGAAAAAGAATTTTGTTCTACATAATATTGTGATTCATAGAAAATAAAGTTTAGAAGAATAATTGTCAGGAAAACTTGCGAAGATGCGATTAACACAAATAGGTCATTAAGGAGCCCTGTTTCACTGATGGCGTAAGCTCAGATCGATTAGAGCCAGCTGCTGATCCTTAATCTAAGGACACTTTGATAACACGTAGATTGGTATTGTTTAAATAAAATAAAAATATATTGAAGTTGGAATTCAATGGTTATTGGAACTCCTTATAATAGTGTAAGTGATCAATAGTGACCAATAGTAAAAGTGATCTATGTAGTTTTTTTTTTTAAAACTTACGAAAAACGATATATTTTATATTATTAATACGAAAAAGCAGCGTTGGCCTAGTGGCTTCAGCGTGCGACTCTCATCCCTGAGGTCCTAGGGATGAGGACCGGCAGAACACTTGTTCGAACATGAAGGAAAACATCGCGAGGAAACGGGCTTGCCTTAGACCCAAAAAGTCTTCGACGATTGCATGTTTAAAAAGGTTTTTTTATCGTAAATTAGACTACAATTGTCTATTATACATAGAGGGCGTATGAATTCTTAAAAGGCTGACCATGTACATGAAATAATGTAAACAATTATTCTGTTTGATTAAACCAAAGACTATGTAATTTGAGATAAAACGACGAAGTATCTCGAAAATACAATCAGAGTAGTTTAGAAAACAAAATTTTTGTTGAAAGTAAAATTCTAATTATAAAGTAACATAGAAAAATACAAACCAGAGAGAACAGAAACCATCCAGCATAGCAATGATATGATAGTAAGCGAGAGAATGCCACAACTCAAAGTCGTCTTGTAAATAATGCTGTGATAGTATTACGGCGAAACTGAGGGCCCAAGAGAAAACACACAACCCCCACGTCAGAGAGTAGAGGTTCGGAAATATTATCGGTGTTCCAGTTATTTTGAGATATTTCAACTGAAAATCACAGATGCATATTCAGAAATCTCGGTTTCATAAATATCTTACATAATTACTATTCTATTTCTCGTGTACAAGTGCCTATGTTAATTAAAAATATTAAACTAAAATTAATAAGATACCGTCTTGGCCTTCGTCAAATGTTTTAAATAATTTAGCTTTATTATAAGAATTCAATATTTTATGTTTAATAATTTATGTTTAAAGCATTTTCGACTGAACTATAATAATAATATATAATCCATACTAAATCTTAGTTTGAAATCACTATTTATTTGCATGAATATGGTACAAAAATGATATACATATAGTCATATACACATAATAGCTATTAACTATTAAAAGTAACGTAGCTTTTTAAAACTCTTTGTGTGTATTAAAAATTGAGTTTGTGTTATAACCAGCGGCACGTAAGTCTAGCGCTGGCCGATACGTGGAGGGGATTGATGCGCATGTGTACTGTCGCGCGGGGGACAAAATGCGACTGGAGAGCCAATCGACGCTCTTCATTCCGCTAGCCCCCCTCAGGTACCTTATTTTTTACTTCTGCGCAATAACGGTCAGCGCTAGAGTTTCGTGCCGCTACTTATACTTGAAAAATCATGTAATAACCCAAAACGACCTGGTAATGTGTCCACATATTCTTAAATATAGCCACTTGAGGTCCATGACGCCAAGAAGCCACTGGTATGAGAAAATGTGGGATAAGAATACTAAGGAATATAATATTGTATATCACTTCATCGAATCGCTTATTCGAGTTTTGTTGGAAGTTTGCGAACCGGTCTCTGCCCACTGCAATAAAATATATTTATCATTGCCAATTCCATTGTAAGAAAGAAGATTTAAAAGACTAAAGAATCTTGTCAATTGTCAAGTTTGAAATGCGTAAAATAAGCGAGTTAAATTTAAATGACGCTATACATTTACATACGTACAATGTACATGCGTTTCATATATACCTCTTATCACAACGATGCTTTCCAAACTCCAAACAAGGTAAGCCCAGAGAGTAGATTTCGATATCCAGTTAAATGTAGTCCGTTTTGTAGTTTGCGCGTCTGGAAATATTTATTCAATGTACTGAATACAATTTTACATACACAATTTTATCTAGTTCCTATAAATATTTAATAGAACCGGTTATGTTGTGAAGGTAGTTCAAATATATATAACTTAAATGACAGATAAATAGTAATCCTTCTATAACATGGTATATTGGTTCCGCGTTGTAGGTGTATTCTCGCATAACGATCTTGTATGATCCCATTTAACGCGTTACGTACAAGTGAATCACGATTAACTTTTCTCGTTAATGGCGATTTAAATCGAATAAAATATAATAAGATAAACTATGTCATGAACGAAATAAGTGAGTACTAATCATTAGAAATGTCACTCAAATATAACGTGTAAGATGCTCAGGTTGTATGGAGGAACACCCGTGTTATAATATATATATATATGAAAATACGTTATAAAAGTACTATTTTAGAAGGGGTTATCAAAGTACAGACCTTTTTATTATAAAACGCGTAATTTGTAAATCTATAATATAACTTAATTATATTTATTTAAATAAAACCTAAAAATAACAATCAAATATACAGTATTTAAAATTTTAAAATAATAATAAATAATATTTAAAAAGAAAATAAAACAAATTTAAAAAGTTTAGTTAGTCCCTTTGGCAGTGTACCTTTAACGCTGGCAGCATTTCCTCGCTGTATTGCAATACTTATTCGTTACTTTCAACCGGAAGTTAATATCTACCTGGCGCCAACTTAAATCTTTAATTAGGGCCTGTGCACTTGAACCCAACGAACGAAGAGTCTCTACTCCAAAGGGAACAAAATGGAAGTTTGAGGAAAGACTCTATTTGATTCGTGTAACATTTTCCGCCTGCTTAATTATATTTGCCTAATTGTAATTGCGGCAGCTTAATTACCTAGTTTTAGAGCTTTACACATTTTACAAGGTTATGTTAGAGTATTCATTGGAAAGCAAAATCCACTTCCTCTTCAATAAATTAAATGCAAATTAATATCCATACCTTAAGTGAAAAGCTCAGTCATTAAACTTTGATATAACTTAAATAATTTTCAACTGAGAAAGTTTTAATCTTGACTGACATTAAGCAATACGTGGAATATATTAAGTCTATATTGTGTTGTTATTTTCTAAGTTTTAAGCGCTTTAGGCTCGAACTTTCAACATTAAGCCTCTGAATGGTTTCTAAAGATTCGAAAACGGCCTTTGCGAAACAGATGGTTTAAGTAATGCAATTTTACCTAATTTTGTTAAATAAGATTCTTTTAGATACCTTTTTAATTTTAGACAAAGCCTTGCTTGTTACAATTGTTAAGGGCAAATTGTTATTATTGCTTGTCGACGGGGCCGATGGCTGGCCATGCGTCATACTCGTGAACGGGTCCTACTTGTGGTGACTGGTCGTACTTGAATTCGTGTATGCGGTGATGTTAGTTATTTCGACTATATGTGTTTGCGTGTTGTTCTCACGAGAATGTAAGTGCGTGCTCCTATTTCACCATGCCTCCTGCTGATAGAGGACAAGTCTTTGTTTTTAATTTATGTTATTATTATTCATTACTTAAGATGTCATATGGAACATAGTGTAATGGTTGCAGCTCCAAACGTTGTGTGAAAAAAACATGGCGATTAAAAAGTGGCGGAAAGTTTATTGCCAGTTCTTCTCTTCCGTTCTACGCCCTTGATTTGAGAACTGGCACAACATGTAAAGCATGAAGCATTTCATATACATTTCTTTTTTTGACGTTGATAATAGTGTACATTACCTATATGATTAAATGATTTTTGACTTTTGTTATATTTGGATAATTACTTAGTATTGATTATACGAGTATGTAATAATATACAATTATTATAGACTTTTGGCTCGTCTATATATACATTCATTTTTATACTGGCTGATATAGCTAAGCTAAGGTATACCTATACCTTAGATAGAAGTTTTTTTTTAATGTTTTCTAGATAATTCCCCGACTATGCAGTCGTCGGAGGTATTAAATACCTTACTTAAATGGTTTTGATAAACCGGATGATTAAACACTACTACCTATTTCTTTTAAGAACTTTTTGTATGACCTTTACAGTAAATCCCAAAAAGATGCCTCTTAACCCAAATGTTGAACATTATTTCCTTTAAATTCATCTCTGTTACTTTTATGCCCATAGCGTGTTATATCTGTCGTATCCATACATTGGACAGTCGTTCAGAACATGTTACACCGTCTCCGTCATGTAACAATAAATATATGATTTAGATGTACAGTCTAAAGGACTTAAAAACCGTTTATGACGGTAATAACTTTTTTGATTAAACAATGCACTTACGTTTAGCTACTCTCATAATCGGCATAACTCCCATTATTTGAAACAATACCAAAAGGCTTTTAGTGGTTATATAGAAACTGTCATGCTTGTCCAAAAGTTCGCCATCTTTATCTGTAATTTGGGGTCCATACACCTCCTTGGCATCGTATTCTAAAATCAAAAGTGCATTCTGGTTGCAGAATTTTTAAAAATTCACAATTGTATACTAAAATATTCCTATTGATTTACAGATACATATTTTTATTGAGTTTATACATATTCATAAATTAACGTTGTACAAATTCCCTCTGCGTATGTTGTTCGAATGGAAAAAGAGCTAGAAACATGATCAATTTGAAAACAATTTAATACGTAGATAGTGGGGATAAAAAAAAATATTTTACTGTTTAATAATGAGACACACTTCTCTTTTCATTGATAGGTTTTCCGTTCTAAACAAGTAGGAGATCAACTATCGGTTCCGACAAGTTGTCGATCTATGGACCTTCAGCCAATATATTTACGATTTAATTACCCTAAGTAAGTAAAAACTTTTTACTGAACAATAGTCACAAATATCGCATGATTGATCTACCTTTTATAGCTTTTCCATTAAATTCTTTGTATGCATCGAATTTTCTGATTTGTTCGATACGAATTGGATTCATTTTAAAGTTTCGAGAATCGTTCATATTGTAATCGATTACTTTTCAATATGAAATTCAAATGGTTACGAGCGCACACTTCAAATGTGAATAATGGTATAGCAGCTCAAATAACAAAATAGCATAATCAATCATAACCTTTCCACCCTAATGCTACTTATGTCTTGCTAAAAAACTGTAGAGTAATCCTATTAATATTCTTGTAGTGGACTCAACAATTTTATAGATAGCGTACATAACCATAATTGGATTTTTTTTCAAATATTCATCAAGTACTACTTGGATTCATGTGAATTTTAATGACTTCATCAAATAAGCTAATTTTCACGTCAAATTTTTAAAAGGTCGGCAACACACTTGCGAGCCTTCTGGAAATATGAGTGTCCTTCGAGTGGTGAACCTTCTGCCTCCTATTATATAAAAAGTATTAATTTTGTAATACATAAACGGCTACCACGTCCTTCGTTTACTTTTATGAACGAACCTTTTGGCGTCACGTCATTGCTGCTTGTCTATCCTTTAAAATGTCCTTGTAAATAAACATTACACATTGTTTAATTCTAGATTTTAAGTATTGCTGTCATGCAAACTGTTGATGCCAACCCCCACGACACCTCAGAGACTCGGGCCTGCACAGGATTATACGTTTATGTGTTCGTTTGAGAACACCCGTGCAGTAACCAAAGTAACCTCGGCGCGGCTTTGAATACCGGTGGGGTTTGACTTCGTACGTACTACTATTGTAGCCAATCCCGACGACGCCTCAGAGACCAAAGTAACCTCGGCGCGGCTTTGAATACCGGTGGGGTTTGACTTCGTACGTACTACTATTGTAGCCAATCCCGACGACGCCTCAGAGACCAAAGTAACCTCGGCGCGGCTTTGAATACCGGTGGGGTTTGACTACGTACGTTTTGTCGAGACGGTTTGACGTATCGCTGGCACCGCCTCAACCCACGCACCCCTGCTAGTGCGTAATTGTAGGATGTTGTCTTGAAATGAAACTGCGCCTTGTTCTTGTTTCTTGCTTCGCCGATTATTCGTAGGTCCCAGTTCGTTGTCGGAGGAAAAAGAGGATTTTGCGTAGATCTCGCCGAGCTTAAGTACTCCAACAGTATACCGCGACGAGAGCTGCGCTTACAGACTCTGCGCGCGTATACCGCGACGAGAGCTACGCGACCCTTTTATTCGGCGAAGCATTTTATAATTTATTTAACTATATTTTCTTTACATATTTTGCCTAACTTATTTATACTTAATTTCTACTTATGAGCTATCAACAATATTCTTATTTTACTTATAGCTCATACTTAATTACCATTTACGAGCTGCAAACAATATTCATATTTAACCTATAGCTCATACTTAATACTATTTAAATCTATGAGTCGCCAACACAAACTTTGACAACGCCAAATATTTATTTGAAAATTTTGTACCGCTTCCATACTTTATTGGCGCTATTTGTGGAAAAATTGTTACAAATTCAAAGACACAGATGTTTGATTGCCAACTTCAATAATAAATAAAACAAACGCACACTATTTTTACTACAAACAAACAAAGCATTAATGTTCATTTAAGACCAAAGAGCATCCACCTCCAATACTTTCCCTGTGCGACGACACCTCTTAACGAAACAAATGACGCCACAAAGTCGCCGGTCATTAATTAATACTTCATACTAATGACAAGTTTCTAAAACAGTTAATAGCGACCTAAGTGAGTTGCTGGGTTGAAGCGTATTACTACATTATGAGATTGCTTTAGCAAGACGGGCGCCTACTTTGTAATGTAATATATAAAACTCTCGTGTCACAAAGTACGTTCCCATACTCCTCCGAAACGGCTCGACCCATTCTTATGAAATTTTTTATGCATATTCAGTAAGCCTGAGAATCGGACATCTATTTTCATCCCCCTAAATGTTAAGGGTGGTCCTAAATTTGTATTTTTAATTTTTAGGCAAAAGTTTTAATGTTTTTATGATACAGCGTTTTTCATGATAAAAATACATATAACCCTTAATTGTCACCCCTCTACCATCAACCCCTATTTTTTATTATAGTAGATAGTTATTTTTATTTAACGAAAAAAAATTTTCCTACAAATAATATATATGGCAAAACTAGCCGGGTCAGCTTGTTTATGTATACAAATTACGCCAGCAAGTCGTTGGTATAAAATATTATCGGAATTAGTTTTTTACCCCGAAGAGATGGAAATTGTATCTTCTTGGGAAGATCTAAGTTGGGAGTTCCACGGTAATTAAAAAATATATTGTAATCTGTGAAGGATTTAATTTCAGCTGTAAAGGCGGCGCAGATACAGTTCCAAGTCTTTGGGTTACCTACTTGACGCTGGCTAATGCACAAACCGTGCCAGAGCCATAAAGGAAAAAAAAAATTTGGGCACTTAATCAGTCCACAGTACTATTTTAGAATAAAGATACTACACACGTATATGACTGACTTATAAAATTAATGACTACATTCCAAAACATACATTACTTAGTCTGAAAGGGATGTCAACGTTTATCTAAAGCAGAATAAATGGCTCATAAATCTTTATTTTGCATGCTCTTGCGTGTAAACGATTTAAAAAATGTATTTAAAATGGGTTTTTAAAATTTGTATACAGTTCATCCAGGATCCCCTGCTTCATATATCTGAATATCTGATTATTATTTATTTTAATCACGCGATCAGTCTTCTATGCCTAGATAATTATTTCGGTCCATGACTTCGCAATAATTTCTTTTTAGTACTGGAGTCGGTTGCGTTGGTGATAATCAAAATTCACCAGTTAATTGGAATTAATTAGATTATCTATTCTATCTTCTCCATATGTAAAGAAAATAACTGTCAAACTTACGACACGGTCTTAATTCTCGATTGATTTAAGTTGATAAAAATTGGATCTCACCAAAACGTACATCGTTAGTCGCAGGAGATCGCAGTAAGTAAAACCCATTGCAGAACACATCTACAAATCTCACGTTGGTGCAAAACATGTGAATGGAATGTTTTTAAATGTTGAAAGTTTAAAAAATATTTTGCAGTTTTTGTGACTTTTGACACTTAATTGGGGCGACTGCTGTGAGCGGATACAAGGCTTTTCGACAAACAGATACAACATTTTTAAACCAAGAGAACGTAATCTTTGTTCGCGAAGGGGTTCATTTAATGTGGCCGTCTCGAAAATGGAAGACAAATTTTCGAAAACGAAAGTCTCGAAAATGGCCAGCTCGCAGCAACTATGTCCAGATGTTTCAATCAATTATATACGTTACTTATTGACTGTATCTCACTTAGGAACTTGGCTCAGCACATCCCGTATCTGTTATCATTAGATTGTGAGAGTAGAAGTTACAAGCACGTACAGTGGCGGCGGAAATCCTATAGAGATTCTGCGAGGCCGTCATGTGCCGTACAGAAGAGTCGAAGAAGGCCAGTGAGCCCATCCACCAGCTAAAACTCTGGAAGCTGAATCATACAGTAGTAGGGTACTACAAACCGTAGAACCCTACTACTACATCGTTGGGGGATATTTATCAAGATGTAAAACTATCTTCTGTAACATCGTCTGCAGTTCCTCAAAATTCACATCCTGGATCTTGATTGTTCAACATATTTATAAACGATATCTTCACCATTTTCACTAACTCCATGTTCAACCGATGGCCTGATAATCTTTAGGTAGGTCAACGCCGCCAGTGACGCAATTCTGCTGCAAAAACAAGTAGATCAGCTGATAAAGTGGTGTACTTGAACGGTATGACCCTGAACACAGGCAAGTGCTTTGTTGGACACTTCACTTGGTAAAAGCACCCACACCCAAAGACAGAAGAAGAATAGAAGTTAATCACATTAGGGTTAAACCTGACATGAGGGTTAACATAGACGGTAAACTAAACTTCCGTATATATCGATAGCATTACGAGAAAACACTTCAAAACTCTGGGTTTCGTCTTACGCAAATGCAAAGTTTTCAAAAATCCAGCATTATGATTGCTGTATACAATTATCTTGTGCGAAGTACTTTTGAATACTGTAGTGTCGTGTGGAGGCCCCACTATGGAGTCCACAGGGATGATGGCTTGCAACTAGTTCATATTGATCAGTTCTGTTTCTAGAAGTATGAGACGTTGCAAAAAAGAGGGTACATTTTTATCTCGATTATGCGCTCTAATTTGGAGAATGCCTAGAATGTGCAATCGGCTGCAGGGCCCATATTTATATAATAAACATTATCCAGGCTTCACATTAGCTATATTTTTTTTTTTATGTGTGGCACCAACGAGGCCATAAAAAGAAAAAAAATCTATGCATGTACAGCAAAGCACTGCAGCCTCCGCGAAACCTCAGGGTTAAGAAATACACGCGATTAGAATTATATGCTATAGAGAAATTGTATGCAAAATACCCATACACGTGGGACACATATCATATTACCAGGTTCCCTGTCATTTCCGTGAATGTACTGAGATGTAAGCGGGCTAACACGTGTCGCAGTGAGCCTTGTGATTTATGTACTACTGCAGCTGTGGCTATTTATGTGATTGTTATATCTCATATAGGAGAGAATGCCCGATTATCATTATAATAACCTATATAATTATATTAACATTTTCAATGCAAAAAAAGCAGATTGGTAATATTGTATTGCTATATCGGTACTCCAGACATTCAATTTAGGTTCGCTATTCTATATAACTATTGTTCATTAGCAACAGCTAAAACAAAATATCATCCGTATCACCTCGACGTCCGTCGTTCCACAACTGAGCGTTTTGTAAGGCAGCCGCGCGCCACCACTATGTGGAACCAGCTGCCCATTGAAGTATTTCCGAACTAATTCGACTTTATTCCTTTTAGAAATTAGTAGCACTTGCGAGCCTTCTGGGCAATGTGAGTGTCAATGGGCGGCGGTATCACTTAACATCAGATGAGCCTCTTGCCCATTTGCCTCCTATTACATAAAAAAAAATATTCATGATGCCATTTGAATTTTACTAAACATAATCAGTATTGTCTGGCTTAATAGAGGGCTGGGTAGACAACAGAATACCTTCCGTGTTAGTCACTAAGCATTAGCTTGGGTTATTATTACTTGAAAAAGCCAAGTGAAAATAGAAAGTAATAATTTTCCTCGCTATTTTCTTCTAGGACCGGCAAGGTTAAAGTATGTAATAAAACAGTTTTGTAAATTAAAAAGTATGTTTTGAACAACTTTTTCCTTAATAAATAAAAAAACAATTTTCCGATATGTGCTTTCTATAATTTCTTACATAACATAACATTTTCAACGTCTAATTTTAATTTAAGACCCTTTTGTTCTTCGTAAAGCAAAACAAATTTGTAAGCGGATCAACCTGGCGTCACAATGTGTTGCTAAGCCAACTGGAAATATTTTATTACGGGTTTAGCTTTATTTCGTTTATTTATCGTACTATGTGTATGTTAAGCTTTACGCTTTATAATAATTTGTATAAAGTAATTGTAAATTATACAATAAGATGACAAACTTTTTCTCCAAAGCCTAGCAAACCCAAAAATATGATTTACGTAAAATCTAATGTTTGTGGCATTATAATACAATATAAGGTCCATATAGGGTACATATAAAATTGACGTTTTGTACTGGCCACTTTGACCTCAAATATTTCCTCTTTGGGTTGGAATTCCAAATTCCAATTCCAATTCTGGCCAGGAGCCAGACGATTACGGAAGATGTCTATTGTCAGCAACTGCAAACCATGATGGAAGAGCTAGGTGCTAAACCACCAAGGCTGGTCAATAGCTCTAGGCCACTGCTCTATCACGACAACGCTAGACCACACATTGCACAACAGACTTCTACCAAATTAGACGAGCTTCAATTATAATGTATAAGACATCCACCGTACTCTCCGGACCTTGCTCCAACAGTTTAAAATTTTTTTCGAAATTTAGATAACTTTTGACGTGACAACGTCTTATGATTCGATGGAGCCGGCTGCACGCACGAAAAAACATGACTCATGCGGCGTTACCTCGCGGCGCGGCGTTACCTCTGAGGCGTTCCATTTAAGGCTTGAAGTGCAAGCGAGAGCGCAACAAAGAGGCATAAAATTTTTACATAATTGTATTTATGCGTACAAATACATGTAACTTGATCAATTCAATTGTGATTTCCATTTACCTCCTCTATATCTAAAATTAAAATTTTCCTTTGAAAAATGCAACTATTCCATCAATATTTTCTTATGACGTTTTCACGTTCAACTATCGTCAGTAAACCGTCTTTACAGACAACCGATTTTTTTTAATTTATTTATTTATTCACCCTTTGTAAATATAAAAAAAAAATTACATAATAACATGTAAATGAAAGGCCTTATGGCTCTCGAGCGATCTCTTCCAGGCAACCACTGTAACAATAACTTCTTGTAAGGTAAAAAATTGAACTCGAAATCGCCTTCAAAGATTTTATTGATTCCCGGCCGAATTATTTTTTTAGTAAAAGGATTAATCAACTACCTAAATGATGGAAAAAGTGCATTGATAGCATGGTACATACTTTGATTAATTAAATATATTCTATTTAAAATAAACTACTTTTTGTTCCTCCAATACAAAACGCCAAATTCAAATGTAAGGACCTAATATAACAGCCAACCAATCCTTTAACAGCGTATTTAATTTTTGTTTCACCGGTGTCGAAGTGAGCCTAGAAGAGCGCTATACTAATATCTTATTGTATATTTCAATTATATACAACCAATTAAATTATATTAATTAATTGCGTAAACGTAATTAAATTCCAGACTCAATTTCCCAGATATTAGTATAAGCAGAATCTGAGCGCAGTGCGCCTGGCATCTTGGTTTCTTATACAGCTTTCCTTAGTTTTATGAAATTAATTTTTCTTTTCCGCTCTCCTCACTTTCCATATTCTCAGCTTTATTAAATAGTTCTAAGATAATTAAAACTGGATTTAAGAAATAAAGCTTGGAGCTTATCTTCGGTACCATTTTAGATAACAAACAAAATTTTGTTATATTTTTTTATGTAATAGGACACTCACATTGCCAGAAGGCTCGCAAGTGCGTTGGCGGCCCTTTAAGAATTGATAGGCTGCTTTTTTAAAGGACGCTAAGTGGAAATGGTTTGGAAATACTTTAGTGGGTAGATATAATCATTTAACACTGGTAAATTTATCACCTGCAATACATATTTCACAGTTTTATAATTAATACATGTTTATAGTATCATATTATTTGCGGATTGCTTGGGATCGTTCCCAAGTATCGGATTATGTCGGGAAAACTGACTAAACCTATCATATTAGGTAAGGAGAAATCTCAGGGGGCTTTTATCGAGAAATTCACGTCTTTTACGGAATCGAACAAAATTTCACTATCAATATTAACCGATATTACTATTGTGTTTATATTATATATGTATATGTAGTTGTTTTTTAACAGGATGCCTCCTATAGCTGTATAATAAATAATATTATTCTTCGCCACGAAGCATTAATTAGTAGAATTGCGCTACCAAGGTAACTATAGACTAGTTTTTAATAACGAACCCTTAATTACAAGCGACGACTCAAATTACTACGAAAATTCACAGAATGTTATCAAAGCTAGTAATTATCGCTTGGAACATTCGAGACCTGGAATATTATTTAGAATATGATAATTTTCATGTTCAAATGTTTCCCTTTGAAGTATTTTAGTTAATAATTCTGATATTTGTATAAATTTGAGAATATTTTTTTAGAGAAAGGTATTATTTATGTTTAATTAAAAAACTTGGAATTTTTGTTTAAATTAAGTGAAAACAAATAACTTCGAAAATTGACTTTTCGAGATATTAGCGAGCTTCTAGATTCCAGAATGTCACTGTTGACTGTTTTTAAATGCACTTTCCGCCCGCCATCTCTATGTGGAACCAATTTGACTTAGAGTTCTTCAAGAAACGCGTACCAATTCGTAAAGTACTAACAAATTTCGTACGAATTGCATTTGCGAGCCTACTGTGAGTGTGTCCATGGACGGAATCACCTTTCATGAAATGAACCTCAGATTTTTCTTGACCCTAGGTCAATACCTGAAACACGAATAACATTTAACATTTATTACTAACGAAACATACATACAGAAACACACACAATATTAATAATAATAAAAGAAAAATAACAAAAATTAGGGAAAGAAAAAAAAGGAATTATTTACATATTAAGTGTCTAATATGTGCGTGCTGTGGTAGTACCTGGCTTTGGCTCAGCATTTCTCCGGCAGAATAGTTCAGTTCAGCTCAGGCAATGAGCTCGTTTTTTGGTAATAAAACTCAGTTTTCGACAGATGAAATGCGTTGCAGTACGCATGGAGATCCGATATGGCTACATACTGCTAAATGAAGATATAATAAAAACTAAGTTACTTTATATCTTATCTAAGAATTTGATGCACATACATATTATTTTTCTGTGAGAACTGTTTTTCCAGTTCCACAAAAAAAAGGTTGTTGAGAGGTTGTGAATAATTCATACGTCCCTTATGTGGCACAAAGACGCGGATAACGTAACGAACCGCGAACTTGCTTGTGGCTAAAATAATAAATTTAAGCAGTTTTATATTTTAGCTTAACAAAAAATAGTGTAGAAGATCCCGTAGAGCTTAATCTACATCTAGAATAGTAGTTTTAAAATAGGCGCTGTGTTGTGTTTTATCTACAAAGCTATATTTTTATTCTACAAAGTGTACTATGGAGAGTGTTTAGAAGAGTTTCTTGAGTTGATCCCTCTTGCCTCGTTTCAACACGGGACGAACCGTATTAACTCAAAATTTCATCCGCATCTCCTTAATGACTGGTAGTCTTCCACCGACCGCTTGAAAACATTTTCTTTTGCGAACTAGCGAACTGTGCAATCGACCCACGGTCGGTGTCTTCCCTGGGAGATACCTCCAATTGTTTAAAGAAAGATTATACCCTTCCTTAAAGGCCGGCAACGCAACCACTAAAATATATAGATACCCATGGGAGGCGATGACTGCCCTTTTTGGGAGTCCCGTATGCACGCCCTTTGTCTTAGCACTAATAAATGGATCTTTTATATTTTTCACTTACAAATCTTCTGCAAAACAGCTTCTGGTTACGTCAATTCCGTTCTTAATTAATGTATTTATTTATAAAAGCTTGCCAAAGCTCGGCACACTGAACCAAGAAAAATAAAATACCATCTAGCCAAACATAAGCATAACCATACACGAAGATATAATAATAAAAATATAAAAACTAAACGAAAATCAATGTTAAAGTTTTAAAGCAACTATGGATATTTAGACCAAGCCCGTTTATCAGAATTTTTAATGTGGATATCGGTGAGATTTTGCCAAAATGCGTTCTTCGTTTAGTTCGCAAAAGTATGATTATTTTAAATCATAATTTAATGCTTAAATTAGAGCAATTTACGCAATCAATTCAATTATATTAGATGGTAATTTTATAATGAACTAAATTGTTAAGTTTTATTCAAATGCACCCATAGTGCAGTAGAATTCATGCACCAAAGTACTGGCGTAGTTGTTCATTCGTGTGACTCTCAATCACTTTACGAACTAATTCAATACTAGTTCATGAATGTATTATGAAAGGAATTTCAAAGGAGGCCCAATTATTTTCGTATTGGCCCGACGAATAATTATTTAACCTTGGAAATTTATTTAGCTGTTATTAAGTAGGTATTTAAAACTAATTAATATTTTATTAACTAACTATAATCAAAATTAGTGCTACGGGATGGTCGTTTGTCTTTTTGCATACTACAATTAAATATAATCCCCGAGCTCCATCATCAGAGTATCTCCAAAATTTCGTGCACCATTTATGCCGCAGATAATAATAGGAACAGCTGATGACAGTGATACCCCTCATCATCTTCAGATATTGTCTCCATCTCGATAGCTTTACATCAAAAAAGGCATCGTTATCAGGCCATTTGTTTAGGAGCTACGATACTGCAGATATACAAACCTTTTAAAAGGAGTTTTTTTTTATTATTAATTTCTTATATTTTATAGCTTTCTAAAATCAAAATATGATTTATAGATATGGGTAAGTTTATGAACATTTATGTATTTGTCTGCCATGCGTGACTGATAACTGTAACTACTGAATATTGGTGGAGGAAGTTTTGCAACAAATTAATATTGTAAGAACACAAAATTGCAAAATAATAACTTGAAAAGTTCACGCTCTGAACACATATTGTGAGTTATAAGTTTCGATACCGTTTATTGTTCACTGCATTAAAGTTGAACAAAGTTGTTACGAGTTTTAAGTGCTTGAAGAATTTTAGGTGATGGAGTTTCTAGAACGGGAAAATTAAGCTCTATTGTAAACATGATCTCATTTATGCCACAATATATATTTAGTTTTAAGTAATTAGTTTAACATTTATTCTACAGGGACCGAAAGTATAGTAACATAAATAAATGTATGTACACAAAAATTTTTCTGTCCCTTGGAGACTAGTGGGGGGGGGGATATCAAACACAGCGATAGAGAATCAGTTAGGTATAACCAGCGGCACGTAAGTCTAGCGCTGGCCGATACGTGGAGGGGATTGCTGCGCATGTGTACTGTCGCGCGGGGGACAAAATGCCACTGGAGAGCCAATCGACGCTCTTCATTCCGCTAGCCCCCCTCAGGTACCTTATTTTTTACTTCTGCGCAATAACGCTCAGCGCTAGAGTTTCGTGCCGCTACTTATACAATTAAAGTTAAAAAAGAAGAGGTAGCAGAAAAAGTTAATAACTTTAAAAAAAGAAAATACATGGGCCAAAACGCATTTCACTAATAAATTAAATTAAGGTTTTAGATAGATTAAGTAAATTTAACGCGAACATAGCTACACCTGCAACTTGTGCACAAGTTAGATTTCTGAAGGTGTTTAAACGCTATAACTATAACGTAGCCAGCCTTTTCATGTCTAAGTACAGTTTATACGTAACCAAGATTGAACAGAGCTAAACGCACTTCCCTTTATGCATAGTGTGGCTCAAACATTCATTCATTATCATAAGCCAACGCAAAATCAATCAACAAGTTTTATTTTTCAGAATATCGGAACTGTTATACCTATATACATTTCTTACTAAATTGGTAGCAATGAAGACATATTTTACTATAGCTAATATCATATATTGTTTACTTTTTAATAAAAAATAATAAATAAATATTTGTTTTGTATAGTCTTTATAAAAGACAAACTTAAAATTTCGCTCATTTTTTACATTTTTACAATACAAACGTTGTATTTGAAACAGCGCCATCTATGGTACCATACATGAAGTATTGCAAAGATACTACTCTACATAGAGTACACCACGTCAAAGCGATACGAATTTTTTTATAGTGATCTCGCTATTCAACACTAGAGTGCTTGATCTCACTAAAATGTGTTCTTGTATTAGTATTCTATGATATCTATTTGGTTACTTATAAAGAACTCCAATATACTTAATATTGGAGGATTTTATACATTGGATTAATGTATATTGACTAAATTTAATAAATATTATATAAGATTAGATTTAATATAATTTCTTTATCTCTAAAATAAGGGTATTTATTGCTAATCATAGATATATATGATATTAGTCAACTTTGGTATTAATAATATTCACGACGATTCGGAACCAAAGTTAAAGCCCCATACAAGCATGTTCTATAAATTATCATTTAATTCTTTTAATTTGTGTTTAAAGAAATTTAGAACCTTATTCATAATAATAAATCGCAGAGAAGACACAAATTTACAAAGTTAAAAGAGTGCAATTAGAATAATTAATATTTTATTGATAATGCACAGCTTAAAAAAGTTATAGTAAATTAAAAATTACACTATACACGACGAATATTATGTACTAACTAGGACAATGTGTTATTAATTAACTTGTTGAAATGTGTAATGTGTATAAGTGTAGTAGGTATGTGTGCGTTTTTAGGTGATCTCAAAAAATTCATTCGATTTGCTTATTTCCTCCGAAGATACGTGATACTTCCAAATAAATACTTCTCTCTAAAAAATTGATTTGATTAATTTATATTATGTACTTATTTACTCCATTACTTGAATTTTTCACACTGATATGGAACCTCTTAGGCTGTACATTATATTTTTTCAAATCATAAAATTAGTATAAATAATTACAAAAAACGACATTATTCTGAATTCTATTTAAATATTTTCAACTGTCGACGCCATAGTTAAAAGCGCCGCCCCTTTCCATCAACCAATGCGCTCGCGCATAATAATATGCAAAATTATCCCCCCAAGCGCTGCGTTTCAAATTATACCTCATTTAGCTTATTTGCCTCATATGCTTAACACATAATCATTATATATGTCGCTTTATGTACGTAATTTGTCATCCGTTATAAAATAATTTTCTTGATATAGTATAGTATCAGAAAAAATTACCAGCGGTTCAACGTACATAATATAGGAAGTTGCGTAACGATAATTCAAATCATTAGAGATACAATAAATAAATATATGTCGTATGTATTAATATCCTGTTTTTTTAGAGACATGTAATCCTTAAATGATTTTAAAGGCAAGTATTTTGACAGGTATCGAAAGTAGAACGGGATGACAGTCATGAAGGCGGCAAAAGCTCTTTTTTTAAATTGACAATTCGTTTGTCCCAAATGTTTTACAGACTCATAATTTTAATACCTTCTAAACGTTCCCTACACACAAGATAATTAGCAATATATAAAACATGAAAGCTTTCTTCCTGGGAATAAAAGGCTTACCCTGTCTTATAGGACTTAAATCAGGAGCCGGCGGCAAATTACTTAGTAATTTGTCCACAAATGACAACCTACAATCCAGGAATGTTATTTTGAAAATTGTCCTTATTATCTGTTTTGTATAATTTACCCGATCACGCATCAGAGGAATGTAAGATTTGTTGAGAATATTTATTTTATGTTGCAATATTTTGTATAACTTAAGAATGTTCAAGACTCTAATTTAGGTTAAGATTTATTATTACGAAATTTCACATTAAACATATTTATTAACATTATTAGACAATTTAGGTGGATATACCAAACTAAGGAAACAACATGGCAGTAAACAGGAATGACGTGATTTGGAGGAGGTTTTTGCCAAAAAAAGGGCACACAGATACATAAAAAGAATGTGATAGAGATATAAATGTGTTTAAGTTTGAAAGTAGTCCAAATTAAATCTTTGATTTTATACAGTTTAGTGAATAATTCAAATGCTTTTGCGTGATGGACTCAAACATTAAATATATATCGCTTCCTATTACCGATAGTGTATTGAACATGTCACGAATGTGTTTTAAATAATAAACAGACATACGTAACGTGTATTTATAAAAACAAACATAAGATAGACCATTCAAAGGATAATTACCAAACCCACTCAATAGGCTATCCATCGTTTAACAGTAAAAAACCAAACAGGTGGTGGCCAGTCAACAACCTGCTTTCATGGAATTGACTGTTATATTTAAATTGAAACTCGAATCATTAATCAAATTGTACGTGATCTAAAAAGGTAATTCACTTTCACTAATAGCCGTGGAGTTCACAAAGACCACAGACAGAGTGACGCCTTGGCTGAAAGCGAAGGTGCTTCTCGGAACCACAGATGTAGTCTTATTCCCTGGAACCTATCCTTGTATTAAGTTAATTTCTACGATTCCCGTAATTCCTTTCATCGCGCCCGCTTTCGAATCCTTCGTGACGAAATGATAATATAAATTAAATTTTGTCTAACAATTGGGGCACGTGCTTTGCCACTTGTGCATTTTAAATGCTTGTAACTGTTTGAGCGATTAAATATTATTTACTAAAGCTAGGGCTGCCGTGTGTTGTGTAAAATTACATGAAAGAGTCACACGTAACTTTTAGTTTGGAACTTACTTATGACAGAAGGTCTATTCAGTAGGGACTGGTATTACATGGATCGTATTACTTCTTACGGTTAAAATTTAAGCTTCTAGTTATATCCACAACGAACTCATAGGGGGTCAAAAATGATGGTATGGCCGCCGTATAGGTATCTTTTTAAGCTCTATTTTAGGTAGCTTGTCATTTAACAATAAAAGCTTGCATATTCATAGATGCTATAGATTTTCTTCTCATTCTTGGAAACCTAATATGCAGTAAATCCAGAGAATCAAGAATAATAACATACCATAACAGATATAACAATCTACATTTGGTCTCCAATACTTCTAGATATATCAGACACGATAGGTGAGTTTCTGAGTTTTGAGTTTTTGATGTGATCACAAAAGAGTATTTTGACTAATGTCATCGCAAACCGAAGAAACGTGACCAATACTGACACGTGCTTTTATTTGGATTATGTTACAAAATAAAAAGTCGGTCAACTTTTTATAACCACTAACCAGCCTCCTAGTTCTTAAGGCACTCCTTATGGTGTTGTAATAGAGTATTTTGCGATAACCCTAAAGCAATATTAGATGACCCAGTTCAGTTAGGTCACGCGCATGAAGATAAGCGTCCTGTCGTGCTAATAATTATAGGCTTGTAAATGTCATAGTTTTTAAAGAGAAATATGTGAAATCGATTTATCGTTAACTACTTTTATTTAGTTTTTATAAATTAAAACCTTTATGTGTGTTCGTGAACTTATCTTACAGAAAGCAGCAAGAAAATACAGAAGTATGTTCGTCGTTTCTTTATAGGAAATGGGGTAGAGGTCTCACTTATCATATCAACTACCGCCAAAAATATTACATTATTTTGCACAATTACAATTATTTTATAGAATCGATAAATATAAAATGAGACGTAAAATTGAAAAGCCGATAGTCTTGGTCTTGAACTTATTCTTAAGTCGTGACATCAATTATATCAGTCTGATATCATTGATAATGAATAAATTATATTAAAAATCGGTCAATATTTTTAAATTGATTTCCTAAAAAAATCCTATCAAAATGCAGCATAAAATAATAATATAGTTTACTGTTTGAAATTTTTATTATTTAATTCATATATGTTCAAATTTATGAAGATCGTGCGAAGATTCATATTAAATGGACTGATTATGTCGTTTTTTTATAAAAAAGCCATCATCGAGATACAGCGTTACCAATTCTGAAGTTTTTGTATTCTTTAAATATCCGATGCGCTGCTGCAAATATTGGTTCGCGCGGTACAAACATTTATTATTGAAATCGGAATCAAATTCGGTATCGCAATTGGAAGTTAAAGAGTAAGGGCCCTGTTCAGGCACTACTAATTATAGTCTACTACTTATTATTCAATGTTTCAAAATGCATTTTCGTAGTATATATACACAATTTACCTCTAGTTGGCCTAGTGGCTTCAGCGTGCGACTCTCATCCCCGAGGTCGTAGGTTCGATCCCTGGCTGTGCACCAATGGACTTTCTTTCTATGTGCGCTTTTAACATTCGCTCGAACGGTAAAGGAAATCATCGTAAGGAAACCGACATGTCTTATGCCCTAAAAGTCAACGGCGTGTGACAACACTGCTCTACTTGTTTAGGAAGTTTTAAAGGATTTCTAGAAACTATCAGAAAATCTTTACTGATTAAATGTAGATTGAGGTATTTAACTAACATAGTAACAAATGTAGTGAAATCATATTGGAATTACCTGATTTATTGCATCATAATTCGAACGTTGATTCAAGGCAAAGTCCATATATGTTTTTTACTTCTTTTGAATATTAGATGTGTGAGAACCAAATAGCTTTATACTGCGTGCTTTTCTCTATCAATCTTCAAATAAAATGTTTATATAACATAATGTATGTCTCTGAATGAATGTTGAAAATTATGACTCATCATTTTATTCTTAAAAGGCTGGCAACACACTAGCTAGCCTTCTGGCAATGTGAGTGTCCATGGGCGGGTCAATATCAGGTGGCCTTTCTGTCCATTTGTCTCCTGTTACTTACAAATAACAAAGTAGTAAATTAAGAAAATCGTTAAATTTAGTTTATTATTCAATGTTTGAAAATGCATTTTCGTAGTATCGACCATCCGTAGGTTCGATCCCCGGCTGAGCACCAATGGACTTTCTTTCTATGTGCTCATTTAACATTCGCTCGAACGGTGAAGGAAAACATTGTAAAGGAAACCGACATGTCTTAGATACAAAAAGTCGACGGCGTGTGTCAGGCACAGGAGGCTAATTACCTACTTGCCTATTACATTGAAAATTGATCATGAAACAGATTGACCAATCTGCGGCCCCTACCTATAGAGGTTGTAGCGCCACTGCTTTTATTTATATAAATATTAAAACAATTATATATTGCATTAAAAATTATCTCACCAATAAAATGCAACATTCCATATGTTGATTTAATACCAAAAGTATTATAAAATATAAAAGTCCAGTGGGAAGTCGTGGCAGATGATAGGGATATATAGTAACTGATCAACAGTTTTTTACCTTTTATAATTCGGAAAAAAGCAAATCTAGTCTCGACTGCGTGTTCAGGCCAAAGACACCTAAAGTTGTAAGTCATTACAAGAAAGATCAATTTTATTTTATTTTTGCTCTCAAACATCACATGTTACAAGGATCAGACTCATGAAAATATATTATAGAAAGGATATACATGTGTGAAAATAACATGTGAAATTAAGAAGTTGCAGTGCTAACCAGATCCATGTAATTTCCTCACAATCGAGTAGCCAGTATTTCCCAGCACTCAACTCTCTTTGTAGAAGTCGCACGGGTCCACCAAGTATCCGCGAATATACACTGTAAATACAATATTATTTAGGAATAAAGAAAATAATAATAATATCAAATATCAAGCAAGGTTCTAAAACGACTCAGGACAAAAAATGTAACTAAAAAAATAATAAAAAAAAATGTAATGTGGAGTTGCTGAAAATGTACAGGAGCCATTTTTCATTACAATTTTATTGGAAATTCGATACGGCTGTTGTTTTTGTGATATTCGTTAATTAAACGATGATCACAAAAACAACAGGCAAACCCAAACGATTATAAAATTACAATAATCAAGATTGATTAAAATGATTATTGTGCTTTTTCCTCTGGAAAAGATTGCGTTTTTAAAAAGTATTTGAATATAAAATTCCTAAATAACATAAATTCATGCCTACATAAATTTAGCATTCGCTAATATATAGCTACATAAATTGTTTTAAACCCGCCAAATAGCGTTCTTAGATCACCCAAAATAAAATATGTCATGTCTAATTGACATTCCAATTGTTGATGTCAACGTCAATTAGACTCAACACAGTGTGAATACAACACACAAATACTGTGTATACATTAGCCATTTTACATGATTTCAACCTTGTATGTGGCCTTGTAGGGTATCTGCTCTATCTTCAAAGATGATAATACGACCGAGATTACTTGATACTTTTATGATATATATATATACTTAATGATATAAGACATTATGGTTTGATAACATTCCGTTGCTATAAGGCGTCTTTAATTACTTAATAAATTTACATTAATGCATGTTTCTGAGTTATAAATTAAACAGAAATAAATTGATGGTTTTTACACGCTTTATATTAGCTTCACCTGTATGTATGTATGTATGAATGTACCAACTCCTTCGGACTCGATTTTGACCCACTTTTAACGGAAAGATTTAATTCAAACTTTGCGCACCTGTCAAAAATCGATGACAATGCAATAATCCGAAAAAAAAATTAGAAAAATTTAAAAAAATTAACTTAAAAAATAAATAAATATAGTTGATAGATGTTTGAGTTTTAAATATGAATTATATTAAACCAATCACTGGCACGATTTCAAATACTACGATCTTCAAGTTTTGATACAAACCTAAAAATACAAATAAAAGATGCTGTGAAATACGAAACGCTATAATTGAATTCAAATCAGGAAGCAGAATACAATTTGAAATTAAACATCGAATGACAAATGGGTGTGGCTCACGCACATGTTGTTTAACCATATTTTATGAGGATGTTAAAGTAAAGTAATTATACAGTTTTAAATCAAATTTTGTCTTATAATTTGCAAGGCATTATGAGCAAACCTCATAAAGATAAGTATGAAGAAATACACAACATTTCTAATTACAAAGAATATAATTATACAGTTACAATTACAGTAGGCACAGTATCAATAAGGTAAATTATCGATTAGTTTTAGAAACTATAAAGGCTTAAATAAAGTATCAAGGCTGTCCAATCACAGTACACACCATGTTTTAGCGTTCAGTAGCGGTTCGCGCGAGCTATGGTGTGCTAGAAACAATATAGGTAGACTAAAATAAACCGAACAAGCGCGGTTGTTCAGATGAATCGAAAGTTTCAATCATCGCTCGTATTACGCAATATAACACAATGTGTTTATAATACAGATAATACCGGTTTGGGAGGCTCTGCATTTCGCGGTTATTATTTACCTATCGAGGTATAGCGATAGACGTGAAATTTCGTGGTGTATGTTAGTGTTATTGTGATAACGCTAGGTATACGACGTGCTGAAAAGCGGACATTTAATAGTGGCCCGTGAACTTTTGACTTGACCACGTTTTGACAACAAGTTCGGCGGCACGGAAGAGGTTAGTTGCCTTGATTTATTTTGAGACGACCGGTGTGTTATATTTAGTTTTATAGATTCGTTTATACTGGTTTTATGTGCACATGTGAACTCCACGTGGTCACGTTTTCAAATAAAATGCATAATCTGTTTGCAAGGCTACGTATTATTTACACACAATTGTAGTAAGACAGTATCACTAACGATCGTGATTATGATAATAAAATACACTTTTTTATAACCTCAACACCAAATGAATCATCAGAGAATTTCTATATGTAGGGCCTTATAAACTCTAAAAATACTCACTATTTCGACTATAATTCTATTAATTCATTTGAGCTATTGTAGGATTGTCTTGTATGCTTGGAATGTGAAGTATAATATATGCAGAGAATTTATTGAGAGTAAGAAAACAGAGAACAATGCCATTGGACTTTCACTTGAGTCATTATTATTAACGTCACACGTAAGTTATAATACTATATTGTCACCACTCCAATTGTAGACAATTTGCATTGGAAAAATATCCATGTATCTCAAATTTATTTCGTAATCCTACAGCTAACATAAATTATATAACAAAAAACAATTAAACTAAACAATGACGGAATACATAATACCTATATACAAATAGTCATATATTTGCGACAGAAAAAAGGCAATAAAAATTATTACATACGTAATACTTCGCTGTGTAGTGGTGTGAAAGTTATGATATGTATGTGAGAGTGTGTATGTTGGGTGTGCTCATGATGCAGGATTTAGCGCTATAGATATTCTCAATACTTCTTATAAGCATATTCTGCGATAGCTTGTTAGCAAAATATTTCCAAGTAAAATCGTGAGTTAAGCTCAGTTTCTATAGAGACATGTGTACCATAGTTAACATTTTATAAGAAAAAGGAAAAACTATGGTTATTGAAGTTTTTACATAACTATAGCGTTTTACATAGCCCAGAACGCCGCCCACAAACATTTTCCGACAGTGAATTATCAAATGCCAGATTTTTCAGACAACTTCTTAGTATCGACTACAGGAATAGATTTTCATATTAGACTACGCTGTTGAACAGCTGTTCTAATAAACTACTTATTGGTAAAAATGTGCAACATAATAAAAGAAACCTTTAAACACTAAAATAGGGGCCAGGAGGCTCACCTAATATTATTAAACACCGTCTCGCCGGAATTTTAAGAATTCGTAAGCCTTTTCTTCTAGGATATAATTATATCCATAAATCGAATTGGTTCGGAAATACTTCAATAGGTTACGAACACAAATATATAAAAATAAATTAAGATATCATACGAAAGTAATAGTGAAAATCCTGAACAACATATAAAATCAAAATATAATTTTTAATTATATTCATATCTATGTATACTTAAGAACAATGATTATATATTTTTTAAATGCTTATATATTTCATTAAAACATTAGGTTCGATTGAAAAGGCTTTGGAGAGTATTTTCTAATGTGTATACAATTGAACATTTATTTAATAAAAATAAATAACACACAGATATAGAATATTAACTTGCATATAAATAATAACAACTAAAACAAATTTTTAATCTTTGGTCCCGGCAGTGTACCTTTAATGTAGGCATTTCGTCGCTGTATATTATTCGTTGAGCGAAGATCACTTACAAATTCAAATACAGTTTATCGTATATATTAAGAAACATTTTTAATGGACCTAATTTATAATTGCTCCAATCATCAATCAAACTATCAGTTACAATTTCATTACGGATGAACTACACCCACCAAATTATAGATTATTAGCAGGAAACAAACGTTTAAATTTATTGAATTTCTAGTCTAATAGAAATCGTATAGCGCGTTATAAATATAATGTCATTGTTATTCATGGGTAAATTGATTATTTAAATTAAATTTATCGTATACGTATTCGTTTTAAAAGTAGGAAGGAAGGGAAAATAGTTTTTAATCAATCTTTCTGTGATCTGTATCTGTGAATGATAACCTCATGATAACCTCAAAAAAACATTTATTTTTAATTCTTAGACTCTTATGTCGTTAAACTGGTGTAATCATGAAGTAAGGGCTTATTTATGTTGATAATAAATACGTCCTTTTTACCATCTAAAACAATGGACAAAAACACATAATAATATTTTAACGAACATTGAGGAACTGAAACATTTTTTTCGTTTGCTGTAATTTTTTGGTTCTCTGGACATACCAGGTTATCATTCTATAGCGACGATAAACTCTACAGATTTTTATTTTTACCAATATTCCTGAGGATTTTTAATGTGAGTTAAATTCATCATACTTTTATGTAAATTGTCTGAGAGTTCGTCAATCCTGCCAAAATACACGAAAACTATAAGAGCGAAGCTGTGTGTGTGTGGTCAATAAAAACTATTCCAACATACTACCTCGCAACAATATGTTCCAAGCCATATGATACACCACGTCTGTAACTGGCCATTTGTACAAGACATTCTATAAACAAGCATAAACACTGTCTATTCCATCATCAGGAACAGTGCAAGGCAACAGAGAGCAGATGGGTTCAAACTAGGCAGTGTTAAAGCACAGCTAACGTTCTAGCTTTAAGCTTCAAGTTCGGCCCATCCAGGATATGAGCTTTAATAATCTCTAATCGTACACTACAGCTGTGAGGTTATCGCAATTTTTAAACCCCGGTAAATTTTCCTTTTTCTCTGGCAATGCTTAAAATTAGGTTAGTAGTTAATAGCTGTTTTAAATTATTGCAGTAGGCATTCTACATATTCACATATTTATAAGAACAATAGCTAATTCGCGTACAATTGCAACCGATATCGGAAAATACAGATTATGTAAATTGTTCCACAAAGTAATTTGTAAAATATGATTATTGCGTCTTAAAAAATGAGATCGTGGGAATATTATGGCGTTGGAGTTAATTTGTATAAGATTGGGACAACCCAGTGTATCGTTTGTGAATATTATCATATAGATTTATTTTTTTATCATTTTTCGCCATTAATAATTAGCAAATCTCAGTAAGTAATTCAATGCTTTAATTAATATTAAAATAAAATGTTATTTATTAACAGAAAAATAAATGTATAACAATTAAATTATAATAAATTTAATGATATTAATACTTATTGACTGCCATGAATTCAAATGTTAATAAATGCTGCAGATTGTCAAGTGCCTTCTTCTGGCTATACTCTCAAGGCGTAACCACCATTCGGAAATCGCCACGCTTATAAAACTAAGAAAGAGTGAGCAAAATGTACAGTCTTGCCTCGAACACCTATAGTTAAAAGTTAAAACATACAAATATTAACATTCTCCAAATCAAAGAACGCCTAATACAAGTCACGCGTTCCATTTAAAACATTTCTCATTTTATACAAGTATTATTCTCGCGAACAAAAATAAATAAATCATTTTCTCTAAATAAAACTTCTTACTGGGATTTGAACCTAGACTATGCATGCTGAGCTACAGAGGCGGATAACGGTAAATACGTGGAAAGCAATCATGCGCAACGTTCACGATGCTCGGATCCACATTGCGTAAAATATTATGAGACAAACGCTGTTGCATGTCTGTATCAAGGTTAAAAGTGTAATAACCTCTAATGCTATAATAATGTTAATGAATATAGATGTAAAATCGATTGGTTATATATAATCTTGTGAAGCTAGATTATATCTTCTGCATTATTGGAGGGATGCAAGAGGTGTCACAAATTATCGATATTAAACTTTTAAAATAACTAAGCTAAAATTTTTGTTTTAATCGTCCTGTTGGTTTTTATTTATATTATATATATATATATATATAACAGGGGGCAAAATGGACACTCATGTTTCCAGAACTGCCTTAAAGAACGCTCAGTTTTGGATCGTACAACATTATCTTTGTTGCTTCGCTTTGTTATTTAAAACTGAATTTAAGTTTCATTCTTACATACCTAGTCAATGCAATATTTATAAACACCGTAGATGAAAGCTTACATAATATGTACAAACTATAAAAATAAATAAAATAACAACACATTCAACGTCAACCCAAAACATTTATTTTGAAATCATCTAATTTTTTTTTTTCACATATTCATATAAAAAAGCAAGTTACTTAAGTTATTAGGCAATGGGCAGCCTTATCGCTAACAAGCGATTTCTTCTAGGCAGCTCTAGTATGGAGAAATAGCAAGTAACACTACAGAGGGTTAAGTACTAGAAGTGCATAAATAATAATAAAAAAATAACATGTTTAAAGAAAAAACTTTTTACCGGATTAAAGTTACGTATTATAAATTTACAATTATTTAACATAATTTTAAATTTATCCGACGTTTCGCGTGCTTTAATCCGGTAAAAAGTTTTTTCTTTAAATGTGTAAAGGTTATGTCAATCAAAGATAATACTAAATAACATGTTACACTAATATACAGTAAAAACTAATATATAAACAAAAATTTAAAAGCTAAACCAATGGTTAATGAGTCACAATTAATATAGTATATAAGTAAGTTACGAGGCAAAAGATAAATGATCAAGAAAGAAGATTTTAATTTAATTAAAAGACAGCTCGTCTGATATCAAGAGGTAAGGATTTCAAACGCAGGAAACTTTGTACAGTAAAGGAGGAGTAGAATTTATTTCAAGAATTAGATTGACACGGGAACGCAAATCAAAATCAAAACATCTTTACGATTTACGAAGAATAAAATTTGTATCATTGTCATTTCTATACATTCAAACTAAAATTGTTTAAATACGAAAAAAAACAGCTGACTTTGATGAAGAAGAAAAATATCTGTCATTATAAAAATACTTAGATTTGTTGATAGAACTTTGGAAAAATCCATTGACATTCCTAATCCTACGCACTCGTCTGCGTGGGGTATCTTGTAATAATTTCGCTCATCTGTCATTATAGAGGCCAGCTAAAAAAGAAGTTCTCAAGCGAACGCTATATCAAAATTGAAATTTTTGTATCACGTATAAAATAATATAAAATATACTTTATATGCGGTGTACGAGACATGCCTTCAGTCCATCCTATACGGGTCTTTGCATATTTTTGAATGTTTTACTAATTAAATGAAAAATAATCATACACTAAAATGCCGCCAACGCATGTACTACATGGGTTTCAATGAGCTGCGGTAGGCCTTTTGTGGCTGATCCGTTCGCTCGTTGGCCCCCTATAATAATATACACCTGTGATACGGCTCTGGGCTGGTGACTGGGCTAATCCATACATTCATTTTAAACTTCCTTTCAATTTCTTCTTAGATCTATATCAGAAGTAAGAAAAGAACGAATATGTAAAGAATCTACTGTTTTCTAATCATTCATAATATAATACATGGTTAAATGTATTTGGGAAGCATGGTTTATCTAACAGAACTACTTTGAATTTTTGCGAATTATTTTTTATAATCATAATGTTCTTTTTTGTGTTAGTATATTTTTTAAGTATGCTGTTAAAACAAAACATAAAAATTTATATTTTCAAAATATATTTGCTTGCTTTCAAAGTTGTTATATTATATCATAGATTTGAGGAAAGTAAGAGAGTTCATCACACCGCAGAATAATTGATTACAGAGAAATACCCTGCTGGTAAGTTTTTACTAGTCCTTGATCAACTCCCGTGAAACCGTTCAGGCGTAACGTGCAGTTAGTTTTAGGAACTCCAATTATACTATTTTTTTCAAAAACCTTTCAAATGGAGTATCAACAAAAACATGATTTTAGAAAACTTATAATTAATAGAAGTGTTATAACTTATAATACATATCTAAATTCATACAAAATTGAAAGAAAACATAAAAAGTATAGCGCAAATCATACGTAAATTGTTGCTTCTATTAGCCGTAAGATGTCGCTCTAAAATCAAATTATATACAGTAGAACCTCGTTAAGCCGAACCTCGATAAGTCAAAAACCTCCAAATCTCAAAAAAATGTTTTGTTCCCTTCCCTTAAAACACCAAAACCTCCATTACTTGAAATCTTGACCCTCTGTTAATCGAAATAATCACCGAGTCCCTCCAAGCCACTTTGGTACATATTTTCACTCTATAACTCGAAAAATTAAATTTGACCTCTGTATCTCGAACATTGGAACGTTTTATTTTACAACCTTTACAACTTGATCATTTGGAATTTATTATCTCTATTGTTCGAACAAAAATAAGTTACCGACTTTAAGAACTTGCCCACAATGTGAGTACACTATTGTTTCTTAGAAAAATTTTATGAGTATACAATAATAAATTTATGACTCATGGACACACGTGTTTGCTTGCTTTGTGTCAGGTGTTCAATTTTGATTCCCTTTGAAATTTAGCTTAATTTATAAGAATAAACCCCTTTATGTCGAATCAAAATCCGCCTAAGCCGAAATCCTCCATAAGTTGAAAACTCTATAACTCGAATTTTTTGGCGTCTCCCTTGATGTTCGACTAATAGAGGTTCTACTGTAATTAAAATGGGGATAAATAGAAAATGTTAAATGTTTCCCTATTAACTAGTTCTTCTTAAATTTATTATTATATATAATATTAAATATATAATATTTAAATTATAAATTGTATGTATCAAAATAAATAAATTTGTTTATTGAAATGTAGTTGGGTTGTGTAGTTGAATCTATCCAACACTAGATGGCGGTCACATATCGTTCTAATAAATCTCAATAGATGTCGCCCAGTGCTTAAATAACCATGATAATTACCGTATCCGAGGTCAGTTATAATAAATTATAATTTCGTTTAACAGCTTCATACTATTCAAATATAGTTAACGTAATGATAATTTTTAAGTTCATGCAAAATAAAATTCACAAAAGTTAATTAAACATGTTTTTATTTTTTTTACTTTTATAAGTACTGTTTATTATTAAAAGTAAGTCTTTCACTTTACTGTATTTCACTAGCTATTGTTAACTTATGGACTTCGTTTCTGAGGTACCGGTCCAATTGAAGTACTGTTTCAAACAGTACTTAAAGAGTTAAACTGTCAATGTAAATTACGTGCCATTTAACCAGGATTTAAACCCTAAGGCTCTATCGTCAGGTTCTAAGTATCAAATGACGTTATCGATTTTCGTGAAATCTGGTAAAATCCCATACAAGTAATAACAGTGACGTCGGCCACGATTCTATGAAAGGTGGCGGCGGTTGCGTCGCGATACGTCGCAACTTCGCGTCGTTTACGTAGTGTGACGTCACGCCTCGAAGGTCAGTGCGAACGTATTATAAGATACTATTATGACATTGGTTATGTCATTTTTATTTGCTCGTTTTTAGTCATGCGAAACGGAATCTGAAACTTGCTCTTCGTTTAATTTTTTTAAAGTTACAATACTATGTTCTGTTATTATTAATAAATAGGCTCGATATTGGGCGCTAAAGATTTAAATCCTTCATAATCGAACCAGGATTTGCATTACATATTCCCGATTTTTACCAGTCAGTGGCTATTACAAGAATCAGCTATTACAAAATAAAATATTCGCTCAAACGCTTTCTATAGTTTACTCGAATACGATTTAAATTCTGTCCTTACGATCGATGTGTGATGGGAACTTTAACCGTTCTGAAACTTAATTAATAGGTATTTATCAATCAAATCGGTACCAAAAAAGTAATTTTCAGTCGTCAATTAATCAAATGAATCATTAAAGATAGTTAAAGAAATTACTGAGTATGAAACAACCATGGTATAATTTGTTATAAGGAAATTGTTTTGGGAAAGGAAGATACAATGGCAACGCAATCAAAGTTCAAGGACGGAAAAGGTTATCTTAAGTGGAAATATGAACAAACTTTTACTTACCGTGAATCGTGATATCGTATCAGCGTCATTGATTACGAAAGCCAGGTTGTGATCGCAAACTGGGATTTACCATGGCCGTGGCAACACGATTTCAAAAACATGCATAAAGTCATGGAAGTAAACTATTTAATAGAAATTTAAAAGAAAATAAACTTAAACAGTTGTTGACTATAATAGGTCAATGATTTATAAAGAATAATTACATATAATTATGATAATACTGTTGATATAAGGTCTTATATAACGAATGAATCATAGCTAAATATATCAGAATTCAAATAAACCTTTAAAAATTAATTAATGAAATTATATTAGTTTGTATTTTGAGATTTAGATTTCGTTATTAATCACTGTATTAAATTTACCATCTGCCACCGTAGTAGCAGATATAATTAACTAAAGTTATCATCTAAGTAATAAACAAACCAGTGGCGCTACATCAATTTTCGGTCTGGGCCTCAGATTTCTGTATGTGTTTCATGATTATTTCTTAATCTAATAGGCAAGTAGGTGATCAGCTTCCTGTGTTTATCACACGCCGACTTTTTGGGGTTTAGGGCAAGCCGGTTTCCTCAGGATGTTTTCCTTCGCCTTTCGAGCGAATGTTAAATGCGCACATAGAATGTCCATAGGTGCACAGCCGGTGATCGAACCTACGACCTCAGGGATGACAGTAGCAGGCTAAACCCACTAGGCCAACACTGCAATCGCCTAAGTAATACTGGTTCCGGAGAGAAGAACTTAAGATTATCTTATGACGTTTTGAATTATAAAAACAGAGAGGAACTATTATTTTTATGACGTGGTTGTGAAGTAAAGTTTCCTCTATATCATAACATGTCCAATTACTAAATGGAAACTCTTAAAAACATAGTCCCGGATATAATTAAGGTCATAATGTACTTTGGAATCTTTTGTAAGAGAGGTTTTTCCGTACACTTTCAGTAGTTGAATGGAAATTATGAATGTATTAGTCATGAGTGTAAAGTCGTATTATATGTCATGGAATCATTTTTCAATGACTATATTTCAATTTTCCACTGTGATTTACGTGTCTCGGCTAACAGAAAACCTGGATTTTACCTAGGTTCTATTTCTGTGTCTAGTTACGATAACTGCTACGATTGCCGACTTCTTTTATGAGCGAATAAGACTGCAACTATGTAAATTAAAATAAATCTTTATTTATTTACTAGATGACCAGATAAACTTCGTATCACCTACATATATTTTTATCAAAACTTAATGCAAAGTTTTTACTTTAAACAGTCCAAAGAGATCGGACCTCGTACTACAGCTATGAAACACACATTTCTGATAAATAAATACAACCAAGTGACAATTTTTTCTTTCTAAAAAGAAAAAATACATCAAATATTTTCAAGCTAGAAACAGTTTTTATTGGAAAATTCAATTGTCATTTTTTCTTTACTTATTATTTATGTGTCCCACCGTTTATACCTTCCCTGAATTTCCACAAATATTTCAAGATCATAATTAGCCAAATCGGTCCAGCCATTCTCGAGTTTTAGCGAGACAAACCAACAGCAATTCATTTTTATATATATAGAAATATAGATTATTATTAGGGTTACTGATTTTTACTCAACCCAGTTACTTGAATTAATTCATATATTTCTATGACAATTTATTCACTGCATATTAAATTATAATCTATTGTGAGGTGAAGTGAGCACATAACACGCTATGAATATTATTCTTATATGAAAACCGCCATAATATATATAATAATGTTTTAGGATCAATATAATGCAGATTTTCACCCTACTATATAATTAATTATAATTATTAAGTCTCATTTATGCTTTGAAACATTTATCCATCTAAAAAAGGATATTATTCCTTAAGAATACAATCAAAAAATTATTTAAAATTAAGTGAAATTTACAAAACGATCAAAGACAGGGTTTTGGTCGGAAAATTCCGTACATCCAAATAGGGCATGGTTTTACCAAAATTTAAACAATGAATTCGAATTCTGCGCAGTCATCAGATGAACGTAGTACTATCAGCAAATGCTTCGTTAAAATAAATAAGAAAGCAAGTGGAAACGTATACTCATATTAGCTTACATTATTCAAATGTGTTTTTAAAAAGCGGTTTTGTTATCATCTGTTTGCAAAGTTCTAGAGTAGCCAGCAGACTTATTTTTATTTTTTTTACATCTAATACAAATCAGACAGACTTATCATCTAATACAAATCACTACACATGTAAAAATTCAATGCTATGAATTTCTTAAACCAACATTATCAGTTAAAATTTAGTGTTACAAGTTAAATTCAAAACAATTATTGTTTTCAAGTTTGATTCATTGTTCGAAATTCAAGAATTCTTGAATTCCTGTGATCTGCACAGAATAGTTAATAAAAAAAAGTAATAAACCATGCGGTAATTGAAAACGAAAACTGTCATGAATTAATTTGAAGAATTATTTGTATTAACAAACTTATAAGCTAACAAAATTTAAATTTAGAATATTCGATAACATTGCTGATTGTACCACAATGTACCGGCGTGACCATTTAGACGCAGGTTTCTCCCATAGACTACGGATACTCTATGTCCGTTTACTTTGACTCAGTAATGATTCATTCATTCATCTGAAGCACTGAATGAGCGTAAAATCGCTTCACGGGCGAAATTGAAAGCGGATATTATTGTTCGTTTTTTCTGATTGTAATGTGCTTCGGTGCCATTCCAGTTAGATCAAATCGCCCAGTATATTAATGTTAAAACAGTATGTGAAATTTACTTACAAAAATCAAGATTTACCAAATCTCTTTAATTGTATTATATGTTGTGTATTTCACCATGCCCCCTGCTGATAGAGGACAAATCATTGTTTTTAATGTATTTTATTATTATTTATTACTTAAGATGACATGTGGAACACGGTGTAATGGTTGCAGCTCCTTACAAACGTTGTGTAAAATAAAAAACTTGGCGATTAAAAAAGAGTGGCGGAGAGTTGATTGCCAGTTCTTCTCTTCCGTTCTACGCCCTTGATTTGAGAACTGGCAGTAAATGTAAAATTAGAAGCATTTAATGTATATTTCTTTTTTGACGTTCATAAGTGTACATTGTGTTACCTACATGAATGATTTTTGACGTTTGACAATATTTAAAATTATCTTACAGATTGATATTACAACTTCGTTCAATAGTACTGTCATGTATTAACAGTTTGTTTCAAAAAGACATCAAAGCTCAATAGAATAGCAGCTAATACATATGATTTTTTTAATGATATAAACGGCCCATAGATACTCACATTGCCAGAGTGCTTACAGGTGCGTTGCCGGACTTTTAAGAGTTTCTACGCTCTTTTCCTAAAAAACGCTCAGTTGTGGAACGAGGGACGTTGAGATGATACAGGTGGAATTTCGTATTCTGCCTCGACATCCGATGATGATACTTAGTTGCAGGTTTTCGAACAAAAAAAAATTATTCATGACAATTGGAATTCTTTGTACTTTGAGTGGGTACTGTAATTACTGGCAGTCTAGCAGATAAAAAACTATATCCGAATGTAATTTTCATTTTTTTAAAGAAATAGCAAAAAGTCCACATCGCAGGAGAGCTGGCCTCCTCGGACAAAAAATAGTCTAGCTATTCAAAGGGGGAACGCTGCCAGTATCTTCGGAACCCTAAATAATTTTAATAATATATTTTAATTATTGTATTATATTTTGGAAGGTTATTAGGTAGGCATTACCTTTATATTCTGTAAATTGGTTGTAATAAATTAGCTGCTCATTTTCATTTTAGTATTATATAAAAGGCGACCGTTTTAAAATAGGCGTGACATTAACGGATAACTAAAGCAAGTGATCAAGTCTATTATTAGTCTTATCAACAAATACCACGCGAACCTACCAGGTGAGGTCATAAGTAAGACGTGTCAATATTTATACAATTAGCTATACTTATGACATTGTTTGAGTTGCGACAGTCATGTTTCTATGTTCAAAACAGTCTCAACAATGCTTTAATCCATAATTAACTCAGAAGTAAAATATGAAAAGTTTGTATTCATCCTAACCTCTTCGTCGCTAACAACTATGTAACGATTGAGTTAAGAACGTGTCTTTCATTGTTATAACCTTTTAACCATCTACAGTAATAGTGCTTAAACTTTCTTCCTTAGAAACGTAGACTAAGGTATATAATAGTATATAACTGTCACTTGCTTATGTCCTAAGTTTTTGTGAGAAATAAATAAAGATTATAGATGATACCTAATCCAAACCATGTACTGGCAGACAATTCTGATCTTAAAACTAAAATTTAATTGTGAGATGTAAAATTTCCTTATTTAATAATAATAAAATAATAATGTTTACAATCACTTCTATCTCAATAAGATATGTTATAATAATAAAAAGTAGATCATCCAGCCGAGTCAGTCAATCGACATTTAACTCTCTCTCTTTTTTACAAAGTATTTATTTTCAACACACAACTATAATAAATCGTGTAATGAATTTGATAGGATCGGTATATATACAAAAATAAAATATATAATTTGTCAGGATTTTGGATAATATTAGTTTATACAATACCTTACAAAAAAATAGTATTAATTGCAAATATTAACAGTAATAAGATTCCTAAAGAGAACTAAACCTTTTGAGTTAATAAATCTAGTGTAGAAAATATAAGTGCAAGTATGGTATCTCGGACTAAAGTGTCAAAACATTATAGAACAGACTGATAATGAACATTACCTTAGTTTAAGCTTTTGACTAGTATTGTAGAAAACTAAGTCAAAATAATATTACTTATGAGCCAAAATTATTGTATCTAAGACTAGATGGTAATTCATGTTAAGTCGCACTCTATTTTGTCAACTTTATTGTAGGAAAAATGTATACATTAAATTACAAGAGTACGGCAATATAATTTTGATGTAGTTTAATTTTTAGTTTGCATAATGGAGGAACAAACTAGGATTTTACGTGTATTTCTTTAAAATAGTTGTTCACAATAACCATGACGGGGTCCTTCGTCAAATTCTATACTCTGATCTCATGATGATGAAATCATCAAATATAAGCTGTCAATCAGAACACTTGTTATGATTGCACTTATTAAAGCTCGATTGCGGATCCATACTAATTGCTTTATAATTCGAAACGCCCGATTATAAAAAAATAATTACGTAATTACTTGAGGTTTTTTAGAAAAATCTACGGCTTGTAAATTATGTAAGTATTTAATAGAAAAGCCCCAAACTTGAGTGCTCATGATAAGAATCGTATCATTTTCTTGTAAGAATAAATGTCACACACATATGTATTTGTATCATATTTTGTTAACATATGTTTAGGACTATATTGCTACCTGATTATTATATAGATAGAAGATATTTAAGGTCCTTTGCGGTTCTTCTAGGTACTTCTAACAAGGCGATTCAAAAGTTATTTGTTCTTAGATTAAACAATTAAGGACTTGATATTTTTGAAGTGAAACTTCTTTAGGCCTATGAGGGTAATTTTTTTAAAAAACGTCACGAAGATGTGCAGCGTTTTTGTGGAAAAAAAGGTAGAGAGCGATCAAGACCGATTGAAAGAGAGTGAGAAGGGTGAATTACCTTATATAAATTCTATTTTTAAAATTAAAATTTCGTAAAGAGAATTTATAAAATATTCGTATTTTATATTTTATGCAAAATAATTTATTGAAATCTCTAATAACGAATTGTAAATAAAAATGCCACGTGTTTTAATTATTGAAAAAATAAATTTAAAAAATCAAATAAGGAAATCTTAAGTTGTAGATTTGAATAAATGTATAAATATAAACAAGAGTTAAAAATTAGTTTGCCAAAGAAGTTTCACTTCTGACATGTGTAGGTACTTTGTACGCACGCCCTTTTTTTATAATCGTCATAATCAGTCCCTTTATTTGGTCCATTTCTGGATTTAGGCCTCCTCCATTGTCCTCCAGTACGCCTTGCACAAGCCTCTCTATATCCACTGGGAGCCAACTTCGTCCCATCGTGAAATAACGCCAGTCCACCCAGTCTGTGGCGTATCTCAATAACTAGCCGTTAAGTTTTCTCTTAATCAAGTCTAGGTTACGCTAACATGCGTTCACTTTTTGGATCCAAGGTCCTGCGGAAAAATCTGTAGAGCATAACCATTTCATAACTGTGTGATATTTGTCAGGTATGCCCAAAATTCTGGTGATTCACAGAGAAAGTGCTTCGGAAATTGGCGAGATACAATACACACTGTGACTCAGTGTTGATATGATCTGGATTATAATTTATGCAAATTATTTCATAGAATTCTAATGTCAATGTTAGCGTATATTTGTGGCACGAGATAAAGTATAGCTGTTAATTATTTATGGTGTAATATGATTTAGTAAACAGAAGTTTTTTAATAGCAATAAAAGTCGTAATTAAATTAGAATATTATTATTTTTTTTTTTATTAAAATATTATGAGAGATTTCTTTAGATCTTATACAGCAGAAGAGATATTGTATAAGATCTAAATAAATACGATATGGAAGGATTTTTACGGCTATAGTTTTTGGTTTTTAATCCTATTCTTATTATTTATAATTGAAAGCATAAACTTTCACGCCAAGGCCAGCAGTGTAAAATAATTAAATAATTAACTTATTAGATCGTAAGTAATTGCTCTACTTCGAACTGTAGCTTTTTTTCTTATAGGCAACTAAGCGTTTTTTAAGGCAGTATTTGCCGCGCACCACCACTATGTGGCTGACCCACTGAAGTATTTCCGAACGAATTCCACTTAGGGTTCTTCAAAAAAAGAGCGTACCAAGTCATAAAGGGCCGGCAATGCAGTCGAAAGCCCTCTGGTTTTAAGAGTGTCCATGGGCGGCGGTATCACTTAACATTTTTCCTTGTCCGTTGAGTGAACTGGCAAAAGTTCTACTATTTGTTAGTGCCTATAGGAGTTAGTCATTTCTTGTATTTTTTATTATGTTATTTTTGTTTTTCCTAATTAATATTGTATGTTTGCTTTTTTTGTTTCGTCAGTAAATATTATTCAGTTATTGTTCACTCTTGTCAATTTAAGGTCGCCTGTTAGGTCAGGAGTGTTTTTACAAATAAATAAATAAAAAATAAAAAAACATCATATCCTGCCCGTTTATAAAAAAAGAAAACTAAGTTATCAGCCTTCTGTGTAAAAAAACCAGAATGTAACGTAGAAATATAATGCGGCCAATGTGTAAGTTCATACTCATACGATGACTAAATACGCAAAACTTATCACAGATTTCATTAACCTTTTACATCATCTAAACTTCTTTACGATGTCGAAGTCACGTCCACAATGACTAAATTGTTATGAAAAATGTTTGTCATAAATTGCAAAATATTTAGGCATCCGTGGACTTTTATCTGAACGGTATAATCAATTATTTGGGCCACGGTTTCACGTAGTTACTGACTCAGTAGGTATTTAATAATTTAAAAAAAACCAGGGCGCCAGAGCATTGTAATTATTAAGATATATTAAGCAATAAAAACAAATTCTGACAAATTAGGTAATGATTAAAAAATAAAGCTTTAATATTGCCTTAATTATTTTTAAATAACTCAAAAAACTTTTGTTTGATTACAAATTTTTCTTATCGCGTTGTGTCCATTTTTGAGGATTTTGTTTTAAATTAACATTTAAACAAGTCACAAAATTCTTAGTTTTCAGTTTTAAATAAAACAGTTTATTAATAAAAAAATAATACAATATTTACTGTAAGAGTATATTTTGAATATAATTAATATGGAATTACCACTGTACCTTTAATGCTGCCCGCGTTAAAGGTAGGTACCTACACTGCCACATGGACCAAACTTTTTAAATTTGTTTTAATTTTCTTTTTATTAATTTTTAATTATTATTTTGTAAATACTGTATATTTGATTGTTATGTATGTTGAATAAGGGAAAAACCTAAGTTATTATGTTTCTTAAATTCATACAAGTATATATTATTTAGGTGAAGGCTCAGTAGTACGCACTCTAAACGGATTTCGATTGCGGATCTGTGCGGAATCTTGACATTGCGTCATTTCCGATCGCACTTGTATGTTACTAATTAGAATGTCACCGACGCCTTATCAAGCTAATTAGGACGAAATTTGAATAGTTTAACACGATTAACAGTCTAATTTCTATATATTCCTATTTAATAAACAGATATGATGCGTAAGTTCCATGACGTATCACACAATGCCTATAAAATACAGCCGCTAATTAAAAAGATAATCAATAAATCATACTAATAAATTTATTTGTGACTAATGTATTGCGTGATACCGGTAAGGTGCGACAGGAAAGGTTTTACTTTACCTTTGAAACTTTCCAAGTAAATTGTGGTGAAAGTATTCCCATAACTTTCAAATTAATCAAGGGCGTATCAGAAGTATCAAGAACTCAGCAAACCCATAACGTTTCTATTAACCTATCAAATTAGCCTAAAATAACACCGTGCGAAGGTTAACAATACATAGAACTAATATTGATAATTAAACGACGATCGTTATCCCGCTGAGTTCATTGCTCTGCGCAGGCATAGAGACAACTCGTTCAAGGTCACTCATTGATACGTAATTCATTGATAGTGGAATAAAGTGTGTTTAATATTCGATTTTTTATCCAAGTATATTAATAGCAACCTGTCCAGTCATCGCACGGACATTTTGATATCTAAAAATAGATGTAGCCTTTTTACTCAATGATAATATAGTCCGGTAATGTTTAGAAAAATACAATACTAACTTATCTTTATGTATTAATATGGCATAAAAAAAAATATAATTACAACTCTTGCCATAGCCTCTGATTTATGTATCTGTTTTATAATCATTTGTTTTTCTAATAGACAATTATGTGAACTTGACTCGCGTCGCAATTTTTTTGGGTCTATGGATTCCTCACTATGTTTTTCCTTTACCGTACCTGTGAGTTTTAGAGGCACCATTGGCACAGCTTGGGTCCGAACTTATGAACTCAGAGATAAGAGTCGACGAGTTAAGCCAACATTTGTCTTAAATGTCTACTGCGGTTTACAATAAGCACTACACATACTATTCTATATGTCCTTCAACTAATTAATCTTATCTGTTATCAAGCAGTACCACGATATGATATTGTATCGCCTGACGCGCGTGTAGGGGATTTGGGCAATGGGCCGGGCACTATGTTAGTTCCGTTCTCCCTTTACTCCCCTATATATATATATATGATTATTAAACAGTCCCAGTCTCGCCACAATAGGAACAATTAAAAAGCTTCTCGGCTCGTAAACTGATCAACAGTAACAAACTAAAATCCTTATCGAAATGATTTCTGCTTTTTAAATCACACAACCGCGAAAAGCTTTCATTACTTTAAATAACAAATTACTCTCATTTGTGACGTGCGAAGTCGCGGGTAAAAGTGTTCGATTAGTATGCGCGTGTGCATATTTGTGACAGGACGCACAACAATAGCCGGAATAGGAAGTGACCAGCAAAATGGCTATGGCTGCTGCTTCTTCTGAGGAGTTCCGTACAATCAAATATAACTTTTACCAGACATCTTCGGCTTGCTTGGCCCTAAATTAGACAGCTCTTGTTATGTATCCATTTTCAAAGCAGTGTTGGCCTAGTGGCTTCAGCGTGCGACTCTCATCCCCGAGGTCGTAGGTTCGATCCCCAGCTGTGCACCAAATGACTTTATTTCTATGTGCGCATTTAACATTCGCTCGAACGGTGAAGGAAAACATCGTGAGGAAACCGACATGTCTTAGACCCAATAAGTCGGCACTGGAGGCTGATCACCTACTTGCCCAGACCTAAAGAGGTTGTAGTGCCACGGATTTTTTTTAATCTATTTTCAAAAAGTTTGGTAACTATGGCAACTAACTACGGCTGTTTATTATACCTTATTACTTTTGCCTATGAGAATATGTATTTGTTATACATATTTTGATGTATAAATCCGTATCACATCTTCACGTGTGTGAAGGGCATCAAATTATTCTCATAAAAAAAACCCTAAAGCAATGTCTATGGTTCACTAGATACAGTTCCGTGTCAAGCACCCAAACGGCCTGATATTGTCAATCAACTTTTTTGCTCTTGATTGTTTGTAGACATTATAAGTAGATAGTTGCTAATTACAGTTAAATATAATATGTAAGAAAAGCAGTGTCTAGTGGTTTACACGTGCGTAACATTTTAACATTTCAATGTTCATTCAGCAATGGGAATTCTGCCTGTGTGTGCATTGACACTCGCTGAAAGAAAACATCGTGAGGATACCGGCATACCTTAGACCCAAAAAAGTCGACGCTGTGTTTGAGGCACAAAAGGTTGATCGCCCATTAGAATAGAATAGAACAGAAACAGAAATCTGACGCCCAGACATAATAGGTAGCATTGGTATCTCCCTTAATTTAAACAGAACGAACTTGTTCACCATGGAACCGTATGTGAGATGACTAAAACTTCAGCTTTATTTAGCTAGTAGACCGGCAGTAGCTACAAGTAGATGAGTAGATGCTTCCAATGGGATGCCACTCCACATGACACCACCACAGAACATATTTGCTCATAGCCTTAGCTGATTGCAAATTCACACAGAAAAAAAAAGGTCACAGAAATAAATTCACAAAATGCTTAGATTATGTTATAATATTCGTAATTGAATTAATAAGAATTTCGCCCTTTCGATCGATATTTTATTAAACTTAATTAGATCAGATTATCTTTATAAATTTATACCTGAATCTTCTCTACCTACTTTTTAATATGTACATACATACACTTTTAACGCTTCCTTAATTTTACTCATCACTGAAAATAAAAACATTTATACATTCATTATTGCATTGAATAATGAAAAAAACAGTGAAATAACAGTCTTATAAAATACTTTTATTTCAATTAAAACATATTATATTTAAATAACTTTGCGAAAATAGAACTGAAAGAGACTTGGTAATTAAAAAATGGGAAGCTTATTAGTATTTAACGATGTTAAAAAAATTTCATTTACCCAATTCAAAACTATTATTATTATTATAGCGTTATTTATATTTCGTCTATAAATAGATTAAACGGGACTTTTATTAGTCTCCAAAAAATTAAAACACTTAGTCCCTTTTTTATCCTCGGATCATTGCTCTGTTTGACGTCAATCCATCTTTTGTAGTTGTTTTTATTATGAATATCGAATGAGAAATAAAATAGCAGTGACCAGGCGAGTAGGTACTCACCTACGCGCGAATTTGGAGCGAACACTGTTCCGTGTTTTAGTAATTTAAAATAAATGTTTTACGTTTTTTTAAATCTAACTGGCGTCGTTCACAGTTTAATCCCAAGGAAAATTTGTTATCTATCTTTAGTTAACATAGAAAAGATATCAATCGACAATTTTAACTTCATATAAATGCAGTATTTCCGAACTATTTCTACTAAAATTCCTTTAAAAAAATCCAATTCCTAAAAGGACGGCAACTGGCTCCTCTGGCATTGAGTGCCCATGGGCACTATATCACATAACACCAGTTCAGCCTCCTGTGCGTTTGCCCCCTGTTCCATAAATAAATACGATATTTCTGATCCTTATATTGCTCGCTGTAACCTGTCAGTAGGTACCTACAAATAGAATACTGTTTTGTCTAACTTTTTACCAACTTTTTTTATTTGTCTATCAATATAAACTTTCATATTGAAAAGAACTATTTGCGGCTTATTTTCTCTTGGACAGTTTTAAGATGAAGGGAATTTCCGAACAAACATTAGAAAAAATTAATACACTAAACCAATTTTGTTCTTCTTGATTGGACTTTTTATCATATTTTGATACACAAATAATTAAATAACTGTAGGTGACTTAATAACTTGGTAATGATTTATCAGCTCCATTGAACCGGATATCCGGGTTCAAACTATTAATAGTATGTCGTAAAGGAGATTCAAATCTGTTCACTATGAAGAAAACTTACAGAAAACAGTTTTCAAAGAGAATAAATTCACTACACAAAGTTCAATTATAAGACCAGGTTCATTCTTCTTTCAACATTTGATTACATAATTGTTTACATTAATTAGCCAATAAATAAGAAAACTACAATTAATTGTATTTTTTAAACAAAACATTTATATTTTAAACTACTTTACCTGCTTGTATTTTGCATATAACATAAAACTAACGGAAGATTCATTCGTAAATTCACGTATAGGCTATCAAGTATAACTTTCCGTTCTAGTGGTGGCACCTTCTACTGTGTATTACCAAATATCAGTATATGTATAGTATAATTTCGCAAAGATTCTATGGAAATAGCTAAGTAAAGTTTCTATATGTCGTGTTTGTTGAGTTCAACACGTCGTACAGTTGTATGACGTTTTAAAACCACCAAACTTTGAGTTCCTGGCAAATTTTAACCCTATTTATTCCACACGCCATCTTATTGGCAGACGTTTAAAGGTTGTCGGTGGCTGCTAGCCGTTTTGAGTGGAATCAAACGAGAAATTTGTCATGACCTTCTCATGTACTCATGGAAACGTCTGAGTTATGACAGGTTGTAATTTCGACATCGTAATGTTTAGCCAATTTAAATTCAGAGGAATTAGAGTCTTACTAAATGTATTTTGGATACAAGAAGTTGAAAAGTCCTTTGACTAGTATTCATTAATATCTAGGTCACGAATACAATTGCATCCCGCCCGAGGCATCGAAATTAATATTAAATTATTAAATCCAGACTAATCATAAGTTTCGTTTCTCAAATAAAAACTGCTTCCATTTTGATGATTTTTTTCTTTTTTTACAGATCCGATTGGCTGCAGTGATTAAGGTGAGTAAATTTGATCCAATCGTACCTTGGGAAATTTACTGTGTTCATTTCTTCACTTTAATATTAAAACCGTTAAACCAATTTTGATGAACTGGTAAGTGGTTTTCAAAGACAGTTTTTTTTAAATATTCCCAAAAACCTAATTATGTATTTATTAATAATATTTTGAAAATGCCTGCCACGCAGAAACATATTTTTTTATTGTGTAATTTTGTTTTTCCTGATTTTGTATGTTTGTTTTTTTTTTGTATCGTCTGTAAGTTTTTGTTCTCTCCTGTCAATTTGGGGTCGCCTGTTAGGGCAGGAGTGTTATTATAAATAAATAAATATTTGAGACAATTTCAATGTTTTTTCAAAATCATTTTCTATCTGAATTTGGATTTATTGAATAAATAGAAACGAAAAAAAGACGTTAACAGAACCTACAGATTGAATTAAGGGCCTTAAAAAGTTTTATATAATAATTTCAGAAAAATTTTTTTGCCTTTCCTACAACAATAATTTCAAGTAATTAATGCATATAATAAAACCTCTTTTGTTAATTTGAAACTCGTTGGCTATGCTCTTATTATCTGTGAACGTTTATACTGACAGTTGACTGACGGCCTTGTCAACGCATAGTGAGTGAAATTTCGAATAGGTTTTTTGAATATTTTTCGTGTTTTTGATGAAATTTATTTAAGCGAGGTCATGGTAATTTATCATGTGTTATAAATTTCTTTTGGGAAAGTTGTGTACGGGTTTTTCACTTCAAAGTATTGAAAACGAAGTGATTGTATTGTCATCATGTTGAACGAATGGTCGCATCGAAGAAAAGAAGTCAAAGTAAAGAAATTTCAGGTAATTAATATAAATTATATTATTATAATTTAACATAAAGCATCTCTGATACACTTTTTATTCGGAATACAATAAAACTTGTACTAAGACTTACTTCAAATTAGTGAATAAAAGGTAAAAAGCCGTCTAGAGTATTTTTTCCTCTATTTTATTGGTCGTACAGAGGTTCAGCAAAGGCAGGTCGCCACGACAACGGTCAACGAGGTGTGACCAGTTAAATTTAGGGCAGGTAGAAACGGTAGTCTTATTTTCAATACTAAAGTATTTAAAAATCAAATTAAACTATTAAATTTTATATAATTATTATATAAATACTTCTATTTTTTCGTTATAACAATTAGTTAAAAACAACAAAATAAAAGATTAAGATTTTGGTTTAATAACTTATTTACCGTCCAAAGAACTAAAACTTAGAAAACAGTAATTTATATTAAAAAACAATCGTATAAAATTTGGCACGTGATACCCCCGTAACGAGCTTATTAAGTTAGTTATTTTAATTTCGAAAATGGAACACAAAAACGGCAGTAGTGCCCAACCGCACTGTGCCCACCCAGTTGGATCGCTACAGACCTTGTAATGCCGTTTCCTTGCCATCGTTGGCGAATACCGCCAATTCCTTCCCAAAGCTTTTCCATCAAACAAGGCCGTAAATCTCAGATATACGTATAGAAACCTACACCGTTTTGCAAATCTGTTAAGGATGGAAGTCCTGTGAGCTCACGCAACTAATTTTCCAAGTTAATGATGAAATTGTTTCGGCATGTCCGATCAAAAGAAATTATGCTGTTATATCTTGTTTAATAACCGCAATTTTAATGTTAGTATGTATAACTGTCACTATTGAGTTTATGTAGATTACCTACATTGGCCTAAAACACAAATTTGCTTGTTTTTCTATAATTATTACTCTGAATGAGTCAATCACAACCAAATCAGTTGATAGTATAGCTGTTTGTGACTATGTCTATCCAATAAAACCTCCTTACTTATCGTAATATGGTGTACTAAAGGAAGTCTTTGATACCTACAACAGAAGATAATGATCAATCTCCAATGTTTTACTGATCGATTTGATTCTCTCTACGCAGAAACATTGCGTCTTTTTGCGTTTTCTATAAAGTGTACTACGGCGAGTGTTCTGAAGTTTGACGTTTTCAGAATTTTCTTTTGCGAACTAGCGAACTGTGGAATAGACTCCCGGTGAGGGTCTTCCCTGAGAGATACGACCTACAACTATTCAAAATTAGAGTGTACTCCTTCATCACAGGCCGGCAACGCACCCACTAAAAATGGGTGTCTATGGGCTGCAATAAAAAAAAATAAGATGAATAAAACAAAAATTTGGGTCTATGAAATCGATCCTTTATCACTCCTATATATAGCCTCCGGTACTTAGTTATGTAGTGGGTCTTGGTTTAAATCTAACCCCAGATAATAGTCTCGTAATTTCAAGCAAAAGCACCTTGGTAATAAATTATTATACACTATTTAAAGATATTGCGTCCAAAAACGTTAAAAAAATTACTTTTATAATAATTTACGACCTCAAATTCATATATCGATACTAAAAAATACTCTGATACAAATAAAAAGGTGTAAAATTACAATCCATACGTAAGACTAACTAGTCATGGGCGCGCCAAAGTTTAAATAAGTGCAAGGAAAATCCGAATTTAGTGAATGACCGCCGATTTCGATAACAGTACTTCAATACCGAGCGGTACACGCTTCAGTCGATCAATAATATTATAAAAACGGTAATAATATCTAAGTAGACAAGGAAGTGCTTGTAAAAGAGTCAGGACGAATTAACTTAAAGCTTTAATTACACGATACAAAGCGCCCGCTAGACGTGCTCGTATGAGCTTGCTTCACGTTCTCTACAGGTATAGTATGAGTTGTCATCGTATCAATTGACGCTCAGTCTAATATCTGCCCCTTATTTATAATATTTTAACCTATTATTAACATCAGTGATCAATTATTTCGGCAATTGAGCTGACACAGTAACAAAACAGTGGTTTTGTGATAATATTGTAACTAAATTGTCTTATTAAATGAAAATAAGGTGAAAATCATAAGCTTTTGTGGACAGTTTTAAGCTATTTAATGAGTAATTTTGCTACTGCGTGCATATATATGTGTTCAGGCAGGTAATAAAACATTTGTTTGTAAGTGTAATATTGCTATATCTATACGTTAATATAAATAATAGGGTAAAGTCAATTACTAACCAGTTTTGCCTTAATGGTTTTTCTTGCTTAGCTTTTATTTTAGCTAAATGGGCTGCATCCCTGTAGTTAGTAGTTCTGGCAGATCACTCTGTAGTGCCAGTTGTGGCTTATACATATTTTTTTGTGTATAAAACCAATAAATATATGTGGATATTTACACGACTTGCTATCGTATTAATTTCGAGGCCCATTCTGACTCCCGAACATTACATACCTAGATATCGACCGCGTAGTCGTGCGATAATCTAGTTTCGTGTATTCTAAGGAAACTCGTACTAGACCCACTGATCAGACTTGTATAGAAATGTTTTTCTATAAACGTATTTGATACAAATGCAACTAGTGTATTTATAATAAGTAGTCTACAATGTTGCAGTGGGAAATAGAGACATTCATATAGCAAAAACTGAACAATTTTGCAATACGTTTATTATAAAAATAACATGTTACTAAGAATTATTTATTTTTGGATTTAAAATTATATATTTTATTTAGTACTTTTATAGTAAAGAAAGTTAGTCCCTTCCGTATCACCTCGACCTCCATCGTTCCATAACTTAGCGTTTCTTAAGGCAGTTTTTGCCACTGAAGTATATCCGAACCAATTCGACTTAGGGTCTTTCAAGAAAAGATCGTACCAATTCTTAAAAGGCCAGCAACGCACTTGCATGCCTTCTGGCAATGTGAGTGTCCATGGGCGGCGGTATCACTTAACATCAGGTGAGCCTCCTGCCCATTCGCCTCCTATTATAAAAAAATAGTATTATTAAATGAACTATATGATATTATTATATTATCTGTTCTGCAATAATTTATATCTTATTCAAACATAGAAATGTGTGTGTTTCCCTAATCATTTGTCCGACGTCATCATGGTTCCTGTAACATTGAGGGCAAACCAGTATTAAATCAACATGAGTCAAGATACGTCATAATCTTGCTCCTGGAACCCAAACCTGTGTCTGGTGTTCATTTTGAGTCACACGGTCATATGTCCATTTATGGCTATGGTGATTTTATCGAATCATGTCATGCCTCAAAAGTTTTATACTTATAAAGTCAAGAAAAAAAGCTGTAGACAAAACATGCAAAGAAAATCATAATGGCGGTACACTTTTGGACTCAATTTTTTTATCTTTTTCGTAATGATTTTCTTATAACCATGTATCAGCCAACCATGGTGATCAGGCTGAAATTTCCTCCAACGTACCAGCGAGAGTTATTTGCGACGAAGAAAGTATGCGCTGCCCAGTCTGCTCATTGCTCAAACACTGCTCTAACAATCCATAATGTGTGTTTATACGTCTCACTTTGTCACGGTACAACTGTTCTTACATCTTATCGTGTTTTCTTCTTCTTAATATTTTTTTTAGGGTTTTTTTAATTAATTTTAATTTGGAATTGTATTAAGTATCATAATAATTTAAAAATATAGTAAATCGATATGAATATGTTTCTTAGCCACACATGACACATTCATTCATATGTGACTAAATGTTCATTGTGTTTCTTTGAAATTTTGAAGATGGTCATAGTGGAGTTTCCAAATTGCAGACGTAATGTCGTTTTACGGAACTAATCTTAACTATTTATTAACGATTTCCTTGTTTAAAAAACAGAACTTATGTTATATGATTTAAATCATTTGATTTATTATTTTTTAAGGTTTTCTAAAATTATATCTTAATATTTATAAATTACGAGTCACGTTGTTTGTCCGCTATGGACTCCTAAACTACTTAACGTATTTCAATCAAACTTGCACAACGTGTGCAGTTTGATCTAACTTAAAAGATAGGATAGCTTACATTTTAATTTATACCCGCAATATTATTTTATTGTAACTGATATGTAAAATATTAACAAAAAATAACCTTTCTTAAATTTTATTTTTTAAATAGAGATTTATAAATACAGCATTAACGTAATTGTATTAAGAATTCATTAATCACTTAAATCTAATTAATTGATTCTCTAAACCGTATCAAATATTAAACTAATACTGAATATGTTTACTCAAAAGCCGCGCGCCGCCCGGGGGCGTATTGTTGACGTGCAATTTATCACACAAACGACCATGATAGATCTATTGGTACAAGAAAAAAACGAATTTCACGGTCCAGACTTGTTAAAAACTCAATTGTGCTCACGAAAGGACAATATTGTGTCCGACCGGTAACCAACAATACGACAGTGAAAACGACCCGTTCAGTCGCACGCTAGTTTTTGTATCGATTTTTATAGACCTCCTCAAAGCGGTGCACTACCGTTAGTGAGACAATGGGGCAGAATTGAGTTTTGAAATAAGACAATATGGACAAAAGATATATCAATTTATTACGTCATATATAATGTAGTGAAAGTTGTTCAATTGTTTTAGTTTTGTTTACGGTAAACAAAACAAGGCGCTGACAAAGGTGCCGCTCTCGTACAGAAGTCGGGTTTTACAATCGCCAATAAACAGTTTGCGAAACTTAAATGGGATTTTTATGGATTTTTAAATTTATATGTCAAGCGAAATTGCTGCGACGTATTCTAGAATTGGAACTGTTTACCGATGAACAGGCCTTTTGTGACGAGAATAAAGCCAAAAATGTGTGCTTAACTATGAATCATACGTTTTCATTTAATTGCTTTAACCGACACTGACCGTTTGAATATTTATATAACTATATTATAACACATTATAATAAATATACACCGTATTGTCGCAACAGGAATTGTGGCTGGTAATATTAAAGCACACTTAGATTTTCCAACATTTTTGAAAGAGTCGTGGTTCGTGGTCATAGGTTCTATCCCTATATATATGTGCGCAATTAACATTCACTCGAACGGTGTAAGAAAATATCGTGAGGGCCTTAGAACCAAAAATTTGACGGCGTGTGTCAGGCACAGGAGGCTAATCACCTACTTGCCTATTAGATTTTTAAATTCGAATGAAACAGATACAGAAATCTGAGGCCCAGACCAAAAAGGTTTTAGCGCCACTGATTGTTTTTGAATTTTTAATTTATAAAAAAAATCATAACTAATTGTTGCAATTTAATTTAATAATATATACTTAGTGGGTTAATATATCGTTGAGATCATCAACAATTTATATGCAAATGTTATTTAAATTGTAATTAATTATTTTAATGCAACGCTTTCATATTACTTATGCAAATATTTAATGAAGGTACCTACGTTATTTGATGGTTTTGAAAATTGTAAAATCACAAATACAATCATTATATGTATTTCTTAATGTCTTAATAATAAATATAAAGATTATGATATGATGAATGAGATGAATATTTCTACTAAAACAGTTTTCTACCAATTTAAAGAATTGATTTAATTTTAGGTGGTCAACAGCTTATGATATAAATAAGTAATCTAAGTTAGACAATATTTCTCTCAGTAAAGGTTTTATAGAAGTATCTTTAAATAATCTAATTATGTCTACAAAATGTGCTTGAATAACAAATAAACGATTGCCTACCTCCCTGACATCTTTTAAAACTCTTGTGCATAAACATTTCTTAACCATATCCTGCTCAATCATGAATTTTGTAATTCTTGTATTTCCATTTCTTTTGTATTGCCTAGCAATTCATGAATCCGTGAGATTGGCTTTTTAGTTTGTTTTATACTTTTTTACCGTTGCATCTCTTATAATTTTTATATATTATGTTATTTGTTTTTGTATGAATGTAACGAAGTATGAATAGATAAATAAATACCAGATTAGAAACTAAATAATATATTTAAGAGGTTTTGCAAATATGTGAAGTTTCTAAAACAGTTTAAACGATATTGCTTTAAGTTAAAGTACACTTTGAACTTAAATCCGGCCAGTTTTTATCAATAGCTGAACGAATTATTTTAATTACATTCACTACTTTGATCCGGGTAAAAACCCAATTGTTTACAAAAAATAATTACCTATGCATATCTAATGATACCTATCTCGTTAACAATTTATTTCTTGTGACAAATCTTGAAGTTAAAAAAATATTTATTACTATTTATGATCTATATTGTTTTAAATTAGTCTTAAGACATTTAATATGTGAGGTTTACATTATAATAATTGAATTTATCCGCCTTGATTTGTAATTTAAACTTTCTATCAGCATTTCCTTACATTAGTTTAAAAACAATTCTATTAAAATTATCTACCTATATCTGTTTCTCTGTGTCAAAACACTTCGTCGATATTTGGTTCACGCTGATGAGTAGTCAGTACTCTCGTTTTTTCCATTATTATACCGAGTCTAACAAAAAGGTCTCTTGGAATAATCCAGTGGGGCTTTGACGAACATTCAATTCAAAAACACAACATCGGGTTTGCCACAAGCATCACAGTGCGTAAACTGTTTATCGTCATGATAAATATGATATAGGTACGTTTAGTCTTTGCTTTTTGTAAAATTTATCGACTGTAAAATATTTTAAAACCACAATAGTGAGTCATCTTGAGATAATAGCAGTATTAGTGGGACAGCGATGTAATAAGAGGATTATATCGGCAAAATGTAATTTAGTGATTCTCGCCTTTGTTTTCCCACGGGACTCTTTTGGACATGTTTGTACTTGAAAGTATTATTTATGTATGATTTAGTGGTTTTTAATCTTAGGAAAACACACGATTTCAAATGGAAGCGGACCCACCAGCTTGATCCTTAATATAAAACCTGTATTTATTATTATTATAGTTAGTTTGCATTCTATAATTAGTATTAGTTGTGTTAGTATAAGTTTTAAATTTTTTAAGTTAGATTTCTTTTTTCTTGTTTAGTGGTTTAGTTCTTGTATTGCCCTTTTTAGGGTAAAAGTCTCCTCCATATTTTTCCATTTCTCTTTTTCTTGAGCAACATTAATCCAGTTTTTCCCCGCTAGTTCTATAATGTATATAGAAAACCCGTATTTAAGATAAATCAAATAAAAAATATATATATGTTAAGTAGGTACACATTTTTTATACTACGCGTATAGTACTTACCTTTTTTCCCTATGGTTGCAAGATGTTTCGAATATAAGGAAAATTTTCTGTTGTTTTCCATATATGTTCCTAAGTTTATTGTCATCCCATAAAGGGAATCACTACATAGTTGCATTATCACCGTTACAATTAGAAAATTAGCATTCCAAAAGCATCTTTAAATGTTTTCCTTCTATTACGCATTTTACGTTATACGCATTTTACGATGATAAAAGCAGCTATTGTTAAAACGCCCTAAATATCATTTATTATTACAAATTATGATATACTTAGTTCGTTAAGAAACGAGAAGTCTCTTCTCTTAGTCTTACCTACACTTAGGATCTTTAAAGAAGAAAGTCGGATGTCTGACTTTCTTCTATCAAGAACTATTACTATTAAATTATACATATGTGGCAATAAATATTGATTTCTAGCGCTGGTTAGATTTCATAAAATGTATCTTATTTTGGCCATATAATGCGCACAGGCTATGAGAACTTGGAGAAACTGATCGTAGTTGGTAGCACAGAAGGCAAAAGATCACGTGGCCGTTCCCCACCCAGATCGACCATTCGAAGGAAAGACTCATTGTCCTGAACTGTATACTGTCATAACAGAGGCGCTGGACAGAAACCGATGGTTGCTTCGTTGCTGACCACGACGTTCAGATATGAGCTGCCGATTAAAGATAGCACGAGCATATTGATTCAACTATTCACGTAATTCATAATTTAGTACCTGATGGCAGTCTCGTATATAAAACTCATATCGTTAACGAATGACAAATTCACAATTTTACGTTCTGGTCACGATGATACCGCAATTACTTAACAATCAAATAAATGATTCTAAGACATGAATAATCATCATTAAAACATTGTATGACTCGTGTCGTGCGAAATGGTTAATTAATAACAGTCATAAACTGTCTGTACAGTATCAATCTGATGAAGTCCTGTCGTACGACTTTTTTGGGAAACAGCCCTGCGATTCTGTAACTCACTTCACGAACTCACACAGCGGTTTTCGCTTCGGCGGTCGCTCTCAAATCAGTCGTGAAGCAGTCATTTTATGATTTGGCATTCTGATAAACAATAAACTACAAGCTCCCACCTTTTCAGAATGCCAAATCATAAAATGACTGCTTCACGACTGATTTGAGAGCGACCGCCGAAGCGAAAACCGCTGTGTGAGTTCGTGAAGTGAGTTACAGAATCGCAGGGCAGCTATTATCTGGCAGGGTAACGTGGCAACACCGAAGCCGCGCACGCGCACCGTTTTGTGATTTTTTTGTAACAGAGGGCAAACGGGCAGAAGGCTCGCCTGATGTTAAGTGATATGCCGTCATTGAACACTTACATTGCCAGAAGGCTCGCAAGTGCGTTGCCGGCATTTTAATAATTGGTAGGCTCTTTCTTGAAGGACCCCGAGTCAAATTGGCTCGGAAATACTTCAGTGGGCAGCTGGCTGTTTTATTTTTACTGATGGGAAACTTTTATAAATTTTTGCAATGCAAATTCTTATTAAAAGGATAATCAATAATAATAATAAATAAAGCATTGTGTTTCTATTTGTGCTAGTAACAATATTGTCTTATTTTATTTAGTAAGATTAGGTTAACTAAAGAAATTTCGTTAAATTATATTTATAAATAAAAATTAAATGTATTGTACCCGCCTTCTTTGACGTCATATTAAACATCCTTTAATGGAAACGTTTCTATAAATAGAGCCTTCTAAGGAAAAGCCTTATGGCTACGTCACACATTACAGTTTACTTCTAAGAGTTAGCATTGACCATTACGTCAATTCATTCATTCTTAGTAACAAAATGTTTTTATGTGTATTTTTAGCGTCGCGAACTATTTGATTTAGTCTGCCTCATAAGATAAACAAATATTTGGGTATATAGAGGAAACTACTATGACGACTTGGGTGACAGATTTTAAAAAACTTTTGCAAAGTGTTAATTTCTTCATGGCATCGATGTAAAGGAAGTGTTAATTGGAATATAATTATGATAAATATTGATTTAGATTTATACGTTTTTTTTACGATTTGATAATAAAATTACTATCTCTTTTATAGCATGGGCGAGTATTTATACCATCACTTTGACAAAAATATAAATAACTAATTACATATTATGAAATTATGTCAATGTTTTTATTATATGACATTATGAAAATTAATACGACATTTGCAAGCCTATTTTTATATGGCTGATTGAGCGGATTTTTATATTTAATCAATCTAAAAGTATATATGTAGTTCTTTATTTAAAATATTGTATATCTGATTTGATTAAAAAAAATACGCGTCTAATTGTTAACCTTCGTGGTTTCAGAAGCAATCATGTCGATGATGTTGCTATCACTTGACATAATTCACAACGACAAATATTACAAATTTCATAGACCTAAGCATTTTATACTTTAGCTAGACAGCGTGTCGACGGAAGTGCGATGTCGTTATCAATTTAGTTTTAACTTCTAAGTATCCACTACTTTTGCTGATAATGCAAACTCTGTGGCACCGATAGTTTAGGTATTGTTTTAATTTAATTATGTTTATAACACTGGTATATTGTATCTAACAAAACTTAAGTTTACTACAAATATTTGAAAAAATTAAAATTTAATAATAGTAATGTATATATATGCATGCAAATGTAAAGAAATGTTTTTTTTATAAGTCAAAGCAAACGGCTCACCTGATGTTAAGTGATACCGTCGTGGCATTTTAAGAATTGGTTCGCTCTTTTCTTGAAGGAATTGGTTCGGAAAAGACCGTATAATGTTATTATTATACAACTGTGTATTCCACATTTTCCTTATAACCTAGGGGAACTTAATCACTTCTATATGGGATTCCTATCACCGTAATTCTCAGTAACCTGATAAGAATATAGTAATTCATCCTTCTGGATAATATTAGTAAGCTACTTATAATTGTGAATGAAGTATTATCGACAGGAAACTCCACGCTGATATAGACACAGGTGTAATGGCGTGACGGGTTCATGGAACTGAAAAGTGACGTAAGCATCTGGGGTCCTAAGATTTTTAATGGTTATATTAGGAACTAGCTAAACTAAACTTGTTAAATTCAATTTAATTATAGGGTTTACACAACAATGAGGTTTAGTGTTTGTCTGAATCTCGGCTGTTCAAACCAATAATTCTTTTGAGTTTTTTTTAAATATTTGCACCCATTTGACTAAGTACTATTAATATCAATCAAATTAACAAAACAAGTGTCTAGTGTCAAGTGTAATCTTATCTTAATTAACAAATGGCGTAGCTACCTGTAGTAATTTCAATAGACCCTTTGTTGAATGGCAATTTAGTAATGAACAGAGATTTTGCATCTTATCAGTACATTAAGTAATGAGTTATTTGATTTATTACATTTTTTACCTAATTTGCATAAATTTTCCAATTTCTTTACTATATATATAATGACTTCTTTAGATTCTTATAGAACGCTTTCTAAGTTTTTTATAGAAATTCCATTTATATTTTTTTCCGACAACTTTTTGATTTTGATTAAGTAAGCAAGTAAGTAAGCAAGCAAGAGTAGTGTTGGCCTCAGCGTGCGACTCTCATCCCTGAGGTCGTAGGTTCGATCCCTGGCTTGGACCACCAATAACCAATGGACTTTCTTTCTATGTGCGCATTTAACGGTGAAGGAAAACAACAACCGGCTTGCTATAGACCTAAAAAGTCGACGGTGTGTGCCAGGCAAAGTTAGCTGATCACCTACCTTACTATAAGATTGACAAATGATCATGAAACAGATATAGAAATCTGAGGCCAAGACCTAAAAAGGGTTAAAGCGCCACTGATTTATTAATTAAATTTTAATACTATGGTATCTCTTATCCCTAAACAATTTGCGTTGTTATTACTAGAACATATATAAACCATCACAAACGGTACATAAAAATAATCTACACAATCAAGCACCATCACCATATATAGACATCTTACAACCTGTGTACATATAGAAAATCTAAGTACAAGTCTAGACTCCGCGCATAAAATGACTTAATTACATTAACAATTACGTTTTTTTATAACTATGAGTCAAGTTCATTGATTTGGTTAATTTTTATAAAGGAAATGACCGGTCGGGGGAAAAATAAAGCCGGATAGACGCACGGAAAATTAAACGAATCATTGTAAATGATTAAAGATGGAAATTTATTTGTTATATTTATCTACGTATTTGTAATTTTATGCAGAAACGTGATACAGTTTGTATCGCGTCTTAGATGACGATATATATAATGTTTAATTAAGTGTTTATAGGCGTTGCGGTTTTTTTTATTAACCCCGTAGTATTTTACTTTAATTGAAGGGGCATTTTAGCGACTTTTTCGCGGCTTTTAAAGGTACCACGACTGTATAGAAATTTATAGCGTTTTAGCTTTAGTGTTAAATACGCATTTTATAGTGTTCTTAACATTAGTTTTTAATTTGTAATTATATTATTACACTTATAAAGTAACAATTTATAGAAAGTATATGTTCGGTATAAAAATATACTTGTGTACGTACGTACTTATAGAAAATATAGTTGCGATTCGAAAAATATGTTTTATCCCAATATTACGCGGGAAAATCTCGGGCATAAGTGAATATAGAAAGACTTTTATTAAACAAAACTTAAATTAAGTACAAAAATACTACTAGATGAATAGTAATTTTTAGATTTTTGAATTATAGTTTTGTAAAATAAGTATTTAACAATCTAAAAATCATGTTTTATTGTATTTTTCGTGAATTTTGTTTTACAAATGTTGTCAGAGAAAGTATTATAGAGATGTATTATGAAATCCGTGGGATTCTGACTCAACTGAAAAATTTGAATGAGTAATTCAAAAGGAATATGACTCAAACTGAAGTGAAATAACTGAAGTTTTAACAGATGCCATTAAATTATTGAGATTCATAATTGGCAGTGAATCAATTCGGAAGTTCGGTCATCTTAGATTTAATAAAGAAACTAAATAAACTGAAAAAAATATTTTACGTATGATTAGTTTCGGTTATTTTACATAAATAATTTACCCTCATAATTTTTTTTTTTCATTTTAATTTTTGGAGCAAAATGGAGGAGGCCATTAGCCGTAGAGTGGTTCATAATTTATAAAAAATCATTTTGATTTTGATCCTTTTTAGTTTTGATTCTTTTTAATTTATTTATCATTTAAAATTTTATATATCAGAATTAATAATTTCAATATAGGTAATATTGAAATTATTAATTCTGATTGGAATTTATATTTAAAAATTATTATAATAGTAATAGGTACATATTTTATTTTTTAGTGCATACACATATTATGTAATAATTAATCATATGATATACTTGTTTAATATATTCATTATGAAAATAAAGAGACTATAATATAATTTTTATTCAATATTACACCACTAGACTTAAGATGAATCATGCCAAAAAGCGATCAAGGCCTCTACTTTCGCGGTTAAAACGATTACATGCGTAGGTTTGTTCAACGGAAATATAATGTAGCGCGAAAATTTTCAACCCTCACAGGTCCCGGACCCTAAACTACATACAGGTAATCGACTGGGTGGGATCGAGACCCGCCTTAACCACCATTGGTCGTCGCGGGCCTACTCGAGTATCCCTTGCCGCCATTCGCTCTCCCGCACGCGCGCCCCACTGCTAAAGGCACGTGTTCAGCTCTCAGCTAGGCTTTATCATTCGCGCCATCAGAACATTTCATTTAGTCGCTCACCTGACACGACGCGTGCGACATCAATTTTGGGGATGTCAAAGGCGATCAATTGTTATGGATTACATTAGTATCCCGCACTTCGCGACATTTAGACAAGCCGGCACTGTGATAATTAGATTAAAGATGGATGTGTCTGACAGCTGTTGTGGCAGCCCTAAGCAGCTCCCTGCGTACCTGGGCCCTGTGCATAGGCCCTCAAGTTGTGAACGATGTTCTAGGACCAGATCTTATAACCAATATAGTGACTGTGATAGTGAATTAGTGGACAGATGTCGAACCTACAGACCCCGCGTTGCCAAAAGCAGTAAGCCCTATTTTCTTTCTTTATATATTTGGAAATTAATTTCGCAAATTTTTTAAATTTCTGGAACACTCTCATTTCTAGTTAAACGTTGATATAGCAACGCAATGTTAGTAGGATTTTTTATTATGGTCAAGATTGAACTACTAAGGAAAGACATTATTAAAAAAACATTATAGTTTTTTTCACATATGTTGTAAATTCGTAAATATGAATAAAGTATTATTTAATAATAACAGTTAAAGCAGTTAAGCCTTTTAGGAATTAAAATTTAACTAAAATAAATTTTTTAATCAAATATTAAGTAAACCAAAGCTTAGTAATTGTCATTAAGTATATTATATAAGATGTTTGCACGTTTGACGTGAGGATATTTAATCCAATAATGTAAACAATATGGGGACATCCCACGGAAGCAATCCTTATCTCAGCAATTATACATTGTATTAGATATCATTGGATATTTATGACATAAATATCCGGCTAACAGGTGTTTGGGCATACAAATCTAGCTCTACAATGTTAATTGAAATAGACTTAAACTAATTAAATGGACTGTTACCGGAATAACATTTCTGTCTAATAGTTCAATCCTTTAACAGTCGTACAGTTATGTGAGCACTCAGGGGCTGTTTCGTAATTAGTACTCACTGCAGTCCACGACTCTATATAGGGCCAAGAAATGATAAAGTGTCATGCTATAAAATGCGTAATTTGCACAAGCATATTTGACGTAGCGATTTTGAAACTTAGATAGACATCTTTTAAATTCAGAATGTTAAAAATGTTTTGCATTCAACTCATTCGATATTTAAATTATTTATAAATTTGCATTGCTAGGGTAGAGCTTTATATAGGTTAGAATTATTTTTAAATTACCTTTAATTTGTTTTAGTTTAATTAAACAGTTAATTTAAATCATATCGATATAAGCTACTGACTATTGGAATTATATATCATTAAAGAAAAACAATACAATTAATTAACAAAATGGTTTCATCGATTTGACAATAATACCACTCATTAACAATAGGTAGCTATATAACATTATCTTAGATCCGCTTTTAATTTTATTATTTGGGTCACATCCGCGTTCCCGATATTCAAAATATTACTTATTTTATCTTATTATGTTATATAATTATATATAGTTACTATAAATTTTCCCGGAAGTTGTAGTATTTTTGCGATTTCTGTGACTAGACACAAAAAAACCCAAGAGATCCGTAAGAAACATGTTAAGGTACTTCACCTAAGCTTTTGTCGTTAACATTTTAATCAATTAAAACAGATTTTTTGTAAAACAAGTATAAAGTATATAAATATGTATATAATATAAAATATTATTTTTATTATTATACCATTTCAGAATTGTATACAAAAATATTACGCTAATCATTGTACAGTATGCTGGTACCCATACCCATAATTTAGAAGAAGAAATTACGGAAATTATTATAATATAACGCAATATACAGGGAAAATTTACCGAGCGGTTATAAAACTTAACCTTTTTAAAAGTCAATACAGCGGCTAAAAGCGTTAATTTAGCCTTTATCGTATTTAAAAAATTGGTTTAGTTAGATATTTCTATAAATCTCACCAAGTTAATCTATATAATTAAAGGTATGAAGCCACAAGATGGATGTTTTAAAACGTAACAATGCGGTGATAAAAAGAAAAATCTCTGTAAAGACAGGAAAAAGTCCATGTTTATAGTTTAATGGCGGCCCGCTCAATTTCATGAACTATGTCCAACTCGTTATAGCTGCAATCCTTTTTGTCATTAACAACATTTTCAAACTAAACCCTCTTCATTTACCCGCACAATTAGAGACAGTTATTCCAGGGAGCTGGAATCATCACGATTTTAATTGCCCGTCACACATACCTACACCACTTGGAGACATAGATACAAGAGACATAGATATTACGCTTTCTTTCATTGGAAACAAGTCTTGTACTATGCTTTTAAGCTCTGGTCTAACGCTTCATTGGTTTGAGTATTTAATTTTTTTTTGTTAATTGGTTCTCGCTAGTGGCGTGAAGCCCGAACTGTTTTGGCCTGATAAAGAAAGCATTTCAGTCATCGTTGCCAATGTCATATAGCCTCTGTATAATTTCTAATTTTATTTGAAACATAGTATACCTTTTGGTTTCAGTTACGGTACTTATGTATCGGTTGGTTCTAATAGCTTAAGTCCTTTACTCATTGTTTTGTGAAGCTTTGTTCTTTTTGCAAAATAAATACAATAAGATAGTTGTAATATCTGAATGATTTATGGGTAATACAATGAAGTTTTGCGGTGTATATTTATACCGTTTTATGACCTTTTTTGTTTTGGTTTTCTGGGTTTGACAAAATATAATATAATATTTTTGTTTACATAAATCAAATAGATTTATAATTAAATATTATTTCATATGTCGTCGATTTTTGTTCGGTTAATTGTGAATACCGTAAGATAAGTTATCGCGCCACGCGCTACTCGCGATAATTTGTCTTATTATGCGCAGTCAAATTTTACGACCACTTCGGTTGTTAAGCATTTCGAACAAAATGAAGTATTCGTTCTCAATTTAAAACACCCAATTTAATGTTAATTTAATGATTTTCTTTGTTCAACAAAAGTGTCTATTAATAGCCCGGATAATAATTGTATTCGATCCCAATCGGAGAACTAATGAGTCGTTTGGCATAGACTGTCGCGTTTATCTCCTCTTTATTTACATAATCACTCGCAGGCGCCTACCGCGAAGCCCCGCCAAACGGAATAGCGCGTACTTTTCTCAGTTTTGGAGTCGAAATTCTAGTTAGCAGAGCGCGATTTCTTTTTAAAAAGGTTAACAAGGTGCTCTCGTTTGGGTTCTTTTTCGTGCCGCACAGCCTTCTTTTGTGTACGAGCGAGCTGTTAAAAAATAAACGAATTCTTTGTTTCTCGGGTAGTCGAGCCGACCTCCGACGCGGTCCCTACTTTTTTATGCCCCCTTATAACCTGTGTATTACCTACGTGTAGGTATCCACGGTTTATGGTCGGTCAGATCTTCAATGGGCTAAGGAATTCGATCGAGTCTCCTCATGATCCATTTATATTTTTTAACATAGTAATTACTGATCCTCTAAATGAGATACTTTTGGAATCTTGTAATTTGGTCTTGAAAATTTTTGATGTTTTGACGCGAAAAAATTGCATCGACGGTAAGACGCATTCCTACTAAAGATGTTTGCATTTAGATTGGGATTATTAAAAAGAGATTAGATGTGAATTATTTTAACATTTTGTTGATTGAAGGCTTGAAAAATTATTACGATCGGCGGCTCTACATCTTTTTACGAGCTGACCTGTTAGTTTTTTTGGTTGAACTTTTGTCGGTGAGCTGCGGTTGCTTGCTTTTGACCGGCGCACTAATAAAATGTTATGATCGTGTGTTTAACGCGTGTTGTGTGTCGGACCTTCCTTTTGACATGATCATTATTGCCCGGCTCCACCTTTGCGGTCGTCTTTTGTACCAGCCTTGTTATTGCATCAATTAAGTAGTATAGTCTACAACTAAATCGCATCTAACTAGTTAGCGCTCTCACAGCCTTATTTACGCCATCATTAAAAAAGTGAAATGAAATGGAATATATCGCGATTTCCTTTCATCCCAAGGGGCGTGTGATAATCGAGTTCCGTTCAGAGCTTAGTTAAATAATAAGCGGTGGAGCTTATAACTATAATTTTCTTTTATTTGGCCGCCGCTTTAGCCGCGGGCTAAGCAACAAAATCGCCACAGAACTCGCTAACGAGAGGTAAAAATAAAAAGTCTCACAACTTTACACGATCGGCAATTCGTTGTCCATTTTAGGTGGAGTTTGTATGTTAAATAATGAGCAGTGTTGGCCTAGTGGCTTCAGCGTGCGACTCTCATTCCTCAGGTCATAGGTTCGATCCCCGACATTTATTAGACCCAAAAAGTCGACGGCGTGTGTCAGGCACTGAAAGCTGATCACCTACTTGCCTATTAGATTACCAACCATGAAACAGATACAGAAATCTGAGGCCCAGACCGAAAAAGGTTCTAGCGCCATTGATTTATTATTTTTTGTATGTAAAATCAGATGTATTTTTAACTTCTGACTGTTAAATATCTAAACATTGTAGCCTCAATGAAATGGCGTAAAATCCTATAATGTTAGTCACTAAAGTAGACATAACACATGTGATTCACACACTGAGTCAAAACAGTAAGAGTAAATAAGAGGCCATCAGTGAGTAACGCCGAAACGGACGATTATGATCTAGTTAATTGTATTTTGCGATAATTTATTCCCCATGAAGGTTAATTATATTGTTTCATATGTATTTGTTAAATTTGTTGTGTTATTATTTTGAAAAAAGTTCCGTAAATATATCCACAGCACCGTTAAATTTGCCGCATTAATGATTCACGCAAGTTCACCGGACAATTAGCAAAGGCTGTCCACCTCTGGGCCGCGATGTATTTATTCATCGGATGTTCAACGATTACCATAATCGATACAATAGTGTGCGCCGCATACGCAACAAGCTTTTTAATTTCATTGACAAGATGCAACTGAATTTCGGGTAATCAATTAATGTCAACAGGCGGTCACGTGACAGCACTACGGTGTAGGATAGGAGTAGTATGACTTTACATGGAGAGTATTCAGAGGAGTTGTTTGATTGATTTGATTGATACCTGGACCTCATTTTCATCAGCGGACGTCGAGGCAGAATCCCGTATCACCACGACGTCCGTAGTTCCACAACAGAGCGTTTTTTAAGAAAGTTTTTGCCACCACTATGTGGAACCGGCTGCCTACTGAAGTATTTCGACTGAGGGTCCTTAAAAGATTGGACCAACTCTGAATGTACTTGATAATTAATTGTTATCAAGTTGATGTTGATAGATATTGGCAGTCTCCACTTGACTGCCTCCTTATGGCTTCTTTAAAGCAGAAATATGAGCTGCAGTAAATTTTTATTTATATTAACGTGTCATTAATTTGCAGGATACGTCAACGTCTGCGCAGCAGTTTGCCTTGTTCTTCTGGTGGGAGGGCTCTCACCGCAGTCGACAGCGGCACCCCATAATCGAATTATGGACAGACAACGTAGGTCATCTTCCCAGGAGAATCACATTTGGGGAAACCCTTGTGATTATGGCTCTGATGTAAGTACCCTTGAATGCGAGCTATATTAAATTTTCGTTAGTACACTTGACTAATAAGTTTTTTATTGAAAGTACCTAACTATGTGAATTTAATTTTGTTTTTAATTTGTTCTACTTGTAAATATACTAGTGTCTATTATTTAAATAGCTTTTTTGAAATGAAATAATAATAAACATTTTAATTTTCAGAGCAAATCGTTAAAATACTCAGCAAAACTAGCTAAAGAAGTAGAGATTCAAGCGAGGAACGCCCTCAATGCGGCATCGGAGTATAAAGATAAATTTGTAAGTACTTGATTAATATATAAAATTAACTAGCTTCGCCCGCGTTGACTTATTATTTTACTTATTAAGAAATAATAACATACTATTACATACATTATTAGTGAAAACTGTACATAAATCTATCAGGTAGTTTTTGAGTTTATCGCGATCATACACACAAGTGTATACGTGATATTTTCGGATACATATAAAAAACAATTATTAACAAATTATGGCAAGAATTAAAGATAGATAATATTTGTGGATAGACATTTTAATTGACGAGGTTCTAAGCAAAATATTTGAAATATTAGCTTTCATTGACGGTGTTGGACGAGTAACGAGACAATTGCAGCGTAGTAATCGCATCGATATTCCCGCCGCGTAGCGCTAAATGAACGGACGCAGCCTGCGACCGGCCAATACCTATAAAACCGAACTAAGGACATTGCATGTACCTTTAGGGCTCAATAATTATTTATTTATTTGTGAATGGTGCGTACAATGCATGTTCAATAACATAATTTAGTGGGTGTTAGGTGAAATCTCATACTAAAAGTGATCGCAAAATGTCAGCCATTAGCAATTCTTTGCGTGCACCTTTTTAGCGCCATTTTCTCACCGCGTCGGATGGCGTGGAAGAGATTGCATCAGCGCGGGCGCCGCCGGTTTCGCCTCTGTACGTCCGCTGCCGCTTCCTCCCTTTTAATTATAATTTTGTACTGCGTTTATTTTACGCCAAATCACCACATCGGCAGACCTCAATTTTGAACGCGTTTTAAACCCCCCAATTACGTTAACACCCAAAAAATTACATATTACACTCACGCTCGGAACCGATGCCGATCGAATTTGCATTCAGGAATTTTTACGACCGTACGTTGAGTAATAAGAATCCCAATGGGACAATTCAATCATTATAATCCCGAGAATATTATATTTCCGAATCGGAAGTAAGGTGGCCCGAGCAATGAGCAGTAATGTGATGTCGTCGCGCCACGAATCATTTATGGATGACCTTCTACCACGACGGCACGCGTGACATTCGTTGTCACAACGATCGGAGTACATTTCGATAACAATTGGTATTAACTGAGAATGATCGAGTGTTGGACGGTCAATGGAAAGGGAACAATGAATGAATATCCATTCGTGTAGGCCAGCTGTGTTGAGTGACGTTCGCGTATGAGGTATGGTAGCATTTGTAATAGGCTCGCCGGTCGTAACGACGGCGACGTCCTGTCCGCTCACTGCTGCCTCTCCATCGTAAAATGACATTATCAACGAACAGTAGCCGGAACGAACTACAGGACGATGCGCATACGCACCGAATACTGATTGCGCATTAGTATTGCACGACACACCTGCCCGACGATTTTTTTCTGTCTCTCCCCATAATGTCGGTCATTCGTTAGTAATGTATCATTTATTGGTATCGACACTTCACTATAGTGAGGTTTTAGTCATGCCACTCACAAGGACGTATGTAGTATTTTGACATTATTAGGTTAATAAATCCAATTTTGAAGAATATAGTAAGCATATTGTAAATAATAACGGTATAGAAAAAAATACCGTGTGATACAAAACACAATATCCAAATTACTCGAGTTATCTGTTGTCAGCTCATTCCTTATAAATAACTGGCCGTGCTTTACCGAGAACGCAATAACAAATTCAACGAACCCTACCGGTACTGTGTGACTCCGCACTGGCCACCGTGTGAATGTGCCACAGCATTCGTGTTTTTAGACTACGCCGGTGTCAAATTATCGCATCATATTTTGACGGTTGAATTGCTCAGATATTCATCAAGATAGCCGAAACCCTTGCTTTAAAAATGTAATATGAAAAATGATCGAGGCGAGACTGTGCCGCGTTCTTTTACGCTTATCGACTCGTTACGTTTCTTGATACATAAACATTGAATTATACATGACATTACATACAATATGTACATACTTAGTGCGATAGCGTTGTTCACACAGGCGACAGGCTGTCTGCGGCGTTGGAGACGTGTGCGGACGAGTGTAAGCGATGTAGTGCGCTTGTGTGGGTGCTTGTTTGTTTGATAAGCTTCCGATGTTTCGAGCTAGCTATCCGGATGCTAAGTCGTCAAATTTCTTAGATCCCACCCACGGGACCTGTGAATGCATTATTGCATGCAGGTGCCTCCTTGTCTCTGAGTATTCAATGATATTTACTTTTGAATCTAAATAACAAATTTTATTGATAACTTTAAAATTTAAATTTCGAATACTACTTTTATTAACGATACACAAATATCAATAAGTTGACTAATGATTTAGTGTCTTAAAAATCAAATTACTTACATATATATATATAAAATTTTGCAATAAAAATATTCCATTATACACATACAATATATAACAATTGTCCAAGGCTTTAATATCTACCGGACGAACACCTGCGTCTAAACTTAGTGCTCAAGTATATAATTGTCAACACGACACATTCCTCTCATCATAATTACTTGAAATTTAATTTTAAATTATACAGAGCATGCCAATTAACTAAACAATTTTTTTTTAATATTTGGCTATTCACAATAATGTTGTGTAATTAAAATTCTCTTTCAAAACAAGCAATATAGATAAAATCTTTCACAATAATAATTTTGGTAACGATTTGTATGCGCTTAATCAATGTTATTGTAATGCAATATTTTACCGTAATCGCCAAATATTGTAAGGGACAATTATTTAAAATAAATGTTGCATCTGCTTCCCTTGTTGGCGAAAATTGAACTCTATGGTATGGATATATGGTTTATATTTGATAAACAGTTGTTAGTCACGTATATTGGGATCGTAGTGTCAAATTTTAATGTTGAAACGGTTTTATTACGTGACATGTCGGCGGTAGTGGACAGACCTCCTGTTTCGATCTCATCTTTCACACGACCTTGGCTGACCCATGATAATACTTATCAAAATATTTTGTTCAAAATTTTCCTTATATGCTACTGAATTTACGATTGCAGTGAACAGTATGAATTGAGGATTGAGTCAAAACAAGTTTCCTTTTGAGATTTGAGAGAGACAGAAAACTAGTTAAATTAATTATATTAGATTAAAGGATAAATAATTGACTTACGTGAGTGGTCGAAATATCCGAAAGTACTAAGAACCAGGACAATTTGTGGCCCTTATATACTGGAGGAAATTGCTTATCGTTCCTTCAATCTTCTTTTCCATTGAAGTCAATCAACGCGTACGAACTAGTCTCTATTTTTGTCATTCAAAGAACCATGCTGATTCACAAGGCTACCATACTTTATGTCTTATTTTGGACACTCTTTTCTGAACATATTCCTGACTATTTTAACATCATAAAGTATGGACACACTACTTTCACTTTGTAGAGCTACTGAAGAAGTGAAATAGGTGGTTTTTTTAGTAGTAGCGCTTATACGCTTGCTTAAAACGTAATAACGTAACGTAAATTATACGAGGAAGATTGTGGACACTATAAACAAATAATGATTCCACGTAGAGCAATTTCTGTAGTTAATCTATCCGTGGGCGGAGCATAATATTTAACTATTAAGAACACTGGAGTTCACGAAAGAGTATACGAAGTATTAATTATTCTTAATATTATATATTTGTTGTTCTAGGTCAAGCTTCATAGTTTCTCAACATATGAAGATTTACTCAGCACCTGGAGTGGAACCGATTGGCTCAAGGGCTACAGCTGGTTAAATCAAGAAGTTAAAGACGGTCTACCGCAAGGAAATCTTCGTTACAAGGGTGTCACTGAAGAATACCTGGACAATTTAATGGTATGTTTTTGCCATCAATAGGTCTATTCAATTCATGATCAAAGCTAACGCTTTTTATAAAATTTGAGTTATAAAGTATCAAGCAATTCAGATAATGACTGGTGGTTACTTAACAAATACGATTTGATTGTTTTATAAACGAAAGGCGGCGAATTCGCTGATGCCAAAAACGTGCATCCGTATGTGTTTTTCAATCGATTTCAAAGAACCGGCATCGTCGGTGGCACTTATTGTTGTCAGCCGACTATAGTTTACGTGAGAACACAATGGTTTCGCAATGTGGATGGTTCGACAATCTTCGAAATTGGATTGATAAAGGTTTTGAAACCGCGGAGGGAATTGAGCGCAATTTGATTGACGCGATTTCATATAGTATTTTGATAATGATTAATTCTTGACGTTTTTAACATTATATTTTTTTTTACAGAATAATATTGACAGTCATCTGCCATCAATGTACAGGGGTTTGAAGATGGTGGTCGCTGGACTGTATCTTGTAAGCACTGAAGGTTTGAATGATGACATCAGGTCTGATGCTGAACTCAAACAGAACATCACGAAGACCATGCACAATGCTCGGGCTGTTCTATGCTTATTTAGTGTAAGTATCAGAATTTGTGGAATTCTAGAATATTATATTATAATAACAGTATAAAATATAATATGCCTATTACGTAGGCGTGTTTTCATATTTACGCTGAAAAAGTACAAAGGATTTATCAAAATAAGTTAAACGGGCGTAGATTTTACTATCTAAGTTGCGTCTTTATATATCAAGTTATAGGTACTTTTATCGCGTACATGACTTTATTAACGAATTTTCTCTCATTGTTTCAGGATGTACTGAGATCTCGTAGCCTTGAAGTAGCTCCACTCCTAGACTCGGAACTACCCGACTTCAAGAACGATAAGGTTCTCTACGCATTTCTAGTATACAGGGACACACTTAACTACTTAGATTACCTTTCTGATGTCTTCAAGAAGATGTACGTTGTAGACTCACAGAAGACTGATTGATGATTTACAATAGAACGGAATTAGTTACACGATACGACTGTATTTCGATGGTGATAAGTGTTATGACATAATATGTAAAGAAGTACTTAGTATGTGTGTAACTTGTTCACGTCTGACCCATTTTTGTATTATACTCGGGCTGTCTACTTAACCGATGGTGCTTTTAAATGTAGTTAACAATTTTAGCCGAGAATCTCGCACCATCAATAGTAGTGAATTATTTTGCCATTATATTGCCATTTCGGTCCAGAGCGAAACAGTTCCTGTGTGTAAATAGTTGTTTAAATTATTTATTAAGGAGGCAGCTTAATTCTAAATTTTCCGCTAGTCAAGGTTATTTATTTCGTACAATTCATAGTTTCAATTTAGAAATTTGTAGTATAAGTGACTCTCATTCCACCAAACTTGCGTGCTAGTAAATTATTATTTGATTGTTTCATCTGAGTGTTTTGATATGAATGTTATCGAGGGAAAGATTGAAGCAGAAATAATTTGATTTGTACATTTTATTCTAGTTTCCTTTTAGTTTTACTCGAATTCTTTGTTAACTATTTATATCGCTGTTACAAAACTATGACTAGCTTTAATGAAGCAGCTAATTATATTGTAAAATATAGAGCCAGTGTATTTATGACTTAATCATTATTTGTATAGTTCAAATAGTATTTATGACTGCGCAAACGGCTATGTTTGTGATATTAAATTATTACAATTATTATTTATTTTTATTTGACCCTAAAAAATTACCTATATGCAAAACACACACAGTGTTTAATTAGGAATCCAAAACCTATATTGAACTATATTTAATACCAAAGACTTATAAAAAAACAGATAAGAGTATTTTTAATGAAATATTATTTTAAAAACACGAAATCTTTGCTATAAATCATTAGACATTCATTCAAGTAGTACCTAAATATAACCAAGCAAAAACAAACTACAAAGCCAGTGAAAATCCACCTTTGACAAAAATTAACCAACGCTTTTCACATTTTCTCCCAATCTGTATTACATTTAAATATCTTAAAACTATTTCCTTCCAATAGGTGTTCCTATGAGCCTGTCATTTCTTTACACAAGACATTCACACGCCAATGAATATTTACGTTCCTGTGTCCCTCTGAACGAACGAACAAAAATAAAAAGCCAAGAAATGTCGTTCATTCATAATTATCGTTCGTACGTGACCATAAAGCTTACCATACACAAATCACCCAGAAATAAGGAAAAATCGTAAAGATTTTTAAAAGAACTTACGATAAAAATGTAAAAAACCTTTGTGTTAATTTTGCTTATTTTATTAATAATTTTACTGTTTACAAGCAAAAATAAATATTTAACACTATTTTTTTAAACGAAGTTATTTTTAATGTTTTATATATATTATTAACTAGCTGGCCTGGCGAACATCGTACCGCCTAACAGTTGATTCTTTATTTTTTTTAATACTTATTCTGCTATTCGAGACACCGCTCTAGCTAGTAAGATAAAAAAAAGAAAGTTGATAATACAACAAATACATTATGTCAAAAAATAAAAATTTACCTTCCCGGAACGCCTCCAGTAACACTTGAACTTAATGATATGGTATTAAAGTTCAAATTGCCTTTAAATATTATTACGAATAGTTTGTATGGGAATAAAGAAAAGTGTTGTTTTTAGACTTTTTCACTGAATTTTTTAAATTTTTCTTAACCATCCTCGTACTTCAAGGAATATTATAAAAAAAGAATCAGACAAATCGGTCAAGCCGTTTTCATGTTATGTCGTGACAACGGAAAACGGGTTTCATTTTTATATATATAGATAAGAACTTTTTTGGGCAAGTTAAATTTTGTTTGTAAATAACAAATATGTAAGCCATTTAGAAATGTTGGATTCCTAATACAGCAGTCCAGAGAAATCACAAGTATTCCCCTTGTACAATTCATTAGTGAAAACGGGGTGCAAACAGGCATTCATGTATAGGGTGATGCTGGAGCGGGTACAACATTCATCAGGCACCTGTAGAATGTACTCTGTGTACCCATTTTACCGGCTTAGGTATCCAACTTTAATCATAATAAATTCTGTGGGCTACACACAACTCAGAGTAAGCCGAGAATTTGCCTTACCACGTATCTTAAATAGTTGTTCCGTGGAAAGGAAACCGATCCAGCAGTGCTCCGGCCTCAGGGTGCCTGATGGTTACTTTAGGAAGCGACTTTGACTCGCCGTTACTATTCGTACCCTCAGCGAAACTAACCTCTCAAAAAGGGCACACATGACACAATTTATGTAAATATTTTTTTTTAATAAGAATAAAAATCACTTTTATTTACAAAAAAACAATTAGATTTTGTACTTACATTCTAAAGGTTATAAACATACAATATGCAACGAATCGTTGTGTTATCACTAATAATTTTGGTCAACTCGTACACAAAATAATTCTATGTGCACTAGCATTTAAACTAGGCCTAGCATGTATCTTAAACGCTAGTTCCTTCCAGTATCTTTAACAAATTGGTTAAGTTGTATGTGATTAGATGTTTATTCGGGTTGTATTTTAATTGTTTATAATTAATGGACTGCATAATATATTAACAGACATTTTTAATTGTCTGTTGAGTGACGTGACAAAAGGTCTGCTTCATGCCAGTCCCTTTACTGTAAGAAATATTCTTTTTGTAAATATTTTCTCTTATTGTTTAATGTTGTGTTGATATTTGTTTGCCGTATATCTGATCTGTAATGGTAGCTTATTGTGTTATAAAATTAAATAAAAAACTGCGTATACATTTTTCATGTATGCTTGCCTTAATGATCAAAAGAGGCCGAGTATTTATTTAATAAGTTAGTAGTAGCAGGTTGTCGCCGGGAGTTCGAGGGGTGCAAAGTTTGGTTTGTAAATTAGATCACACGATAAAAATACCATTTTGGTTGACCTCCTTGGTGTACAAAAAAATATCGTTTTACCACCCATATATTCGAATTTTAAATTATATATCCTAGCATCTTGCATTAGCATTAGTTTACCCTTTCGATATAGGCTTTACCCCTAAAAACACACGATAAATCCCGGCTTTGTAAAGCAAATCAAAATTTATTTATCAATATTTAAAGGAAATTAAAGTTTGAAATTAAGGGCTTAGAGCGAAAATAACTACCAATAAACACTCCGCCATATTAAATCTAACTCCTGAAACATGTACCATGTACCACTGACTAAACTAATTGTTGTTTAGTTACAACACAGGGACTCAGGGTGAGAGGACTAGCGATATATGAATTTTGTCACAACCTTTTTTGTCATGAATAGTTTTTAGCATTATTATTAAATAAATTCACATTACAAACTTTTATATTTTTAAAATTCAATATCTAAATTCGTCTGTAAGTACTTGTTACGAGGCTTTTTTAATTTGCTAGTTAATTAGTTATGATTTGCCGCTACTCAATTCAACAACAATTTTATATAAATAAAAGTCGTAATTGATAATTATTAATTATTTTATTTTTATATCTTTATTGTAGTTGTTAGAAAGAGGATATTACGCCTACACAAATCTATTCCAAGTCGAGTATGAACGAAAACAAATAGAATTGTGTATTTCTCCTTCCGGTACCCGGGAACTAATAATGAACATAGTTATCTATATATTTGACGTATGTAGGAGAGAAGTAATAGCACAAGTGTTACTATAACGGATTTCGATTGATTGTCAATGGTCGAAAAATGGGCCGTGTTTGTGATTGGGCTGTTGATTCTATGCTGTTAACTAATTACAATCATATAATACGATAGAATAGTTAGTAAAAACAAATGACTGAATTTGAAATTAACACGGCCTTTTAAAAATATTGAATTTCGAATTACTGGATTTCCATGGATAATTAAATCAGTAAATAATATTAGTTTTTATATATCACTGTTGGCCAAAGAGCAGTGTGACCGTGCGTGCGACTCTCATTCGTGAGGTCGTAGGTTCGATCCCCAGCTGTGCACCGATCGACTCTTTTTCCAGTGAATCGTGAGGATACCGGCTTTCCTTAAGCCCAAAAAGCCGACGGCGTGTCTCAATCACAGGAGACTGATCACCTACATGTCTGTTAGATTGACAAATGATCATGAAACAGTTTCAGAAATCTGAGGCCCAGCCCTAAGGTTGTAGCGCCACAGATTTTTTTTATAAATTACTTTAGTGAGCATGAAATATAATCACTTCCTACATCTGAACTTTTATATAACGTTTTCCTCTCAAGCCGCGAAGCAGGCAACCGTTAGTAAATCATAAAAACAAATACTTTTGTCTGTCTAAGAAATCTTTATGCCCATCATCTCTCCTTAACTAATTTACGAGCAACCCCTAAAGCCTTAAAGCGCTTAAAATATTTTCACATTCGTTTAATGACTCGTCGGCGCAGCTCAATGACGTTTAGGGCTCCAGCGCTCATGAACTCTTTATCTCGCTCACGTTCCTGTGTTTTATTTATTAGATTTATTATTTACAGGGCAGTGCTCACACACGTTGTGTCACGAAAAAAACAGGTTATGGTAATGACCGCACGTGACGATCGCATTTAATTCGGTTCGGGATGCCATTTATTTCCTGGTATCTTTAATAAAAATATTATTTATATTACGTTGACTGAACTGTCGAGTTCCTGTACATAGAATTGATTAGGTTTGATTTAGAAAAAGTGATGTTAAGCCTAAGCTCTTCTTCTTTTGTTGCCACTTTTATTATATTGCTTAAGATTGGCTGTTAACAACTTTAATTACCGGGTATCTTGCGCTAATTTAAAAGGTTCTTCTACCTTCTACCAGCCCGTCTCTTGCCTTGAATTTTGCCGCTGTTCAACACTATACACATTTTTATTAATATTTTTTTCCTTGTGTCTTACGCGTCAATTAACGGTTCTAACATGCATGCCAATGCTATTTGTTACCATAGCAACGTGTTAATTGCGCAAGACTTAATTTGTGAAAAACCGGGGTTGGAAGGTGGGTTGAGTGTAAATGCAAATGTGCCGTAATCTTTCCATGCCCTCGCATTTGTGCGTACAACAGTTGTTCAACTTAACTGTGAAAAGTTGTTTCCTCTTTAATAGTTATTTAACCTATAAAGAATGATCAGAACAAATGCAAAAAAAACATAGGGTTTCGGGACTTCACATTAAAATTGCGCAGAATCATAATATAATGTTCGCTAAAACGGATCTGCAATAAATACCTTCACAATAAGCGTCATGAAAAATCCCGCTGCGCTTACGCATTTAAAATCAAATAGAATCGTGATTAAAACTGTACTTGACCTGTGAAACCGCATGTCTGCCGTGACCGAACAAACAAACATACGAACGAAGAACGACTGACAACAATCCTTGTTTGACATTATCTGTGTGCTTTGCAAGCCCTTTAGACAAATATTTAGTACTTGACTGTAACAGATTATTCTCAAATGAGCTGGTATATGTAATATTCATTCAAAAATCAGTGATAAATGTAAAAAAAATATATTTCTTAGATTAGATCTTTAAATTGTTAATTATCTGTAGTGCTAAAACTGACATTTTATTTAATTGTAGTGTTAAGAGTTTGTTAGTCTGCGGAAAAAGGCGCGAGTTTTGGCCTGTCATTTGAATTTTTACAAGAACAAATTTCGTTAGAATGTTTTGGATTTCAATTAGGGAAATAGCAGTTTTAAATTGATATTACCATTGTAATATTGAATTCGTCAGCAGGCCATGTATACCAATCTTAATGTTTACTAGAATAAACTTTTCTTGAAAATATCCATTCTTAGTACCTAATCACTTATTGTCAAGGCATTTCCAGGACTCGGGCGTGTTTAGGCGCAAACGCCGAGTTATGGATTCAATTCCCGACAAAACCATACGGTCTTTAAGACACAGAAGGTTCGAATCTCTGCAAAAAATAAAATGATTAATTATCGGAAATATTAAATCTGTAATGATAATTACGCAATTCAAAAACTCGATTTTAGCGTAAATTATACCTTTTTTTAATGACCCCTAGATGGGGCCGAGGGCATCCACAGTGAGTCTCAATCGTGTGAGCCCCATATTTCACCACGCTCCAAGATTTTCCGGCTTTCTTTGCCTCATCTGCAACTGGACGACGCCATGTTTTCCAATCAAGCGACTGCTTGGGAATATGATTGGGATCCCTTCTTGAGATGGGATTGGGATGCCTTCCGTATTTCAAAATCCATTCCGCAGGAGTCATAATACTAATTAAAACCTTTAATTCTTGTAATAATTGTTTCTATTTCAATCTTCTTTTAATGTAGCTGTCTGCCCTTTTATGGCAAAGACTCTGTGCACTGTGCCACTCTCTGCCATGTACCACCTGATGTTTCTAATTTGGTCTATCCACCTTCCAAGTTATCTCCCTCTTTTTCGTTTGCTGTACCTTGGGCACCAGTTTAGTACGTTTTTGCTCCACTTTTCTATTCCTCGTGTGCACCGTTTATTCCACTTTCATTTATTTATTTTTACTGTAACATCTGTTACCTTAGTTTTTTTTTTAAGGAGTCATACTTAGCTAAGTCTCGTCTCTGTTAAGGAGTGCCGTGTCCAATCCTAGTTAAACATAAAAACAAGGGCCATAAACATTGTAACCGTCGCCGACCGCCGTAACGACAGGAACATTACAAACGTTTATCTTATAATTACAACTAACTCTCACTTAATTTAATTTTACTTTAACATTAATTACGAGTGGTCTAGCTAAGGTTTTTCTCACTGTAATTAAATAATACCGGAAGGGTCAGTTACATCTTGCAGCGAACAAGAACGGCGACGACGCATTTTTCGTTCAGGAACTGGTTGAGTCCTGTAAAAAAGTTAAATGTAATTGAAACTAGTAAAAAATATTACATCGTTGCCTCCGTGGCTTAGTGGTGGTAGCAAGGCGCCAAGGACTAATTTCCCTCTCAATAAATTAATCTAATTCCCATGTTCACTTATCGGTTTAAATGATCGGTGCAAAATAAATTATCTAAATGTATAAAGCAATCAACAATTTAAAGAATGGATCGAATTATGTCCCAACTGTATGATAATTGATAACAATATTTCAATATATGTATGTTTATGAGGGAGTAACGGATAAAAATTCTCGCCTGTGCAAAGTCTCCCCAAGAAGCCTACTCTAGGCTTATTAGCTTCCAGCCGAACTTTCCAATAGGACGAAACATGTAAAATTTTGAAAAAAAGGCACCCGCTATCTTTATCTTCTGTTTTGTGATTAAATTGAACACAGTTTAATTTGGCTGTAATAACTATGTCACAATATACATTAACATTTAAAAAAAAACTTTCATGTATCATTGCCAGTGTCTATCAATTCCCTAATTTCTATTAGCCTTTTTACTGTGTAATAATTAATGTACTTAATTCACAAATGACGCATTAGCCGAGTGGTAAATTTGCAATTATCTTATCGTCTCGTAAGGTCGCACACGAGCTGTAAGAGGTAAGTCCTTGTAGTAACTCATGTAAAAAGACGTAAACGCCGTATTATCTGTATTGACTTAGGCCGAATCATTGCGAGAACGCTCTCAAAACTATGACAGGAAGTTCGGTGCGTGCCTTTCTTCAGGAGTTTTGAACTTATGAAATATGTAAATTTAATTAAAAGTATAGTCCAAAAATAATTTTAAATATGTATTGTAATTGATAGCCATATTATTAATACCAGTAACAACTAAAAAAAAATAAAGTAATGGACCAACCAAAACTTTTCTTTAATTATAGATAGCCAACACCACAATTGAGGCTTAAATATAAATATTTTATTTACACAATGAAATTGAAATCATTTATTCATAAAGGTAACACAATGTACAGTTATGAACGTCAAAATATAAATACATATTAAATGCTTCTAATTTTACATTTACTGCCAGTTCTCAAATCAAGGGCGTAGAACGGAAGTTCCTCTCCGCCACTCTTTAATCGCCAAGTATTTTGTTTTACACAATGTATGCACCATGTTCAATATAAAGGATATTGTTAAATAATAATTAAAATTCCTGAAATGATTATAATCATTACCCAAAAATTAAAACCTTTATGAACAAAAGTATATGTAACTAAAAGTGAAAAGGTAAAACGAACAATTTGAATTTTTCTCATTAGTAAAATAAAAATGTTATCCACTTCTGTCAATGATGTATGATGTTCCGGTTAACTGCCAACTGCCAATTTAATACAATTATAAGCTAAGAGTTAAACGAATAGGTTTGTATTCGTAATTATATTGCACGGTATGGAAATTGGGTCATAGCCCAAAAATAAACGTGTGTCAGCAGACAAATTTTGCTTAAATATATTCATATAACTTCTTAGGTTTGCCCAAAATGCATTATTTCCAAATTTTCAGGTCAACCGGATGTGGATGCATTCTTATTGATACAACCTTCTCACGGCCTAATGACATGAGAGGCTATGATTCATACTCCATGTAAAAAGGTGTATTCGTTGATAGCCCTTGCATCAAGTGTCGCTAATTTCTCTAGTGAGTCACTGCAATATAAAAGATCACATCTTACTGTGAACACCAAGCTAATTATAACTTTATGGGTGTGGTTTGACGATTAGATTTTAAGAGATTACATAAATGTTAAATGCTCTCAAGTTAAGTTTAGTCATAACTTAAAAATAGGCTACGTAAGGATTTGTTTGTTACATAAATACATACATTCCATAAGTATCGCAATACAGCGAGGAAATGCTGCCAGCGTTAAAGGTACATTGCCACAGGGACCAAACTTTTTAAACTGATTATAATTTTCTATTTATTAATTTTTAATTACTATTATTATTACTATGTAGGTTAAGAATATTGTTAATACTGTATATTTGTGTGTGTGTTTGGAAATAAATATCATATATTTCATACATACATACATTTGAGTATAAGGAAACACGTACAATACTTGCAGGACGTACGAAATTTTTAGTTTAATAACGTTAAAAACTTTTTGGTTTTAAAATTCTGTTTGTATTTAGGCATATGTTGTTATTGTTTAATTTTAACTGTGAAATTCAAGAAATAATTATCAAAATGTTTGAGTGTTCGATCCGGTACATCTCTTATCTTTCTATATCACACTTTTCTTTTTGGCAGTTCATATACGTAAATGAAAGTATAGGTAATAAATGAGTTGGCTTGTACAAGCGGAAACCAACACAGTAAATGATGAAGAGGATAATAATTAATACTTCGATATCAATAAAAAGTTATTGTCTCTACAAATAGGGCTGTCACGTAGACGCTTAATTAGCTCTTAGTATAGGTTTTAACTTACAAAATATCGAAATATACTATTACCTTTTATTACATACATTTCTTTATATTATACATAAGCAGGGTAAGTGGCAATGAAAGGGAGCGGTAAAAAAGAGCGGAGTGAGTGGAGCTTAAGCATAAACATACAATTATTAGCACATATATATATGTTTCTACAAAACAATCATGTATTATCAAATAATCTGCAAAGTTATGTTTAAATTATCAACTAAGAATTGCTAACATTATTTTGCATTATTCCCTAGGTCACCAGCTTACAGCCATGTTGGAGGCAGCTTTGCTGAGAATAAATGAAAAATATTCTTATTTATTATAATAATTAATTGCTTTAAGAGGTGATGATGAGAGTTTAGAGAGACGTTGTGAGTTCTTCTGGTCCGTTCTTTATCCTTCAAAAGGCATCGTGTTATTACCTTTATGAATAAATGCCGTTTGGATTTTGATGTCTCCATTTTCGTGTATTCTGCCAACCCTACATACATCATTCAAAATCTTTCACGTCATCAGCCGATTGGCGAGGCGTGTCACGTCGCCGGCGCTGCGATTGACTTCCGAAGACACGTCCAACTTTTTTCACGATATTAATCTGTCGCTCATGCTATAATTAAATTAAACGCCGCTGTTTGAGACAAATAACAAGGCATTACTTGTAAGCTGAAATTTTAAAATAAAAATAACTCATTAATAATATTAAATTTAAGCATGCTTACATGTAATAATTTAATTATTTGCAAGGATATTGTACAAAAATATTATGGTGGTGCTATCTAAACTCCCCATATTCTGACACACATAATGGTGTGCAAATCAGTCTTACATAATTTGTAAGGAATTTTTTTACATAGTAGTAGATTCATTATCAAATTATTAATAATTATAAAAATAATCATGAATAGAATATTAAATTTTTCCAAAAGTAGTACATTATTAAATCGTTTTAAAAACTCTAGTAGAAAGATCTTTTAATTTTTTTGGTAAATTATTATAAACCTTGATTGCCATACAAAAAATGTTTCCTCCAATTACAGATAAATTTTTGGCATAACCAGTTCGGCCAGGGTTGGAATCTATGACCTGATAGATGAGAGTGAAACGCTCGCGACTCTAGGTCAACACTAATCTTAAAATAAAATAAGTATGTGTTTGTAAGTGTGTGTAAGTGTTTTTTATGTATTTGTTATAAGTCTATTCACATTATTACTTTCATTAATTTTGTGTTTATTCCTATACCTAACATAGATTATATAGCTACAACAAAAAATTAATTATAATAAAGATATAGCCAAAGATGGAATACATAATTAATACAAAAAGGTTCAAATATTAATATACGTTATTATTATACGTAATATCTAATTTGGCTTTGCTGTGTGATGTAAAAATGAGGGTGTGAATGTAGTCCCATAATACAGTCAATCGTCTGTATTATGAAGCATGTTTTATTATGTATATTATCTATATGTAAATTTAAACCGATCTATAACTAATGACCTTAATATTAAGTAAGTAACATTTATGTAAACAAGTGATAGAAAAGTCTAGATAACTTGATTTAAATTACGTTGCATTACAAGAATTACGGTGTCTGTACACTAAATCTCTTCTAGTTGTACGGTTTATCTATTTAGCTTAAACTAAATTTGATTAACGATGATAGATTTAGTTAAAATAGCGCAATTATACTGATTTATATTAATTAATGAGGGGGTTAAATATATTATAATCGTAAACACAAATAAACATAAATAAACACGTACAATGGCCACAATTATAAAAACGGGTTATGTAGAATTTTACTATCGCTAATCATTTTAATAATAATCATAAAATGCAAAAATAGACAAGATAATATAATATTCTTGTTTCCTCGTATGTTATTAATATTTGTTTTGATTGTGCGTGACAATACTGCAGTGTTGGCCTAGTCACTTCAGCGTACGACTCTCATACCCGAGGTCGTAGGTTCGATACTCGGCTGTGCACCAATTGACTTTCTTTCTATGTGCGCATTTAACATTTGCTACAAAGCGATGAAAGAAAACTTCGTGAGGAAACCGACATGTCTTAGACCCAAAAAGTCGACGGCGTGTATCAGGCACTGGAGGCTGATCACCTACTTGCCAATTAGATTTAAAAATGATCATAAAACAGACCTAAAGAGGTTGTAGCGCCACTGATATTTTTTTGATTATACGTAGTGGGTGCGCCTGTGCACTTTGAATTATTGTTGCCCATATGCTTCTCTTTATATATATGGTAATCGTTACACATAATAAATATCTTAATAAACTATTTTTAAATGGTAGTTACTTTTTCTATCCCATAACATAAACCAATACCAATGTAAAAGCCTCTTAACATCGAACACACTATGGTAATGTCGTTTTTAACTTTTCCTTTCAACGTAATGTCCGCACACATATACTTGTTGTTTGATCAATGACCCGATCGTCTTAATCAAATTAATTGGCCTTCTAATCTCGAAGGGAAAATATCGTTAGGAACATGGCGTGTCTCGTATTGTCAAATTTTTGGTAATTGTGTTGTTTGTGTACCTAGTGCTTAATTTAAATTTGAGATCAAATGTAAATTAAGTAAATATTGTTCGAATTGTAGCTTGAGCAAGCGACTCTCATCCCTGATGTCGCAGGTTCGAAGCCTGGCACCAATGGACTTTTCTTTCTATGTACATGGTCGCACTTACTGTGAAGAATAACATCATGCGGAAACCGGTATGTCTTAGACCCAAAAACCATCACTTACCCGCCCAATGATATCTGTGAAAGTGTTCTAGGATATTATACTCTAGCCTTTTATTTTCTTTAAATTTTTCTATAAAAGCTATGTATATGTTTGTAAAAAATAAATGATGACAATTTTAATTATAAGAAGAATAATGTAACAATGTTTCTTTCTATGGATGCAGTGACAAGTACATCACCTACTTGAAAATAATCAATGAAACAGAAACGTACCTACCCCATTTTGAGGTTACGCTTGAACCGAAAGTTCATATAATGTACTTGAGAAAAAATTCGGTATCGCTAAAATAACGCTATACAATTATTGCGATTACAATTGAAATCGTCGCCCGATGAATCATACGCTGATTCATTGTGCTCACCTGCTGCTCTCACTAAATAAATCGTAATTACTTAAACTATTTTCCTTATACAAGGATTTTCTTTCAATAACTCAAAGTCATGGTATGGCTACACAATTTTTTTAAATTTCTTTTTCTTTAGAAATAATACTTATTATGATGCCTGAAACAGTATGCTTTTCGATAAGGCTGCTAATTATTATTTAAATTTACTGATTTTACTATTGTATATTAAATTTAATTAGATGATTAATAACGGTCTTACTTTAAAATCATTCTTATTTCAATAAAATTCAAATTAGATAAAACATGTTTTCCTATAGCGTGGCAAGTTATTATATATATTTCTAAATTATTAAATAGACTTTTTATTTCGATAACAATCAATAATACCGCTAGAAATTAAACCCAGCCCCAATCCAAATATTTTTTATAGACAATTCCACAGTATTTCATCAAAATATTAATAGACTTCTTGTATTAACTAACTACACACATAATACACAGACAAAAACAATTATTAATACCTATTTGATACTATAAAAATGATGCGATCCATTTAAATAACTAAAGTAATAAAGATATAAACTTTTAAAACACCCATCGAGCCAAATTTATCTTAAAACTTATTCGAATGTAAAATGTATGTAAAACACAAAACGTTATCAGCAAATCAAATGCTTATTTGAACACAAAACATTTAAATGCAAACGCGACAAAAAAGCGTCATTGATAATATATTAGCAATCCTTATTGAGGTTCCTTTCAACATGATACCTGTTATCTACAAACTTGTTAAGTATTTCACAAAAACACTTGTTAAAAGATAAGGAAAGGCACAGAAGTCGAAATCAGTCTTTTAAGCTGAGGATTAGATGTTCTTTTTTTAAATATTCCAATCCACAAACAATAGACGTTTGTTCTTTAAAAGTGTCATGGACAGCATCTTTTTTAAGAAAAAAAGCTACAGAATGCCCTTTCCCATAGACTAAAGTTTGTTTTGTCCGCGCTAATTTTAAGATAATCTGTGGCCGTGTGAATGTGTGTTTTATGACAACATTTTTGTTTTCTCTTTCATATTTATTTATTGCCGGTGAGTTGTTTTGTTAGGCTGCCGTGTGCTATTTCTACGTTTCATATCTTTTGTTTGTGTCCATTTCACACATTTGACACGGTGGTCCAATTATCGTGCTTTTTGTCGTAATCTTTTTCGTCATAATTACAGTTTTAAAATCACAATGTTCATTTTATTTATTATGGAAAATTTGCCGAATCAAAGCCTAACATATTTATTTTATTTATATCATCCCGCCTTTTTTCCCGAAATGCAGGCAGTAACCACGGAACTCCACTTATTACGGTCCTGACATATCCTCTCGCTTCATGCATGCTTTACGGTTATGGGTAGTTTTAGAAGTTCAAGGACCCCCTTGGTCCAGGTATATACAACGAGCCTTTTTTTTTAAAATGAGAAAATGCGCTTACGCAGGCCCGCGCCAATGATGTCGAGCTTGACACGGGGACTGTGGGGCTGGTTCTACACTCAAATCCCTCTGCTATTCAGAGGGGTAGCGAGATCCCACCCACAAAAAACACCTCAGCACCTCACACGCCCTTAAGAGGAACCCTCAGGTTTCGCTAGGCATTTGTACAACAAGTCTACCCAATCCGACTTTACCATCCTACTAATTGGCCGCTGCTCATTCATCCGTTCTACATGGCCAAACCACCTAAGCATTCCCTTCAAACACAAACTGCTCACGTATCTAACTACTACACGCAATTTTACACCATACATACTTCTTAACGCTCTCATTCTCTCTCTAACCTCACATTTTGCTTATGGTATTCTCTCTTATGGAAAAAACCTAAAATTCGTAATATTAGCGCGCTTAACCAATTCAAAAGGGCACTAAAGATGCATATCAGAATGAGCCTAATAGACTAAAATTGGCACGGCTGATGGCGACGTGTATCTTATCTTATATTAAGACTCTCATGTCAATAAAATACATTCTTTTTTAAAAAATAAAGTTCTACAAACATAATAATAAAACTACAAAAATATAAATCGGTTTTCCGCCGAAGATTTTGACTTGCGTAATTTTCTAATGATATAAAGTAACAAATGGAACCGGAAGGTAAATTGATATTTTAATATGATGTATTCTTTGTTAGAGAAGATAAATACCGACAATTTAATGAACTATATTTGCAGTAAGAAGTATATCGAATTACAAACAGTAACCCTTGGGTAATGTAGTGTAAAATTAGTATTTGTTGTTTCAAAATTGTTTTATTACATTTTGTATGAATATATGTATACTTCAGGAGCTCAAAATAAGCTGAGATTTCTAAACTAAACCCACCCACTAAGAGATATAAGATCTGCCTTCTACTGGTAGTGAGAGACATCGATATTCGGCCCCGGATTTCCCATTTTCCTCAAAGCGTACAAATTTAAATCAATTCCTATCATTACTAAACACACAAAGTTAACAAGAATCTAAACATTATGAACATATATATTTGTTAATACTAATGACAATTTACATTTCCGAATGTTCTCGTTAGGGTCGTTACAAAAAAATTAAGTCCAACATCCTCTTGAGCGGATAATTGGTCAGAGATGGCGTTATCGCTGGATCTATAACATATGAACAAATAAAAGTTTACATTCGTCGCACCGCAAAACACGAAATTCCTCACGGCATCGTGTAGGTCAAATAAAAGAATTTGGTCCTTTAACAATAACATAATCGGATGCGCCGGCGCCGGTTGGGCGAACGCTTCACAATAGCTATAAGAAATATTATATCGATTGGCTAAGCGCGTGGTGGGAGGTTAGATTCCGTATTATTTATAATTTCAATTTTAACAAATATATGGCTTCTTCGTCAAACTAACAATTTCTTATTTATTTTTGTAATCTTACAGCTAACATTAATTATATAAACCAAAAAGCAGTTATACTAAATTAGATATATGTATAAATATTATGTATTCCATACATAATACATATATACAAAAATGATCAAACATTTATGAAAGAAAAAATCAATAAAAATTATTTATGCAGGCTGTTTATTTAGTGCTATGGATATTCTTAGTATATTATATGACGATATTGCTTAGGAAATGTTTAAGAGTCATTGAGTAAAATGCATGTTTATACATGTTTTACTATAGACGAGATTTTTCAAGCAACACAAATTTCTAGCGTCATTTCCCTTTAATGAACAGGAATTAATTCACGCTGGACAAATCCATCCATTCAGTCTATTATTTTTATGATATACGCTTATAAGCTATAAGCCATCGCAATAAATAATCACCAAATGTAACATTAACTAAATTTTAACAGTTAAATATCGTTTACGGATACGGATCTCTAAATGGTGATATTAATTTTCTACGTGTGAATGAGGGACAACAAAAGGTGAAATAATATAAATCACACTTAGTTTTATGACAGGAACCGCCACCAACCAATCTTGGTTCAGTTAATTTAGATTATTCATTCATTCCGTTTTGTAACTAGATATATTTTTAAAAATAATAATTATTTTGTTTTTTTTTTCATGTAACAAGGGGTAAAGGGACAGGAGGCTCATCTGATAAGTTCATGCACACTCACATTGCCAAAAGGCTTGCAAGTGCGTTGCCTGTCTTTTGGTACGCTCTTTTCTTGAAGGACCCTTAATCGAATTGGTTCGGAAATACTTATAAATATACAATAGGAGTATCTTAGAGATTTACATATATGTAGTATTTACATATAATATACACATATTGAAATCATGTGCTTTATACATGTGCTTTATTCATGCTTTCATGCTTTTATTCATGTGCTTTAGTATGTGCAGTGCGTGACTCACATCCCGGAGTTCGTCCGTTTGAACTCTAGCTGTGTACCTTTTTCTACTTGTGGCGCTATTAATACTAATTTCTTAATCTTTGTTTTTATATCTTAATTTAATACATTATTGTATTGTGATATTATTTACTTATAATTAAAATTAAATTATTGGGAATTCTTGTGATCGAATTTATGACTCTTTCTAGTCTAGAATTTATCACTAAATAAATTCAAAGCCCTCGTTAAACGAAAATTAATCAATAAAACTTTTTATAATGATCCTAATCCTTGGGATTGATTTGCTCCAATTCAAACAATTTGTATGGCTCAATACTTGGCGATTAAAAAGAGTGGCGGAAAGTTTCTTGCCAGTTCTTCTTTCCCGCTCTACGACCTTGACTTGCGAACTGGTAGTAAATGTAAATTTACAATTAATTTAACTTCTTTCTGACGATTCATAAGTGTACTTTTTTACCAAAAATGAATAAAGATATTTTGAGTTTGAGTTTGACTTTAGTGTTGATCAATGAAAAATTCTTTCAATACAGTTAGAGTTTGTAATAGTAAAAGTTCTTGGGGAAACTGCGTATCTAGTCCGCGTGACCAAAATAGTGTCTGGCTAAAATATAATAATGCGAATAAAATGGATCCAAAAATATATGCGAAAAAATAACCCAATGAAAATTATACGTCTCACGCCCCATTAGAGGTTAGGACCAGAACAAAAAAATTACAAAACGTTGCAATTTTTTTTTTTTAATTTATAACTTTGATTTTTAAACAGTTTTGCGTAACTAGTGAAATTGTATCTTCATACTAAACATAGTGAACAAACCAACGAAACCAACTGTCAGAGGCGGTTTATAATTATCAGTTGAAGCAAAAAACTAAAAAAGGATATTTGCATCGCGTCAGACAAGCCGTTTCTGAATTAATCGGACATAATTAACAAAGCCTTAAAACAAACTTCACTCGGCTCCTGACCGAGTTTCAATAATTTTATTTGTTATACCACTAACACAAAGTTTTGAAGAGTCTAATAATTAATATACAGTCCTTATTACTTTACGATAAAGTTCATTTTCCCTTGTTTAATTTTTCGTATAAGAAATAAATGGTCTATCTTTGTGTGTATCGGTGAGAGGTTTTTGTAACAGCATTCCGGACAAAACGCGTGTTGTAAAGAGCCCCCGACGCGGACGATACCACCCATTCATACAGTGGTGACCTATTGAGAATGATCGGGGTGGAATTATATGGACATTACTATCACTATTTGAAAGGCGGCAAACGCAACCACTAATGGGTGTCCATAGGCTGCGATGTCTGCCCTTTTTGGGCGTCTAATAGGCTCGTTTTCATTCCTATCAATAACAAAAACTACTTTTTGAAATCATGATTTATGTATCCTCAACGTAAAATAAATACGTTGCATAATAACAAAACACTTAATTTTTTAATATCGTTAGATTATTTTAAGATGCTATTACCTACTTGTATCCCTTTTTATACACACCAAAGCGTTGTTATTGGGTAATATTTTTACTACAATCGAACTGATTTACTTTTCTCTTAAAAAAATAATGCCTGTTGACTAGGTCAGTCATAGTTGCCTAACTATAACTATAGCGTAGGTCATGGCGGTCAAACCTTGATTTTAAACGTTCTGGACATGACCTTTATGGCTTACGTTCTATATTTGAAAACCGGAATCAAAAGGTCGATTGTGGAACAAAAAGGATTCAAGATAGGTCCTCATTATGACATCGTTGGCCCACACGCGGTTTGAGACTGCCTCTTGTAAAATCGACTTTAGAACGACACTTGGCTTGTCTTTTGTTAGTGATGGCCTTGAAGGGACAAATTTACGATCCTCGAGAACATAATGAGCGTCAGCACTTCTATTAACGCCTCAATGAACTCACTTGGACTTAGTTTTAGACAGTTTATGGGAAACAAAAGGTTTGATGAATGTTCAGCTGATTTATGAGACTTTATATGTATAGATAATTGTATTGACTTATGTTGTTTTTAATTGTTTGCCTTATATTTATTTTACAGTTCTCCTTTGATTTTATTTAACTCTTAATTTATAAGGAAATCAAAATTTGTAATACACCACGTATTTAAACCCCTTAGTGGTGTTTTACGACCTTTAATTTTCTATATATAGTAAACAATAATAAATAAAAACACAGAAAATAATGTTATCATTTATAAAAATAAAATTATTACCTTTTTAGTAAATAACAATTTAGAACTTTGATAAATTATGAAAAATATTAATACATTTTTTTTGTCTCAATGATACCGTAATGATATGGATATTTGATTTGTCATTTCTATAATGAACTGTAAAATTTTGAGTCAAAACAAATTAAAATCCCAACCCCAGTCGTTAACCACATTTTCGAAATTTCAGGCTTTTAAACATCAATGGACCAAGGAAGGAGCGTGTAATTAACAAATGGATGGTTAGCAACAACATGACACAACGGAACACCTCCCTTGACACCTTTCAATAAACCCACCGTCGAAAATCATGATTTTTAAAATATGTCCAACGTCCGATCGGAAAAAAATAACAATTTATGAGCACTTCACCCCCTCTGAAGCCATTCAAAGCCCAATAATTGTATATTCTTAAGGTAGTGTGCCGTTTATTTTGTACGATGAAGGCAGAGAGGGAAAAAAATGCATTCAACGAAAATCACAGGCGCCTTTAATCACCGCTATTGAGATCTATCGCCGGATCAAAGAGGCCCGGCGCCACCACGAAATCGCCCCTCAAAATATTGTCATAGAGTCCAATTTGAGATTTGTTTCGCTAGCCTTTTTTGCGCCCGAGCGGATGCTCGTGTCAAACGGTTTAGTATTTTGAGTTTGTTTTGAAAATTCTTTTATCTGATGCATTATTTGCGTTTCCATTGTTACGCTTGTTCATCTGCCCATCGAAGGCGATTTGTTGGTGCAGGGGGTTGGCTCAAACGTAGCAATAATTTAGATGTCAAATTGTGCTTATGTGTGCGTTAAATGTGCGTGATTCTGGTATTGTTTATGGGCTGTGTGTGGAGGCTTGTAGCTTTGAGATAGCCGCGGAGGCTCGTTGGTGGCATTTCCGTTAACGTTAAATTTCTTTAGACATTACATAATAATTGATATTTATGAATATTATGGATTTTTTAAGTCCTGAAATATTGGTTATTATAATAATGTTATTACTGACGTTTATCTTACATATTTTCCCGATATATTAATTTTATCAAATTATAATACAAGCGAAAAGACAAAACTCATTGATTAAATTTTCTTCTTATTTAATATTAATTTTTAAATGCATTTATAATACAAAATATAAATAAATAAAAATATAATGTGTCATCTCGTAGCGCAACTTACTACGAGCGTAGCTTGCCAGTAAAAGAGTTCAACGCTCACTCAAAAATCACTTTTTCAACTTACCTTACTTAGACTATAACCTAACGCTGATAATAAGTATAAAAAGGTTTGTTTGAGTTAGCAGGTAAAGAAAAAAAATATTGCCGCTACAATAATTGTCTTAGCCCAATTAGCACCTATGAAAATTACTACTATATCTATAATATATGGCCCATTGCAGCATATGATTTGAATGAATATTTTCGAAGATATAACAGATTTATTTATTTTTTAAAATTTCCGCGGTTCTCCCTATACTCTATTGAATCCGTGCAAAGCCGGGGCTGGTCGCTAGTCATAAAAACAAACGCAGAAATCTGACAGTCCTATAGAGATATTTAATCTATTATGAAACCTCGGAGATTACCAGTTCAAAATAAAGATTAAAATAGATAAATCAAGCATTTACTCTGAGTCACATAGTATCTGTATAGTAAATAAAATAAATTTATATTATACCTTTCATTTATAGATTGGCTTGATTGGAGCAAAAATATGATGATTGCTGTATTCATAATATTAATCGCACAATCAAGGTATAGTTGCAGATGTGGGTGACACATGGGATGCGGCCAGGTGGCTGGGCATGCGCGTAGACAGGTGGTTATTTTAATATGGTGTTTTTATGTTAACGAAATCGTTGCGGCGTGGTTTATGACACTTTTAGAAGAGAATAGATAGTATAATTATTTTCCCTTGATGTTTAAAGACACACTTGACGTTCGAAAAACACAATCTTGGAAATTCTTTATAGGGACCTACACAAGATCGCGTTGTATCTTGAAATAGAATATTTATTATTTAATTATAATATTACATTATGATTCATATATATTTTATGGCATGTTATTTAAATAAAACGTTATCATTAATTCATTTTCAAAGCATGCCATTTGATGAAATAGCTGACGAAATGTACCTACAACAAATAAAATATCCTGCAAAAAGTATCAACGTACATATCAGACCCTATACCCATTAAACCACGTCATAAAGTTATCAAATCTACCATCTTAAAAAATACATTTATCAAATTAATACCTTACATTAAATTAATTAACGCTTAACAGTCGTTCCGCATACTCCGTTCATCATAAAATTCAAAACAAAAGCGCACCGTTTCAAAATATCAAATTACCCTTGTCCAAACATTTGGTCTCATAAAACCAATTTAAACTAAATATATTATAGCACAATCGGAACATACCATTTGTATTCGACAAGGATAAAAGTTATAAAAGATTATGTTCATTTTAACTTCTTTTGTGAGAAATTAAAAAGCTTGTCTTCGCTCAGCTCGCGCGTCACGTACGAAAAAGTCTATAAATTATAATAAAATACTGCTATAACCCTTACGTTTCCCTTCAGAAATATGCACAAATAGTTCACGTAATGGAAAACATAATATCTTCGGCCTATAATATGAATATTAACATATGAAAACGCTAGGTTACTAAAAATTTAAAATCGATTTTGTGCAGCCATAAAAAGCACATAAAAATCAATTTATGAGTATGCGATATAGCGACGCTGGTAATCCTACCGCTACTTGTCAAACGACGGTCTTTATAATATTATGACAATAAAAAAGTATTCATTGAGACAATAGTCGAGTTCAAACGCACACAAATAAATTTTGACATGGTCCATTTATCACGGGCGATAATCATCGTAAGAATGCTCGCGCACGGGACGGACATTCTTTTAAGATTTGTTCACCTAATTCTGTCGATTATTTAATGTAAATTAACTAACGAAATGTTTTATATGCATTTTTATTTTGTGTTGAAATTAATTTATGACTATTGTCCCTTTTACCATACTGCAGTTTGTTTTGAATCTTGCTGTTGTTATTTAAATTATTAATTCAATTAACAATTCCGATGTTTACAATATTGTATTCTTATAGCTTAAGGAAGCGGTTTTAAAGAGGCCATAATGTTTTGTCTTAATAACCCTTTTAAAAAACGATTATAGTTGTAAATCATAACGGAGAACACAAATATACAAACAGTAATAAACAAAGAATAACCCCATTTATATTTCCCTTCTCTTATACGACCAATAGCTCTTCCCTAAAGATCTAACCCCATCCCACAAGTTCCCCTTTTACGCCCAATTATTCGTTCCATTATCGCCACAAGACCTGGCTTGTTTACGATACTGCTCCCCGCTTTTATTGCCACTAAAGTATGAAATTGCGCATTAGTAAACCTTTCACATCGCACCATCATATCATTGAAATACATAACTCGAGATTTAGTTTGAGCGGGTGTTTTGTGTACCGTCAAGATGTCAGATATTTATGATAATATATTATTCTACTGTAATCGTCTGTTCGTTTTATGGCTTTTTAAGTTTTTACCACTTTGTTCGCTGTTGCCGAATGCGGTGATAAAAAGTGTCAAAATAAAATTAAGTTTAGCACAATGTTAATTTGAGTTCAAAATTCTAATTTACGTACTTTGATTTAAACGTTTTAATACCTAAAGTACCTATGAGTCAGACTGGAAACTGAGATATTAAAGCTGGCCTTATAAATTTAAATGGCTTATGACGGATAGCACAATTAACAAAATACTTCTGCCGTACAACATAATATAGTTAACGCGTTGTGGGACTGGTTGGTCGTAAATTAGGCGTCGTTTCAGACTGGTTTGGACAATGTCTCGCTTGATGTTCCGACACACTGATATTAACTATCCCACGGAGACCCTTGCTTTGTCTCATACGAGCTTAACCTAATGAGCTGTGGGTCAACACTTATGAGAATTAATGTACGCCATTTTATTATTTAAGAATAAATTTGACTTCCGTAATAATCTACTAATTTAATAGGTGTAGAAATGTATAAGGTTATTCTATTTTATTTGAAAAAATATGGAATGACTAATAAAGAATATATACCGCTTTCGACTGATGGGGCGAAATAGATGCCGCTAATGTCTCAATTTCGGGAATAGACCTCCATGCAAAGCAAACAATCCGCCCTCTGAAGGATTCCCACTGAGTGCTGTAACTAGGTAACTTATACAGTTGCCGTGTGCAATAAATTAGATAATTACGTGACAACAAAACCCGTGAGAGATCGCGCCACGGGTGAGACGAAAAATCGTGAAGCAAATAGCCCCCTGCTGGTCAGACCTCACCGAGCGAAGGCACCCAACTTCTGTCACATCACACCGCCTTTGTTCCCTAAATTCGCCATCCCTTTTCACGGGTTGAAAACCCACTTGAAAAAAGAGAGGTTCGATGTCGGCAGAGCCATTGCGTCGCGCTCATCATTTTTCACGTCTTATTCAATAAGTCGCAGCGTAGTCGCCGAGATAGTGATCGAGTTTTGAAATATTTCGATGGGAGAGCGCTACATTCCCAAGGATATGGTGTTACTTTGCGTGCGGAATGTCGGTCCTGTATTGTTATGTATTATTTTGCTTTCATATTTCAACTTGAATTAAACGATTTCAATTTATTTTTGCTACAACCTCATGGCTTCGACTACGCACTCGCAATCTTTGGTTCAGTCATGTTTATACCAGAAATAAACCGGCTGATAGTTTACCTTCCTATATGAAATATAATACTGTCTATATCTTCATCTGTGTGTATATCTGCTTAACCAAAAACGATCAAATGAATTACTATTTCATAATAATCTTAAGAAAAACATGGCAACGATTGGCTATATCGCTACTAAGCGATCTCTTGCAGACAAGCCTAATTAAACAAAACAGTTAAAAAAGAAATTAGTAGAAAAAAGAAGACTGTAGTAGAAGAAATGTATTTCACCTACCTATTGCTAATCTTTACCCATTTCTTATAGAAATTAGGTTAAACTATAATCCAGCGAACATATCGCACATAAAATATAACGTGCTAACCTGATTGACAAAACCGGACGTGGTAACCCAAAAAATTAAGAAAGACATCAATGAATCATCTAACGTTTTATTTGCATCAGTGCGCACATTATGTGTGCGACACAGAAGCGTCAAGGCGTTGCAAATGTCATTTACTTACAAAATACACAAGCGAAAACCCCTTTGTGCGAACATAATAAGGCCCACACTTTGTTTGCTCCAACAATTGTTAAGAATGATTATTTGCAGTCGGCTACTTTAACAGATTAAACACCTTTGTGTAGATACGTTCGGATACTGTCCAGTTACAGCTACCATTGAGGGTTGGTACAGATGGTTATCTATAACAGAGTGGTTAGTTTTGCAAACTGCTATTTTTTGTTAGTTTTTATCGCTTCATCTTGTGGCTTTGACGAACCGCTGGTGTGATTAAGAATTAAGTTATATTGTGCGAAAGTAATGTTATCTTTTTGATCTTTTTCCAGATTTTATAACACTGCGGTAATAAACGTATAGTTTATGTTTTTATTTTGTCATTAACAAAGGAAAGATGCGTTATATCAAACATAGCTTCTGTTGCTCAGTTGTTTTTACATTACTTAACATTGTATGAGTTCGGAGACTCTAAAATATCAGACTAGTAAAACGAATATACAAATGTTTTGAATACTATGTAGTTTTATCCCACGCTACTCTTCCCATATCACGGATTATAGTGAAATTTATATAAGAGCATTACAGACTAGCCTATCAGATCATGGTATCGCAGATCCCGCCGGGCCCGAGCAACAACTCCGGAAATATCCTCATGATATTTATGGCGAGTTGGAACTCGCTGGCCCAAATCACTTATGAAGTCTCCAATAGAACATACGACCCATTTCTGCATTTGTTTTATCATTTTGTAGTCTTAGATATATGTATCAGATGTCTGATATTGTTGTCCTTCTCAATACGGGTAAGTCAATTGCGCAGACAGAAGGAATAATGAACTGATCCGGGGTTTAACACTAACCCTTAAGACGCACGCAATGTGTGATATGGGTTTATCTTTACATTAAAAACCCAATTGAAAAATTTCATGATGATATACAATATTCAATTGTTTTTTTTTTCCTGACTAGTTAATAGAACGTGGTTACCAACTGAAGACTTTTATCAACTTCACTCAACAAATAAATACGAGAATAATGGTATGTTTAATATTTTAAGTGAGTTCAAAGCAAAACCGCAATCAAAGCTTGTCTAATATCCTAACTTAATTATCTGTTGATAGACGTTTTGTTGCGGTGAAACACAATTTTCCTTCCTTGTTTTAATTAAATGGCGCCTAAAAACCACAATTGGTGGCGCTAAATATCCTAATAACTTACACACCATTGTTGAATTGTAAACTAATTTGATTCGAATTAACACTTTATTTGTTTGTATAGCGCATTTAAGTATTCAGAAATTTTTCAACACCAACTCGAAACTATTTTTATTTAGCTTAATATTAAACGTATGGGGTGTCATTGTATTAGTGTTCCCCTTTTAATTTTGAGTGTCAATTTTTTTTTTTTATAAAGAATAAAAATAAAACAAAAGAAATTAACATTTGAACTAAACTAATTGTTATTCGATTTCTATTGAACTATTAGAACTATGTAATCGAAAACAAAATCGAAATCAACGTAAAGCCTCCAAACGTCATAATCTAACGAATCGTCTATAATCCCATGTTTTGAGATAAAAAAGACCGTCAAATTAGGCTCTCGCGCTGATAAAGGGTCATAAATTTAAGTCTGTTTAAACTTTTAAGTATATGGTTGCTCGTTATACATACATATCCGGCGGCCATAATTGTTTTATCGTTTTTTTCTACAGCTTTAATCCAGACTTTATAATTATTTTAAAAAATCAATAGATTTTCTTGTTGCATGTAATCATACCACAATCATTTATTATGGTAAAGAGACGTATAGTGTCATCTACCGGCAAGTAGCAAAACTAAAGAAGTAATCAATATTTTAAAGTATTATCATTTAAACGTCTTTGACATACATTAACATTATAGTTATTAATAATATTAATGACTTGTTTATTAATTTTCTTGTAATTTCTGATCTATTTAAATAAGTTTTCCAATTCAAAAATAGATGGCGCCACACAGTTACACAAGTTGTAACTTTAATCACAATAATTTTTAAACATTAAATATTAGCTTTTCATATTATTATATTCTGGAATTAAAAATAGTAGTCAAGCTATTGTCAGTTATAATTATATAATAAAGTGACAAATTAACAAGCTATCGAATAGATTACATAAAAACTTAATGATATAATCCATGTTTATAATTCAGAATCTGAAAACTATATTCAGTAACAACACAAAACCACAGACATAACAATATTTGAAATCTTAATAAAAAAGTGGTTATTGCGTCTGTAGTATTACTCGTTCTCTAAACAAGCATGTACCTTCCAACAGGATATCACAGCAATCCTACTCGCGATACAAACCTAGAATAACCATCAACTAAATGAAATCACCATGCATCAAAATGCTTACATACATACCTACCCAAGAATCGCAGTTTTCCAGGTAAAAAATAGCACATTTACCCTTCAATTTGCGTATTAAATCCAACGACAGTTTTCTAAGATAAATGAGTACATATTTATAATAATTTAATGGGCCCACTGTGTGTGTAGTAGTAGTAGATGTGGTAGCACATTTACCCTTCAATTTGCGTATTGAATTTTCCAACGACAGTTTTCTAAGATAAATGACTATTTATAATAATTTAATGGGCCCACTGTGTGTTAATAGATGTGTTTGTAAAAACATCAATTACTCACATTATGCCAAATAACGGATGAAAAAATCATTGCCTCGTCAATGTTAAATGGTATGTCTTCTATGGTTTCTTTTCTTATATAAGATGTTGTTTATTGTTTATTCCAATTAATTAATCAGTAGTATTTACTTTTTGCCAACGGAATATCAAAGGAATAACCACGAATACATATCTGTCCTTACATTCTACTAAGTACTCTTTAATATTCAGAAATAAATATATCTATATCTATATTTAATCGAAGGGGAAATTTAGTAAAAGTAACTAGGGTATTTAAGGCTAAAAATGTGTATGAGAGCAATTTGTGGAGCAAACTATCAAGATAGTTGCGTACTATGTTTAAGAAGCTCAAAATTGTATCTCTTCCCTGTATGTCTAAACAAAAACATAAATATTTTTAGGTCAACGGTAATGGACCACTATTGAAGTAGACATAGGGAAAAATTGGCTATACTAAAAATTTATCTAGAATTTTATAGGAAAAAACATCTATTGTATGGCAATCAAAGTCTATAATAATTTGCTAAAAACATTCAAAGATCTTCTTACTAGAGTTTTAAAAATCATCTAAATGTACACCTTTTAGAAAAAAATATAATTCTATTAATAAATAATTAATTAACATTAATTTGCTGACGTAATAATATATTTTAATAATGTGATGATGCTATGAAATAATATAAGAATTGACTATAATGATATGACTCCTAATGTCATTGTCCTTTTACGACAAATTTGTACGCCATTATGTGTAGCACAATATGCGAACTTTAGATTGTACCACCATAAAATTTTTGTATAATATTCTTGCAAATAAATTATTATCATTATTATACTACTATAACGCTAAGCCTTCTAAACGTTCGTTAAGCAAATAATTTTTTTTCAAATTGGTTGTCGGAGATGGCTGTCTCTGAAGATATCCCCAAAACTTCTATGAACATTCGTTAGCTCCATTAAAAGTAAACTGAAGTCATATAAATAGTTGATTTGTTGAAATCTAAATAGAGGAATAACCATGCACACTCATCTTTTCCTTAATGTCGGCACATTCACAGAATTTCTAGCTAACCTAACCGTAAACTAAAAAACCTCTTATCTTCAATCAGCACCCTGTTACTCGTTCCACGCGAAGGTTAACACCGAATCATTAAAAAAGAACGCTTGTAGACCCCCAAAAGACTGTAAAAAGACGAGATGAGCCCAAAAAGACTACATTTTGGTTACCGAACGGCGCCTAGCGGGTGCTGCGGCGTCTGTGTATGTATTTTATACCTTACGATATTTATACTTACGATTTAGATTTTTTTTATAGTATCAGATATTAGAATATCATACTACAATTTTACCTTTATTAAGGGCTTATAATTTTGATGAATAAATGTATTTGTTAGGGTGTAAATTGGGTTAAACATAGTATATCTTGCATAATATGCGTTTTATACCGCAAATTTTCTTTGACTTTATCTTTCCTAAATTGTAATGAGTTATATTAATTAACGAGTGTTTTTTAACGAACTGTATGAAAACAGGTCATTCCTACAAAAAGTTAATGTATTAATAAGGAATTAACAATTTATTAATAAATGGCAGAAATCAAAGTATACGTTGAATCTATTCAAATATATGTATAATCGTTAATAATTATTCAAATGTATAATGGTTGGTGGACTCAGATTCCGCACTTAGACTCGCATTAGGTCCGTTGTGCGTAAAGTACTGGCTAAGTTAGCCACCAGCTCTTAGCTCCTTCCAGAAGCGCTCGTGGGGACTTCGCATTCAAATATATATCAAATAACTAATAAATTGAAAGTCACTCATAACAAATTTCATTTCACAGAAAAGTAAACTAGAAAAAATTATTTGTTAAAGACAATAAATACTCAATAGTGGAAATACTGTTAAAACCGACAACATTTTTGTTACACAAAAGTCGTACAGTCGAAATTGCTTATTTAGATTATAGGGCTGATATTCGCCGTGTGGTTTTGTTGATCGTCGCCCGTGGGCGCTTGCGCATCTAATTTATAAGCGTTGACTTCGACACAATACTCTATTGGTTATAAATGTGACAACCATGGATATTTAATCGACAAATTTTATGAATGAAAGATAGTACGGATTTACGGACTTTAGTTTACTTTTGAAAAAGATATATTGTCTCACGATAGTAACATTACATACAAATAAATAAAAGCTTAGTTACTACACGAAATACCTCTATATAGAGGACCAGCTCCCTATCAAAACATTTCTAAAGCAATTGGTCTGTTTCAAAAAAAGAAAGGCCGGCGACGTACTCCCGAACCTGGTATTGGATACTAACATTAAGTGAGGCCACAACCCTTTAGATTTTCTTGTATAAAACAGATCATAATTTAAATTATTCTAATGTACTCCGAAATTTGCGCTTCTCTAATCTTATATTGAAAACACTCAGCCAAAAATCGACTCATTCAAAAAGTATTGTTATTTTAAACCGGCGTTTGAATTCCAAAAAGGTTACCGAATATTTTATGATATTATAACAGAGATTTGTGGTCAAAGTACGTGTCTGCACGTTCGCCTACTTCAAAGGTTAAACAAATGTTTTTCGTTTTGACAGACGATATGATGCGAGCGACCGCAAGGAATGGAAGATTATAATCTGTGGTCGGCATGAATGGACCTTTCAAATTACAGATAAATTAAGCGTTAATAAGTCGTGAGAAAGGGTGAATTCAGGATGTGGTGTAACTTAGTTTAACTGATAACTATGTAAGTTGCCAAATTTAGATATGTTTTATTATTTTTATTAAATATTTTGTCGGCAACGCACTCGCGCCCTCTGGAATTGCGAGTATCATATCCGTTATATTAAAAAATAACAAAACTTTTATTAATAAAAGAAAAATTATATACCATCTTTCCTTCTACAAGTTAAGAGAATTATATATTTTACATAAAAAATATTGATTAGTCAGTTAGTTAATCATTTATTCGTGTAGGTAACACAATGTACACATATGAACGTCAAAAAAAGAAATATATATTAAATACTTCTAATTTTACATTTACTGCCAGTACTCAAACCAAGGGCGTAGAACAGAAGAGAAGAACTGGCAATAATGTCCACCACTCTTTTTAATAGCCAATTTTTTTGTCTTACACAACGTTTGTAAGGACCTGTAACCATTACACTAATAACATATGTATAAAAATGGCTCAGTAAAATGTGTAACAAGTACTTAACTACGCAACAGTGTGGAGTATTAAAGGACCGATATCATTAAACGTAAAGCTAAGATTACAAGTCCGTTATTCTCGCAATCTCATACGGAAAACATATGAAATGTTATTTGGTCCCATTTTTTGTTGCATTATTACTGACACATCAACATCTTACGCATGCATATTGGATGCACTTTAAAATGACTTGCGCGATCATTAGAATCAATTATTTCTCCATTTACGACTCTGAATGTGTCGTGCCAGGTTCGCAATTTTGATCATGATCGCTTTTTATACGTTATTAAGTGTGCTGTAGGTAAGTTAAACACGTTTAATTTTATGCATGCCTTTATAATGACTATCGCATGCCGAAGTATTTTGAAAGGTTGAAAAATGTATGAAGAATTCAATCGCGATGGCTGTGCTAAATTATGTATAATGATACTAAATTTATGATGAGAGTTCGATACTTTAAAGCGTTAGGATTGTTAGTCTTGTCTTTTATTAATGGTTTCTTTTTTTGAATACTATAGAGATTGTTTAAATAATTGTTTTATTCATTCTTCGCTTGGAAGGAGAAAATCTCTGAAACAAATGTTCATATAAACACATTACTAATGAAACAATTCGACTTAGGGTCCTTCAAGAAAAGAGCGTTCCAATTCTTAAAAGGTCGGCAGCGCGCTTGCGTGCCTTCTGGCAGTGCGAGTCTCCATGGGCGGCGGTATAATTTAGCATCAGGTGAGCCTCCTGCCCGTTTACCCTCCTGTAACATAAAAAAAACCTAAACCAGTATATATTGTGTACACAATGTACTTAGAAACGAACATAGTGTATAGTTTTGTCATATAAAAGCTAACCTCCTCATTTGTGTATACACTATGAGACTTAAATAGCTATTCAATATTTTGTCTTTCTCTCTTATGGCACTTTGTTATAAAAAATGTCAAATTTTTAATTTATACTCCAAAGTACTGTACCATACTGTCTGACATTATGCAATCGGATTGTCACAATTGTCATTGAAATGGAAATGTCAAGTTGTATTGTATTGAAAGGGACGTGGGGTGCGGGTAAAATTAGAGTCGTAATTGGGGCAATTAGGCACATCCTACAGGATAAGGTGGGCGATGCTTATTTTGCTGTACAGCCAAGTTATTATTTTTTAAGGCCCGAAGTAGGTCGACGAGGGAAATATTTTTGCACATTACGATTCATAAAGATTCTATGTTTTAGTATAATTAATATGGTTGTCCTTAGTTAGTTGTTTTTAACTGTTTTACCGTAGCATAAGCCTTAGTATCTTCTTACCCCTTTTGGAAACAGAATAGAAAATAAATATATACTTATAGACTTGTAACTGTAACTTGTATTTTCAATCAATTTATTATTGTAAAATGTCTCCATTTTCTTTGTCGTCCTAAATATAGGTAAGCAGCGTAATACCCGGAAGTTCAAGCTACAATCCCCGGTGAAACTATATTTTTCAGCGTCATTAATAGAACAGCAATTGTAAATAGTCATAAATTAAATGTAGGCAGAAATATGTTAACTCCATACATTGTGGAAGTAAGAAAATTGATGACTTCGATACTCTAGACAAAATACTGAGAAGGTTTAATAAATTTTCCAAACGTTTTACTTATTAACTGAGGGAGATTTTTCAAAGAATTATTTCGCTTATAAATCAGAATTGTACGAAAATAACTTGGTCAATGTCGAGTCAGTGTCATATTTTCCTCAAATCATATTTGTCCTAGCAAACGTTCAAAGTAGGCAGCCAGGTCAATGACCGGGACTATTGCAAAATGTGAAAGTAAGTGTGGGAATTAATTACGATTTGCAGATTGTAACGAGCAATAACGAAAATAATGAACAATGTCATTAGGTCACATGTGGGTGGTGGACGACATTTTTAGAATCTGTGCCATAATTGTTTATGATACACACGAATGCTCCGGCGATTTTCCAAGCATTACCTAGAAAGAGAGGAGAGTTTTCAGAATTCTTCGAACTGCCTGCAGCTGAGTTTCATCATCGGACGTCAAGGCAGAATACAAAATACCACCCGTATCACCTCGACATCCGTCGTTCCATAACTGACCGTTTAAACGACAGCTGAAGTATTACCGAACCAATTCGACATAGGGTAATTAAAGAAAAGAGTGTACCAATTCTTAAAAGTCCGGCAACGCACTTGCGAGCTTCTTGCAATGTCCATAGGCGGCGGGGCAGTATCACTTAACATCAGGTGAGCCTCATGCGCCTTTGCCTCCGGTTACATTAAAAAATGATATCTATGGTGTATGAATACAATTTTGAACTGAAATAATATCACAGGTTGTCAGTTCAATGCACTCTGCTGCAGAGAATGCGATTATTAAATAAAAGTTGAAATTCTTAAAGTCCTTTATAAATTCTCACCCCGCTTTATAGGGTAGGGTAGGTACTAATAGTACATGACTATATCAATTTGTATTTGATAAGGCATTTGTTTTTTATAGTATAAAAAAGGTTTTTTTGTTTATCGTGTTAACATTACAATCGAGTTGTACAACAATAAAAAAATGAAAAAAAAAATATTTCATAAATTACATACCTTTAGGTAGCAAAAACTAAATCGATAAAACCGTAGCAGGTAACAAAACCTAATTATGTTAATTCATCAACAACCTTCTTCAAATGTGACATAATCCCTATTCTAGCCTCGAAACCCGAGCTAACAAAAACATCGGTGTCTTTGAAGTGAAATCCACTGTAACATTCATTATTTTGCATATTATTGACATTAACTAGCATTATTTTTACCAGTGACTTCATCCTCGGCAAATCATCATATAAAGAGCATACCAATTCTTAAAAGGCCGGCAACGCACTCGCGAGCCCTTTGGCATTGAGTGTCTATGAGCGGTATCACTTAACAGCAGATGAGTTAGTGAAAAAGTCAAAATCATTTATTCATTTAGGTAACACAATGTATACTTATGAACGTCAATAAAGAAATACGCATTAAATGCTTAGTGCTTCTAATTTTACATTTACTGCCAGTTCTTAAATCAAGGGCGTAGAACGGACGAGAAGAACTGGCAATAAACTCTCCTGGATCACGGCTAGTTAAATTCTTAAGATTTAAGTAGTAAAAGTTCACATTTAAGTAAACATTACTAGTGATAGATGATTGAACCGCGAATTTAATACATTACTAATATTAACTCGTTTTGAAAGCTTTTAGGAAAATATTGTATTCTGTAAAACGTTTTGGAATACTACACATAGGCCACGCTATATAGATGCTTAAAATCATGGAAAATATTCCGTCGGCTTCTACTTAATTATATGTATAGTCCTGAGATAAATGGGAAGTATTTTTGATATAGAAACAAAACGAAAACGATTTATTGCCTGTGTACGAAATTTATATCGGAGCTTTAGATTTTTCCGTTTGAAATACGGACCGTTGTGTCTGTATATGGATACCTAATGAGTTATGCGAAATCATTGATGCGTATTTAGTGTTGTTGCTACCTTTTTGTATTGTAACGGTTTAACACTCCTAAACGGTTCAACTCAACATTATTTATATACCGGGTTTACGCTTATTGAAATTACCAACATTTTTAATAAAAAAAAATCAGTGGCGCTACAACCTTTTTAGGTATGGGCCTTTCTTTATCTATTTCATGTTCGTTTGTCAATCTAATAGGCAAGTAGGTGAATCTGTCAACACACGTTAACTTTTTGAGTCTAAGGCCTTACGACGTTTTCCTTCATCGTTCGACCGATTAAATACGCACATAGAAAGAAAGTCCCACACAGCCGGGGATCGAACCTACGACGCGGGGACACGGGGATGAGAGTCTCACGCTGAAGCCACTAGACACACTCAACACTGCTCTCAAGATTTTTAATACAGTGTTTAATACTTTTGAGAAACAAGTTTGTATAGTAGTCTCTTATAAGCTCCAACTGTATATGCTTCGTTGAGAAATCTTTTATTAATAAAATAAAACCAACAGATATTCTACTTAACAATAAAATAGATTTTTTTAACTGGGAGATCTACTACTGTAGAGACATCGAATCACAAAAAGAGTATGAATTATTTAATAAATAATTGTCCCAATGCCACAGACATTAACCTGTTATATTTTTTACTACAGATTATTTACTATACATAATAATATCAACTACAAGCTTTACGGATGTCATTAATTACTAATAGATTCGAATTAGGAGTTAACGACAGTCCAATCCGTCGCATGACATCATCTAGCGAGCGAAAGCTAATTAGCACACTTAATGACGCAAAGAAGTGGTCATTTGTACACTTATCCTATTGATATTGTTATTAAATAGAAAGTCTATGTTTACGACTTTCTTATATTAATTAATTAAATATAACTTCTTAGCGTTCGTTATTAATAAACGACCTTCTCCCTGAAATATTTCTAAGTTAGATATTTTCGTATTTGAAAGAAGGTGACTTTGGATGTTAAATGTCGATCTCCAAGAAATTTCATTCAAGTACTAAAAATAGATAGAAAGAAAAATCATTAATATTATACAGCCATTGCCATTCTTACGCATTCTTTTTTTTACAGCAAAATATAATCTAAATCATGATATATTATATTTGAAAACCACATTGTTTTGTATTAATATAACCAGAAGAATCTGGTTTAGAAGTGCGACAAATGTTAAAAATAGTTCTCTAACTTACTTTTTATGTTGCTTAACTATGTAATCTAATAAACTGCTACACTGCGGATCTAAGTCTCTTATTATGGCGCTAAGCTATAAATTTAAAAGTGATCTTGGTCGTAATGGAACTTAATATAGTCACGATTAACTTAAACCCATTAAGTTACTTTACTTGACTTTTTTTTATAGAACAGGGGGCAAACGGGCAGGAGGCTCATCTGATGTTAAGTGATAATAGACACGCTCAATTCTGGAGGGCTCGCGAGTGCGTTGCCGGCCTTTTAAGAATTGGTACGCTCTTTTCTTGAAGGAGCCTAAGTCGAATTGGTTCGGTTGTGTGCGGCAAAAAGTGCCTTGAAAAACGCTCAGTTGTGGAACGGCGGACGTCGAGGTGATACGGGTGGAATTTCGTATTCTGCCTCGACGTCCAATGATGAAACTCAGCTGGGGGTATTAATCCGAACAACTCTTCTGACTGACTTAATTTTGGATGGAGCAAAGTGAGACTTCATATTCGGTCTTTATCACTTTCGCTTGCTGCAAGTCTTTTATCTCACTTGCAACTTAGATTAATTAATACTGAAAGTTAATTATTGGAACGAAGTTCCTTATCGCGCGTTGTGAAAGGGGGCTAGACGGAAAAAATTCTTACGAAAAGTTGTCACGACACTTTTTTGCTATTTGCTATTGTAATACACCGGTTCTCGTCCGATCACCGAAGTTAAGTAACGTCGGGCGAGGTCAGCACTTGGATGGGTGACCGCCTGAGAACACCTCGTGATGTTGGCTTTTTTTTTTCGTCGTAAGATTGGTGTCGAGAAAATCTATCATACCGTTATGATACCAATTAACATATAAATTAATCGAAAGGAATTTCGTTCCATGCGGGTGTCCCTTGACACCTCTAAAGTTTTTAGAATTATGATGGCTTATATGTGAACTTATGGAAAATTTTAGCATATTGTTCTATGTAACTGTTACTATGAGTAAAACTTATTGAATACATTACGTAGAGTACGATTAGCACCTCAGCTGCTACTGGAAAGTTTATCGTTTATTTGAATCCTTCAATATTTTAATAAGAATTGACTTCAATTTTACTTTAGTCTGTTTTGTTTATGTGAAATAAGCTGGACAAGCTGGTGGTCGTCGGCAAGGAAGGCAAGTTGCCTCGGGGTAGATCCCCAACCCGATGGTGACACCAAGTCGTAATTCTCACGGGTCTCCCCATAACAGCTGCGTTAAGGGAAGATATAGACGGAACAAAGTGGAGATATCACTAGCAGGATAGCAGGCATCTTACAATAATACAATCTTCGGCAATGATGAATACGAAAGAAGAAGAAGTGTTAAAAATTCCTGTATATTGTAATGAATATTTATGTAAATATACAAAAATAATATTTAATACTAAAATTGTAATGCGAACCAGGTTAAACTATCCAGAGAATAAAGTTGAATATTTTTATTAAATATCAAACTTGCTGACTGTACTAGTACAAGTTGCGACACGTATGACTCCACCCACGCAGCAAGTAGATGTTTTATTGGGTGTAGAACGCCCGCAGACTACAGTATACATACGTAAAAGCGAAATTCAAAATTCTATTTTCAAATAATATGAAAGTTCTACGTACTTTTTTAGATATTGCAACAAATTAATATAATGACAATTTTCTTAGTATTTATCAAGCTACAGTAAGACAATAGATCCATAGACAACACCGAAAATCAAGTCTCTAATATTAGGTTACGTTCTATTTATAATTTTTTTATTATTCTGAGTTAAACAACAGCAACATTTTGATAAAAATTAAAACAGCTAGTACCATTACTCAATATACTCGATTTTTGAAATCGCCCATCGATTATTCATTTTGCTTTAACAAATAGTTTTCGACCTGAAACTACTTTTGATTCGCCGGCGTTGAATCAAGGACCATTCAATGTTATTGGTGCATGGCCAATAGCAGAGAAACCAGGGTATAGAAAATGTCTGATCATAGTTTTAGATATGTCTGTGTTAAGGTCTTAATACATATAAGCGAACTGTGGGTGTAATTCGGAATGGTTTCAGCTTGTCATCATGAGACATCGGTGTGAAGTCAAATAATTGTGTCACTTGTAAAATCATTACAAAAATAAAGCCTAATTTACATAAATGTATTTCGGTCACGGACACCATATTAAGATGTGAACAATATGCATCTTATCTGCCCTCCGACCCGTTACATTTCCCGTTAATTATCGAATTATTACGAATCGCTAACGGTGCCCTCTCGCGAGACTTTCATGACGCATCGCTGTATCGAGATCAGAAATGCATTCGCTTATAATGAACTAAAAATGTATTAATTTAATCTTACATGCTTAAAAAGTATTTTTCTTTACTTGTAGTTGAATTGTAATCCCTATATCTTCTGTAAAATAATACTTTGATTATTCGTATCTCTTTCGAAATCTTTTTTTAACTTATATGTGGAGATTTCATAATAGCGATTTTGATTAGTTTTTTTTGGCAGTCATCGCAGCCCATAGACACCCATATATAGTGGATGCAATGCCGGGCTTTGCGGGAGAAGTATATTCTTTCTTAAAATGATTGGAGGTCGTATCTCAGGGAAGGCCCCCACCGGGAGTTTATTCCACAGTTCGCTAGTTCGCAAAAGAATGTGTCTTGTGAAGCGGACCGTGACAACTACCAGCCAACTAGGTGATGCTAAAGACTTGTTTAGCCTGGTAATACAGTTAACTCATCCGTTTTCTAAATGACTACGTTTTTAAGAGACTGAAACCCCTAATGACATATGCATAAATCTGTTTTTGCACTGGAGAAGTTTCCACTATTTGATTATGTTATTTAAGTACATGGTACAAATTAAGGAGGCCTTACGTGTTAAATTATTATTTCAAACTGTAACTAAATGCCATAAAAAATTCTTAATTTCTTCTTAAACTCTTCTTAATATAATTATACTAATAATATATTATTAGAATGTGATAAAACACTGAAACATATATTAACAGATAAGCTATTACCAGCTGACGACATCATATAGGTTCCTGGAGAGATGGAGGAAGCAAATAACAAATCCAAATGGAAAGTTCAGTTGGAGGCTTTTACCCAAAAGAGGTCCATACTGCCGAACATGAATGGATAACAATAATGAATTACATCAGATTTGTAATTTTATAGTATGGAATTAAAGTGGCTTTATTATTATTATTATTCCATTTTCGTTTGATTTCGTGATGTTATGTGAATCATTTAAGTTCACTGAAAGCTTTGTTTAGTTCTGACACAAATTAATTCATGAGTAATTACAACGCTAATCGAATTATTATTAGAGAAAAAGTATATAGAATTGAAGGTTATTAATTTATTGTTTTCAACCTTGTTTATTTATTATTATTACTATAAAAAAGGCATATTAAAAATTACAATTTATACCAACTTAAATCAAGTTAAATCCTGAATGTTACAAATATTTTATCGTTAAACGAAACCTTCAAAGCAGCTTTATCTTTGAATACTGCTTAGCGATTTTGGACTTCATCTCTTTAGAAGAGTGTCTGGAAGCGTACTTCTATAGGTACTGGAGGGTAAACATCAACGAAACAAAAATTATATTAAATATAAAATGATATATTAAAAAATAACCTTATACGTTCTCGCACTTTGAGTGCAGTGGCAAAAAACGAAACGAAAAGCTCAAAAATATTCAGAAGTACATGGAATCCAGTTACGATGCATGTATTAGCTTTTAACGTATTCGAACCTTGTTAACATCAACATTGGTTTCAGAACATTTAAATGGTCCGACAATGCCAGTAAAAATGTGTAGTAAACATAAATGATAAATTTATTGTCGTGCTCGATAATTTTATTACGATTACCCTCATTCTAATATTGTAAATTTGAAAGTTATCATTTTGCTTATATTTGTGTTTTTATATAGTAATATGGTGTATAATACGTAGCCAATGTAACTAAATTATTCTCGTTAATATTATTGTAATAATTAATAAGGTACGTAGTTAATCTAATGTGTATAAAATTCTCGAGTCTCAATGTTCGTTCCCATACTCCTCCGAAACGGCTCGACCGATTCTTATGATTTTTTTTCAGTAAGTCTGAGAATCGGCTACTATCTATATTTCGAACCCCAAAGTGAAGGTGTGTCCACGCCAAAAAGCATTTTTTTATTTCAGCATACAAAAATACATACAACCCTTAATTTTCACCCTTTTTCGAGCAACCCCAATTTTTTATTTGTTAATAAAAACTTTTGACTTGAGCTCTGAGGTTTATATAGAGAATAGAAAAATTTCACAGAACAATCTAAAAAGTTTTCATTCCGGAAAACTGAATAGTATCTGGGGTAGCATAGCAAAATGTTCCATGTTGGTATGTTCTAAAAAGGTAGGCTAAGTAAAATCACATTAAGAAGAAGAAGTTTGCGCGGGGGCAGCAGTAAACTTTAAAATTATGTAGGTATGCGACTCATAAGGTTACTGTTATTCTTTTTAAAATATGGTCAGGCAAAACTACAAGCAAAAAAAAAATTACTAATTACTCAGCCCCATGCCAACCAGGAATCACGTATTCTAATTCTAAGAAACTATTAAGTTATTCGACTGAAGTTTTCTACAATATATACCGTTATAACAAACGCTCACTTGCACATGATCAATCTCTCTTGAGGTTACATAATTCAATTTACTCACAACATTTCATATTGTTTTATTAAATACATATATCGTTTACATACATTAAGGAAAGCTTCTTATAAAATCCGCTTGAAGCAGTAAAAAAGGAGTAATGGCGACATGTAAACTTTTTGAAAGTTAAAAGCTTGAATCAGCAGACCCAAAGTTTTAACTAGTTTTATATAGAATTTTCCACAATTTCCTTTGCCACAAAGACGTAAACATTATAATATGAATATTAAATACTTAACACCTTTCATACAGTCTGTAAAATAGACGTTCATACGTGGTCTATCCGGTAAGCAAGTTCGTCGCAATTTCAAAAACTAATAAACAAATATAACTGTCTAATACGAGAAACATAAGATTCCCACAGCGTTTAGTCGGTTTAGAAACTGGCGTTTTGCCGCCTTAAGTACAAGTTTTAAAAAAAGCTATTACTTTGGAAAATCAAACATACTTATTACTTTACGTTTAGTGTTACGTTTAATTTTTTTTTTGTTATTGTATTTTCGTAACTCTCAGTTGGTTACTTTTTTTAAATTTCTCCATACTAGGATTACCTGAAAAAATCGCTTGTTAGCCGCCCGTTGCCTGATAGCTTATGTAACCAGTGTTTATGTGTATGTCAAAGATAACGTGTAAAACCATAAATTAGTAAATACTTAAATAACTTAAGTACTTAACTTTAATATAAATAGAAAACTGTACATTTGACGACTCATTGGTCTAGTGGTTACTAGGAGTACCCCTGACTGCAAATCCATGGGTCCCAGGTTCGATCCCCGGCTGAGACGAACATCGATGTGATGAGCATTTGGTGTTGTGCTTAGGTCTTGGGTGTTTAAATATGTATTAATATGTCTATCTATCTATAATATGTATGTGTATTCGTTGCGTAGTACCCATAACACAAGCTTCACCAGCTTAGCATGGGACTAGGTCAATTGAGGTGAATTGTCTTTAAAAAAAAAACTAATGGTATAATTGATGGGGTTATTTTTAAAACGATAATACTTTAATGTTATTTCTCGCTTTCATTTTTAACATCGTCCACATATAACATCCTCTGCTGCTAATTTCATTTTCATTTATACTAATAGGCAAGTAGGTGATCAGCCTTCTGTGTCTGACACACGGCTTCGATTTTCGGATCTTCGCACGATCAATCCGGTGCCAACAGCTGCTAAAAAGTATACAGTCATGTATTCTTCTCCGTTAATGAAAGTGTTTATTTACATAAATAGAATGTTTAACCGTTTAGTCAATAAGCCACCTAAAAGCATATATGTATATGTATAGTGCGTCGATAAACATATTTCCGATTTTATTGCATTCGCCCTTCACCGTGAAATTGTGTGTCACATTCATTTGATATTTATATAATTTGCAATGCCGGGTAGAATTGGATTGCATATACTTATGCAGATTAGCTCTCGTACGTGGCTTTAATCTGGCCATTTATAGAAGTAGTTAACGCCCGTTATTGTCAGCAATGGCCAGCCCCGGTGCTCTGCAACACCCTGATAACGATTGCGATCCCGACTTCAATGTAAAGTTTTTCTACTACGTAAATCCAAGGTTGCAACATAAGTGCTATACATTTTGAGATGACTAACATCTTGAAGATAACATACAAAAACCTCTGCATCGGACATAGCTATCTATTGTTTGAAGTTTGAAGTTTTTTATTAGTTAAGAGTTAGTGAAGTTAAGTTTGAATGGAAACTCGCAGTGCAATTAATGTTTTATTAAAACCCTTACCCTGTTACTTTTAACTGAGAAACTAATATTGGTAGAAACATTGGTGTCGTTGGGTATCGTTCAAAGCCAACCAGTTGTATCTCTAGAATATAAACATAGTATTACACTAATTGTATAGATTTAGTAACCTCTGGAATTAGTACAATAATCAAATTCTATTAATAATTCGAGTAAGTAATAAAATAATCTATAAATCTAAAAAATTTACATCTGTTATCGCAAGCAATGTAGTAATAATGTCAACCAATTATTATTAAGCCATTATTAATACATAAAATAATATATAACACTTTAAACTGTATAGGGAAGTGTGAATTATCATAAATAAGTAATTTATTTTATCGACAGTGAGTAATCTCTTTGTGTAACAATATCGATTCTCACATATTTTATTAAGTGATTGAACGAATGCGTATTTGAAAACGTTTATGTTACGCCAAGTACGCTTCTTCTACGCGTACCTGGATGACGTGTTGCGCCATGACCACTACCAACTCAAATGGGTCAAATCCCGGGTAAACACGGCGTGTCGGTTAGAGGTATTATAAAATCTTCGTAACGTTAGGGACTACTAGGGGAGACTGACGGCCAATCTTCGGTAATGGAGAGGTCACAAAAAAGTAGAATCTTTTTCAATGGAAAGTCTACTATCACATCTACACCAAGGCCTTGCGTTTGTCGCTGAAGTATTATCCTTAATACTCCTTATAAAATGGCAAAGCAGTGGCTTGAGCAGTGCCAGTCTACTCAAACTGCCCATTTCACTCTCTTCCATGTCCGACAGGGAAATGAAATGTATTTTTAGGCACGTGACAAATATATCTACGTTATATTGCGAGACTAATAAATGTTAATAGTACCTACTACTAAATTCTTCCATAGGTTTTTAAACATAAATTAAAATTAAATTTGATTTCGTTAAAGAAGTAGCGTTATAAATGTATTTTGACATTTATAATATAATATCGTTTACAAGTCAACTAATTCCTAAAATATACGACTGGAAAATATTAATTATTATTACTTATTTTGCCGTTTACGTATAGTATAAGCGATATTTCGTTTTGTATTCTTAGGATTAAAACTTAGGACCACAAGGTTAAATGCTTTAACATAAATATAGCAACAGATAATGTTACATTTAGTCCTGACAGATTTTGTAGCTCATAAAATTTTATTTCCCAACATTTTATGATACAATAGTATTCTTTGTTGCAAATAGTGGTGGTCTTCGCCTTTTACACACATTGACAATAAAAACATATTGTGAGTAATCGATGTTTATAGTAGTTTTTCTGTACTTGATAAATGTAGGACTTCCTGTTATAAAATGTCTGGGTGTTGGTTATATCGTTAATTCAATTTAAATGTTCAGACTATATTATATTAATAATTTTGCTTAGTGAATAGTATGTCAATAGCTTAGTAGCTAACGCATACATCCATCCATAAGATCGATTTAAAGTGAAAAATTTCAGCTAGTATATACTCAGAGATCACCTACTTACTTTATGTACCAATGAACCAAACCCAATAGGCAACGTAATATATGTGTCCCAGGAATCATATAAGAATGGCTAGCAAGATCGTTATCCATTCTTATATGATTCCTGACTCATTCGTGTTTATAGTGTACGGGGTAAGGAACTATATTACTACTAATGAGTTTGGTGAAAATGTTCCTTAACTGCGTAGGGAATTCTAAATTATTTCCATTGTAAAATGAAATGTTATATTTCTTTTAAATAGTCCAACACTTTCCGAGTTCAGCACAATCCTTATTAGCCAAAGGTCACATCTCTTTGACGAAGGAGAGATTTCCGCAATGGGAATTCCAGTGAAATAATATTATCAAAATTAATGAAACACCTTCCGCTCCCAGCGTTCTGTCGATGTTACGCTGCGCACGCGTACACCACATCATCTATGAATTAGGGAAATAGATCAAATTTCCTAAGTACTAAGCGATGGCAATTACTTGCCCAAGGTTTCAGATACAAAGCAAACGCTTTCTGCTCTCGGCAAGATTCTTAAGTTAAGAGTAAGACGCAACCCGCGAGTTGTACCTGGATATTTTAAAAATATCATATCTCCTGCGATAGAGCGTATTTCGTAATTTTTATAGCTTGAGGGCTTTCATATTCTCCATCAAACCCTTTCTGCTCTCAGCAATCTCTTTAAGGCGAAGGTAAAGGTGCGCTGAACTGCACGCAGTCTGCGAGATAAGGGGCTGAAGACGGTAATGTTAGTAAAAATAACAGATTCAACTCGAAGATCCCTTAATTGTCTTGTTTGACCTAGAATAATCTCTTCCGGACCAATCTATTGAGACATATTGACTTATATGCTTATTTGGTAGAAAAGCTCCAATGTAAAAGCATTCATAAACATAATTTTGTATAAATAAATTCTTAACACAATTTCAATGTAAGTAATGTATGATTACTTCTATATAGAGATAAGAGAACTTATCAATTTTAATAAAATAAAATATTTCTATTACTAGGTTCAAATCCTTCCCGATAACATTTCGAAATGTGCGAGATAAAGTGCTATTAAGCACGAAACTCACGACTTAATTATTAAACCAATTACTGTAGTTTGTTACACGAAGGAAATAAATATTTTTTCTATATTATTAGAAAGTAACTTTCTATTAACACTACTAATAATTATTTTATGGATGGTTTGAAATCGACGATCAGATATTCATTTGTTTTTGATTAAGTAAACAGTTATTGTAATGTAATTTTCAAACAAATAAAAACAAATGTTTAGTAAACAATGACTAGTTTACTATGAAACGTCAATTTTAGTTTAGTTTTAGTGAGAAGCCTAATTCAATACATTAAACACAATTTATAATTACAAACAATTATATAAAAAAAGGGTGCGTGTACTTATGTACGCGCGTAAGAAGTTATACTTCTTTGGCTTCTTTGGCCGCAGCCGCTGCCGCCCCGCTGCCCGCGAAATTCGAGGCCACAGCCTTAAAAATAATTCTGTTAATTTTGTGTCACGGTGTGCGCACTCTCATCAATTTTTCATAACACTCCTAAAGAAGTATAACTTCAAAAAATCTTTCTTACTGATAATGTATATAAACAAAAATTGACGTATGCAACGTCAATTTTTGTTTATATACATTATCGCTTTTGAAATCTTAGTTTACAATCTAAATTTCACTAAGACATTTCTAATTTTTATTTAGACATTACACAGGTTTATAATTATCATTAGTTAATAGTTAAATAATGAAGAAGTGCACACGCGTTGAAATCTTTGGAACCGCGAATTAAATTCAATTACCATAATATAACTGGCTCGCAAAGTAAGTCAATTTATAAAATACATCCGACAATGTCGTCCCACGTGACTCCATTCATGCTCCTATAATCCCTGCAATATTTCTTTAATTAAACAATATAATTTAAAATACACCTTACACACCTAACTTTAGAGCTGAAAATCTAATCAAACCTAGTTAAGGTTCGTAGGCGAATAGTTTTCTTCAATAACTCATAGAGCTTCTGCTATATCGTGACAATATCCCAGTAGTGAGCAATTACATTGAGCAAAACCCACTAAAGCGTTGCCACCTGTTCGCTATGATATTGTTAATAATTTCCTTTCATACGCGTATTTTTAGGCCATTTCATGTTCTATTTACTGATCCTAAAGCCTATTTTTGTCTGAAGATTGAATCTAAATATGAGATCAGTGAAATGTGAACTAGAATATATATTATTTAGAGTCGAATTTTCTTTGTAGGCTTGTGAAAGACGATGTCAGGATAACGTCCCACGCGCTTTCATTCATAGAAAGTCTATTGCTTTGTCTTGTAATGAAATTGTTTATTTCTTCAAATAAACGAGATGTATTTGTTAGAGCTCTAGTTGGAGCTGATAAGGTGAGCGGATATGGGTGGTCTTAAGTGTGTTATGTGCTTTGAACAAATAATGATCTCATTACTAGAAATAAGAACTATAGAAATATAAAATAACGAAGAGCTGGTGATTTCCTCGCTCAACACAGCGAGTAAATGCGTTAAAGGTACACTCACAGAGACCAAACTCTTTAAATTTGTTTTAATTTTCTTTTAATTCATTTTTAATTATTATTATTATTACTATGTAGGTTAAGAAAATTGTAAATATGTACTGTATATTTAACACAAATAACGAAGAAATTTTCTTTGCATAAAAGTATAAAGTTAACAGGAAGATATTGCTTTTGCAGTAAGCCTATTGCGAGTATACTCAGCCTTTAAACTTATTACTGAATTTTCAATGCTTTTACTGCAAAAAGGGTCAATAAATAAATACAAATTTTGATATCTCTAGCAGGGCAAGGTACCTTACAGTGAGGCGATCTTCAGCACTTAAGAATACGAATGCGAAGAAGTACAAAAATATGGTTTTATTAACACTTTTATCATACTAAATCGAGAGAATCAGAGCAGTGTTGGCCTAGTGGCTTCGGCGTGCAAGTCTCATCCCAGATGTCGTAGGTTCGATCGCCGGCTGTACACCATTGGACTTTCTTTCTATGTGAACATTTAACATTAGCTTGAAGAAAAACATAGTGAAGAAACGAGCTTGCCTTAGACCCAAAAAGTCGACGGTTTGTGTCAGGCACAGGAGGCTGATCACCTACTTGCTTATAAGATTGACAAATGATCATGAAACAAATACAGAAATCTGAGGCGCAGACCTAAGAAGGTTGTAGCGCAACTGATTTATTTTGATCATACGTAAATCAATACAAATATAACGCCATAAAAGGTAATCAAAATGTCATCTAATATTTACATTCGAAAATTTATAATCACTTGGTATTTTTCAATTATCTTGAAGTGAAAGCCAATACGCACTTGAAACACTTACAATGTCTTGTTCAAACAATTATGTATACCTTCCCGTTACGATAAACCTACACAAATTAGAAGCCTTAAAATGTTGTACTTTCTTTGTTTACTTGTAACAAAAGAAATTCGTAAGATGCAAATAAACAAAAGAATGACGCTAAGTCGTAGTTTTTTTGGGAAAATTTATCGAATCACGGCTCCACCTTAAAACAGATACAAATTATTTTCTACATATTACCATCACTCGGCAATGGTGTACCATGCAATAATGAGGAAATGCTCTTTAACCCCATATAAATTAATTAAAACATCATGATTTGTTTTTTAGCTGTTGGGAACCGTAATTCGAAAATGTACCATTTTTTGCTGCTATTATTTAAAATAACAACATCCTATCTTTAAATTTGTATAAAATACAAAAGCATAGAAATATTGGAATTATAATAATAATGAAGACCAATCATTACAAAAAAATACATTCAAATTAAAACACATTTGGTCCTTTTCCAATAGTTTTCCACATATAATGTGGACTATTTTATGTGTATCTTGCTATATGCCCCGCCCATTGCCACTTCTATTTTAGGGCATAATGTAAGACATCTATCACTTTTGTTCTTCGTCTTATTTTAAATAAATAAAGCTTTGTAAAAACATAACTAATTTAACTAACTACTACTAATCACCCAAAATCTATTATGTATACGTATGATTTCATTCTAATATTCGACGACACCAATTACATATGCAAAATATCGTAAAACGTCAATATTACAATAACGAAGCCAAAATTGTTTATTTCTTAGAAAGATTAACTATTATGTCTATGGACTATGAATTAGTCTACCATAAATATTTACAGATTATACTATTAATGTTTCTAAAATATGATTTGTCTGTGACATTACAAAAGCGCTAGCAGATAATTCATATGGTCCATTGGTTTGTATAATTTAAACAGCTGAAATTTAAGCTAATCAGAAATCCATTCTTCTTTCTTCACCTTTGGCTTTTGATTGCATAAACGTATTCACTGGTGACTCCTAGACCTGTATATTCATCACATAAAGTGTGCAAATCCCTAATTAATTGCACGCATAGTGACAAAGGTAACAGCTACGTAAATAAATCATTTCGACACAATTAATGGCTGATTGTCTAAGACACGTTTAGTTTAATTACGAGCTTGAACTGAAATTGATAAGAACAACAAGGATCAAAACACTTAATGTCGCAATCGAATTAATGCGAAAGCTTAGGCATTATTAAGATATTAGAAGCCTGTTAGAGTACTTCCTATAATGAACGAACCGAATGAGAAAAGGGATTTTTAAATCTCTCATTATATTTTTTACTTTTTTTTTCTTTGATTATTATCATTTTGTAATATATGTTATGTATGTCTATATAACTACAAGCTCTAATAGCCTATCCAACATAAAAAACTATTTTTAAAAAACAGGCAAACGGGCAGGAGGCTCACCTGGTCAAGTGATACCGCCGCATGGACACTCTCAATACCAGAGGGCTCGCAACTGCGTTGCCTGCCTTGTAAAAATTGGTACGCTCTTATCTTGACACTAAGTTGAATTGATTCGGAAATACTTCAGTGGGCAGCTGGTTCCACATAGTGGTGGTGCGCGGCAAAAACTGCCTTAAAACTCAGTTCTGGAACGACGGACGTCAAGGTGATACGGAAAATTAATACAATACACAGTGGTTTTCAAATGTAACATATCATAATTTAGATTATATTATACTGTAAAATAAATAAATTATTTTTTTTTACACTTTATCGTTATATGAGGAGCATTCTTTGTTGGGAGAACCACTGTGTACATTGTAAACACATTAATTTTTAAATCGTTTGTAGTAAAAAGTTTTTGTTTTACTGTTTTAAGGGGCTATTACGAAGTTGAACTACTAGATACATCCCGGCTTTGCACATGATATTTATACTTTAAAGTATTTTGGAATATATGATCTTTAGGCTTTGTTTTTTCGTCTCTACAGACAAAACCAAAGCTACCACTGAGTATTAAATAATTCAATATGAAGTCACAAGTCGTGCTTCTGATTATTGATAGCGAAATTTAATTCAACAATTTATTTAACAAACGCCAGGTCAATAGTACTTAATTTAGAAACTAAATGTTATTAGCATATCATTGATCAAGTATTATTTCAATGATTTATTTATTTGAACTCTAATTATAATTTTGATCTTTTGTACTATAATTATTAAATGTTAAGTATTACACGAATACCTTAGTAAAACGTTTACCTAATGTCATGTCTCGTTCGCTCATGAGAGTTTTTTTATCTAATTAATAATACACAACATAATTACAAATAACACGAGTAATTAAAAAATACAGACAACCAGTATTTTCATCAAGAAAAGAGCGTACCAATTCTTAAAAGACCGGCAACGCCAGCCGTCTGGTATTAAGAGTGTCCATGGGTGTGTCACTTAACATCAGATGAGCCTGTTTGCTTCCTATTGCATAAAAAAAGTTATTAGACTCATATTATGTACATAAAAAATAGGAAGTAGCACATTGTTCATAGTAAAAAAATAAAGTAATAATAAGAAAACAAACATAACACTTAACTATTGTTAATAACAAATCATTTAGGCACTTTCATACCGATAATCACAAGAAGTTCAAAGTGCTGAAATTCGATTTTATATTATAACTAGTGGACCCGACAGACGTTGTCCTGCATGATATTTCAAGCGATTAGTAAAGCAAAGTATGAAAGTACCTTCTGCAGCGCCACCTGCCGGGCTGATTTGGAATCTAAACCATTCCCAGATCCCCTTGAACACACACAAAAAATTTCATCAAAATCGGTCCAGTCGTTTGAGAGAAGTTCAGTGACATACACACTCACAGAAGAATTATATATATAAAGATAATTTATTTTCAGAAAGGAAATTTAACAAACTCACAATTTACCAGAAGACAGGTTTCATCTGTTGCACTGAATTTCCTTAATGAGGTAGCTTTCGTCGCCGTCCATAGCGATATAATTCTTTTGCATCACACTTCTAGCCTCTGAATAATATTGTATTAATCACAGCTAGGATAGGACCAAACCACAGAGCCAAAGAAAAAAATAATTCGTTTTCTGTTAGTACGTATTTAAATCATGTTGTTTTAAGTAATAGGAGGCAAAGGCGCAATACCGCCGCCCATGGATACTCACATTACCAGAAGTCTCACAAGTGCGTTGCCGGCCTTTTAAGAAGTGGTATGCTCTTTTTTTGAAGGAACCTAAGTCGAATTGGTTCCGGTAGAATGAAAGAGCGACCCCGGAGTCTCTGATATGCGGCTATGTAAAAACTACTCAAAGTGGTTTTAGTGGATATTGATCACCCAATTTGACGACTCATTGGTCTAGTGGTTAGTACCCCTGACTGGGAATCCATGGGTCCCGGGTTCAATCCCGGGCTGAGACGAACATAAATACTTCAGTGGGTGGCTGGGAATCATATACTACACTTATGACTCAAAAATACGCAGACACGGCGTTTATTCTCAGTCCGTTATCGATTTCGTTACGGAAATTCCACACATTCATATTATTCATGAACTAAACTAAAACGATAAAAAGTTAACCAAATAACTCACAAATCATTACCCTATATTTATTAAGTTAATAAAGGGCCCTGAAGTTAGCAATCATGTATCGAAATGCCAACCTGATGACGTCAGCTATGATGTAATATCATCAATCGAAACCGACAGTTCATGATTGTATGCTAATGGAAATAGAGCAGTGGTATTAGATATATTAAATTTAGTCAATTAAACAATTATTTTTTCCATATATGTTATATAACTATATAATGTATATAAGAACAGTGTCAAAAGAGTACACTAAAATATAAAATCAATATATTGCAATCACGCCCTTTTTAATTATTGAATTGTATACGTTTTTACAACAAACTCCCAAGCAATATTAGAGAATTATCACTGAATAAATTCAAAACTCTCGTTAAACGTGAATTAATCAATAAAGCTTTTTTTAATTTGACGATTATTTAAATGACCCTTGGGATTGATTTGCTTCAGTCCAAACACTTTGTGTGACTCAAAACTTGGCAATCAAAAGGAGTGGCGGAGAGTTTCTTGATAGTTCTTCTTGCCCACTCTACGCCCTTGACTTGAGAACTGGTAGTAGATGTAAATTTAGAAATAATTTAATGTCTTTTCTGTTGATGTTCATAAGTGTACTTGGTAACCTATATGAAAAAAGTTTCGAAGCTGAGTACAACTTCGCTTTAAATTTGTAATTTCTAAAACAGCTTATTCAGTACATTATGACGATACATAGGCTCCGAAATTATAGAACTACTGAAAGGAAAGGTATTCTTCGCTAAAAATTTTCCTATTATATAATCAAGCTCTAAGATTTATCAAACGTTCTTGACATTCAAGTCCACAGTAAATATCTCACGAGATAAGTTATTTATTCATAACAAGAGCAAGATATATCACTTGAAATGATGAAGCAGTAAATATAAATCGAATTATCGACTTGATAAAGCCTACCGCAGGTTCACAACTCGCTTTGCGGAAAGTAAATGTTGGAAAGGAGTATTATGAATGCATTTATTACTAGTAGAAGGCAAGTTCAGTAATCATTTTTAATCGCATCAAGAATTGATTTTATCTATTTTTTAATCACTTTTTTTTTTGTTTCTTTATTTTTTCCCCACAAATATTGCAAAATTAAACTTATATGAAATGTTTTCTTTGATTTGTTTCTCATTTCTCAACCATTCAAACACAATATGGCACAGCAAAGCGTGGCAGCGAACAGCTAGTACCTACAAAAGCTAAAAAAACAAAGTCCTTTTTGGAAGTTTGTAAAAACCCCGAGGTCTTTATTACGAAACTAACCTTAGTTATGCCGTCTTGTTAGTAAATTTTTTAATAATTTATTTGACATAATTAATATGTCAGGAGATAAAAAATTATTCACATCATGAAAAATTACAGTAACTAATAAGTATAATAAGTTTGTAATTTTACTTAAGGGCCATATTTTCCTTTGGTATTCAACTAATTGACAAGCCGTGTTTTCAAGGCGTGGACCTCACTGCAAATTTATTTATATAGAACTGCTGCAACTTAAAGAAAAGTTTCGTGATAACTCTTTTCCTAATAGACGAGTTGGTGATCAGCCTTTTCTGCCTGCAGGCCGACGGCTTTTAGGTCTAAGTAGTCTTTAACTGTGCTTTTTAATTTCGCACATAGAAAAAAGTCGTTGGGTGCTCAGCTGTGATTCGAACGCATGACTTTAGGGTAAAGAGGCTCACCCACAAGTCACTAAGCCAACACTACTCTAATTTAATATAAGCATAGTAAAAATATTGCAAAAACCCTGCTCGAAATAATAAGCCGATTAAATTGTAAGTTTATTGTATTTATTGGTAGTAAAATATTTGTGTTAGGGTTCCCAGCTCTTCCATAATCAAACTTTCACTATAACGCTACGAATTTTATAATATACTAGCTGACCCGACAAACGTTGTTTTGCCATGTATATTATTTCTTCAATAATAAAAAATAGGGGTTATTGTAGAGGGGTGAAAATTAAGGGTTGTATGTGTCATAAAAAAATAAATTTTTGTGGTGGACACCCCTTATCACTTAGGGGTTTGAAAGATAGATAGTAGACAGACTTACTGAATATGAATATAAAATTTCATAAGAATCGGTCGAACCGTTTCGGACGAGTATGGAAACGAACATTGTGACACGAGTATTTTATATATTAGATAATACGAAATATACATTTTATTCCCCATAGAATAATTACAAAGGTTATGAGGAATAAATGAATAACAGGTAACTCTTCATATATTTAAGAGATCTAATTGATTTGTACCCTATTTTTTATGTACATGATTTCAGAATTTCCTTAAAACATTTAATCAAAATATTAATGCTAATGGATATGTTCAACAGTAAAGCGTGTTGCACCAACGTAAAATAATGAAATATATTGGCAGGTGCATAGTAACATCTCTGTATATATATTTAGTTAAGAGATATTTACAGTATTTCAACGATACCAGAAATGCAAGTGGAAACATAACCGACAAGTGAGCGAGTCAATTGGGTCCCGACGTATAATTTGTCAAGCAATTTAAATAATATCCATAATTACATATCTATCAAAGGCGAAGCGTGTTGATATACCGCTAATAAGGCATCGGTGACTTGGCTTTATGAAATTTGCACATTTTTCTACTAATTATCGCTGCATGTCGCAATATTAATTATTTTAGGTGAGATATTTTTATTAGCTGAAATTGCTTAATATTTTCTAACTCTTGTAACTCTTGCAATCCGCAACAGTTTTATAGGTCATAGTTTATTGTTGGTGAAGTGTCTCCCATGGTCTCAGCTAGGTCCTTGTGTTATCCAAATGGCATCGGCAGTGACGAGATATGGAATATGGATAGTACAGGAGACAGCAGAACGAGAGAGGGAGCTCTCAAGGAAGAATCCTAGGATTAGGAGACGCTGAGTAAATAGGTAAAGATATGCCTATCTCCTACCTCCTATATAGTGTGTGGAGAGGGTTTAAGCGTAACAAATATGCCGTTCAGGTCCAGGTGCCCTAAGAGCCCTCATGTACTGAGGTCCTATCCAGGCCCTGACCGAACAGGGAATTACGTTAACTAAACTTATTTTTCGATTTGTCTTAATAGTTTTTATTTCTACTGTAGTACAATTGCATTATAAATAACACAGGGTCCGCCAACCTAGAGAAATGACTGTTGGGTCCCCACAACACAAAGGTGGTATCACAAATTTAATTTGAATCCCGAGAATCGAAATGACGAAATGGCTTGTCTACATGGTTAAAATAACATAAAAATATTTATTAGATACTAAAAACAGAACTTAATTTCTCTTTACAATAATTTTAATTCTGTTTAAAATATATCAAAATTTACTAAAATACGCAAAGCTTAGAAAGAAAACTACTATTTCAATTCAATTTCAAAGCCTAGGTGTTTATGTCTCATGTAATTGACTTGTCGTTGAAAATTACCATTTATTAATGTTGGCAACAGCCTTATTATGGGATGCTATATTTACTTGTAGTGGTTACTTAAATACGATTATTAGGTTTAATTGGTTAATTAGGAGAGCGGTACTTGTAAAGAAAGTAGTAATTTCCTTTCAGAATACTTTCGAAATGTTTTTGTGTTTATGCATTTTTACTTTAAAACATAGCGATACGAAGTTTGTCCTTTCCACAGTTGTCATACGAGAAGGGAGATAGATTATATGTAGATGTCAACCAAATAGGATGTTGAATGAATCCACTGCAACTTTGTTTTCGTTAGCATTTAAAGTTAACTATTTATCATAATGAGTACAACATCATGGACCTCAGTCAAAGTCAATGATTTGCATTAAATTCAATTAAGCCTATTAAAAAGGCACTTATGAAAGTCAAAATTACAAATTAATAATATAAAAAAATATTCTAGTTGTCCAAAAGGTAGTTTCATACGGAGAAGAATGGGCCAGAAACTCCATACTAACTTTAAAATCGTTTTTACAATATTTTGTGTACATTAATTTGTTAATTATATGTAACAACCATGTAACTGGAAATAAAAGAAACTACTATACTAAAATAAAATAGGCGCATGGTGTAATAAAAACAATGCAGCAGATAATTATTATGAAGATACATGGTGCTCACATATTTACAAATATAACAACTATATATTTTACATTTTTCTTTATAAAAAAAGAATCAGCTAGTGTAATTTAAGAAATTTAAAGCGAATATAAATGAAGTTAAAATTTATTCATATAAAATTGTATATTTGAGAAAATCCAGAGACAAACAAGCTTTTAATTTTTTCCGATCACTTTTAAAAGACTTACAATCAAACGAAACGGATGCGTCTTATCATTTATTATGCTATCAACTATCAGCTGCGGGGCATAAAACTAACTTGAATCACAAAGCACATTTATTTAAGCGGCTTTTCCTCTACAATTTTCCTTTTAAAGGTACATAACCGTAACATTTTAAAAATGTTTACGTAAATTGAATTAATTACTTGTTTTCCCTAACCACTACTGATAGACAATCAAATTTATGAAACAAACATTGACCGATATAGACACCTGGGGCACACGGCAGTGAGGCCGCCATGTCGAGCAAAAAAGCGACACCGCCATACCATCATTTTCTCGAAGCATTTCTAAAAAACTTTAAAAAGTATGAATATGAACATTGGTGTTCGGAAAGATCTCAATAAATTAATTACCAGAAAAATTATTTTATAGAAAAACTTTTTTGCTATTGTGTGAGCAGTGTTGGCCTAGTAGCTTCAGCGTGCGACTCTCACCGTTGAGATCGTCGGTTCGAGGTCCGGCTTTGCCCCAATGGACTTTCTTTTTCGCTCGAACGGTGAAGGAAAACATCGCGAGAAACCGGCTTGGCTTAGACCCAAGATGACGGCGTGCGTCAGGCATAAGAGGCTGATCACCTACTTGCCCATTAGATTTACTTTTTTGGTACAGAATCAGACAATGGATTGATTAAATGTAAGTTATTACTAATTAAACAACATTTGTAAACCTGAAATCCAATTACTGTACTCAGCATTTAAGTGGCATCTTCATTTAGTTTACTAAATATTAACTTTTACATACAGTAAACATAATTTTAGTAAATTTAATGACAAACAATATTTACAAATCAAGGAACAGATACATAAATATGAAGCCCAGACTTAATAAGGTTCTAGGGCCACTGGTTTTTTTTTAAATGTTTTTACTACCATACACATATCACCGCCTTCAAATACGTAAAAAGTTGATTAGAACACGGTTTTTAAATGTATTGTAATAACTACTACTACAGATAATATGACTAACCTAAAATAAATTTAATAATCAGATCTGATATTGTATAATAAGAATGAGACATTGATGAAGAATTTGCAATTTAAGAAATGATATTATAACTACGGATTGAGATCAAAGGATGATGATAGAATGGAATCCGAAAGTAAAAAGTTCGCTGCGCCTTATAATTTTGAATTAGTCCAACATTTGTGTTACTAAAAAAGGAGATTTACATCATCAAAAAATAATTTCGGTGGTATCATTTTCATTCATAAATAACATTGTCAAAATTATTTAATTTGGAACAAATTAAGCAATTCCTATCATACTTCTAAGTATCATGAATTGATTCGACTTTATTAAACCGCAATTATATTAGAATAATAGAAACAGAAGAATATTAACAGCTTAGAAGAGCTTTTGGGTGCTTAGAGAAGTTATGTAATAAGATAACGGTAATTTAAGGAAACTTTTTAATACTTCTGTACTACCTGTACCTGTATGGATCTAAAGCTTGGGCGCTCACTAAAGCGCATCATACAAAACTACAGGTGTGTGAAATTCCCATGGAATAATTCTAGGGAAGAGAAGAAGAGATAAAATAACAATACACAATTAAGAAAAATACTAAGGTGTAAAAATGTTAATGAATACACTTAAGTGGAAATGGGCGGGACATGTGGCAAGAGGGACAGAAAAGTGGAGCAACAAAGTATTAAACTGGTGCCCAAGGTACAATAAAGGCAAAAGAGGAAGACAATTTAGAAGGTAGATAAACCAGATTAAGGGGACAGCAGGTGCTATATTTCAGAGAGTGACATAGTGACAGTTCCATCTAGTTTTCAATATTCTACGCCATGATGCTAAATAACTGCATACGTAATTCTCAACAAATAATATATTATTATTTTTGTCTGAGTCTCATCCATTAGCAATTAGATGAGTCAAATGTTCTTGATTCACAACTTCATATCACAAGTGTTATTCGTTCAGAAAATATTATAACCGTTTTATACTATATTGTAATTGATGCTTTTTATTTCAGATACTTTACAAAGAAATACTATATTTCTATCATTTCATTCGTTGCTAAGTATCTGTGCTCCCTTTTTTTGCAAAGGCCTCCTCCAAATCCCACCATTCCTGTCTACACTGTACCACTCTCTGCCATGTACTTTAATATGATGAATTATTTGTTAATTCGAGTCTATAATAATGTTCACAACCGTTTTATTACGATCACAGCTTAATATTTTTAATCAGTTGTTTGAATTGCAGCGTCTCAGACATCAGACATATTACGTAAAGGACTAAAGCTATATGTACATATACAGTCTATGAATACTTAACAAAGCCACTTTCTTATATAAACAGTATCGGCTGACATCGACAAATCTTTGTCGACGCTGTTCGCCACAAGTCAACGGGTCTTACAAATTACAAGGCACACTATGGCCAATAGTCATCTTTCTCTATAACTATCTGTTAAACAGTACCTAGGTAGGAGGTATTTCTTATTAACCGGGCAGTCGGTTATAAAATAAAGTCAGTTGTAAACGGGATGCTTACAACAATACGATAAAGTTCACACTATATAATAAATATATAATATAATAGTGGTTGATTGTCCCAACGTTTTAACTGTTTCTTACACTTTGAAATCGATTTTAATTTTTTATCTCTTGGCGTATGTTATGTTTGCCTATAAGTGACTAAATATTGTATTTTATTTTTCTTCTAATGTATCAGTGTGCCGAGCGTTGGCCAGCTTTCATAAATACATAAATAATAATAAATATTTTTAGCGTTACAAAAAACTGACCAACTATTTAAAACTTACTGATGGTAGAGATATAAAAATATATATATGCACCATGACGCGAAAGTTAAACATAATTGTGGATATTAGAAATTATAAGTCAATATGACTAAATCGTACAAGACTACCTAGTAAGCTAGAATGCAACTGAGCTAAAATCAATTTTCCAATTAGGGTCAGTGCACCAGTCAATGTGCATAGGGTCGTAGGACGGCCCTTTGGCCCGGTGTCACATGTCTGTTTGAGTTAAAGTCAAACATAGCCTTGACGACTCGCAGATAAAATAAAACCTGACGGAAACCATAGACTATGTGCACTTCATTTATAAACGTACATTTCACATATTTCAAAGTATAGTTTAAATGAATTATAGTTGTGATAACCTGTGGCCTTATAAAGCACTTTATTGATCAGTTTTATAGTTTAATCATAAATGCAACAATTTTTTTTTTATGTAATAGGAGGCAAACAGGCAAGAGGCTCATCTGATGTTAAGTGATACCGCCGCCCATGGACACTCACACTGCCAGAAGGCTCGCAAGTGTGTTGCCGGCCTTTTAAGAATTGGTACGCTCTTTTCTTGAAATACTGAAAATACTGAAAGTCCTATTAAACCTAAATAAAAAACAGTTTATTTTATTAATCTGGTCTTATTTTTTTGTCGTTATTTTATATTAGGTCCTTACATATACTCGTAAAATTGGCGTTTTGTATGGGAGGAACAAAAAGTCGAATATTTTTAAATATAATATATTTAATTAATCAAAGTATGAACCATTGTTTTCTATGCACTTTTGCCATCTCATAGGTAGTTCATTGATCCCTTTACTAAAAAAAACAGTCGGACGGGAATCAATTAAATCTGTGAAGGCGATTTGGACTGCCCCATCAGAGTTAAATTTTTTCCCTTGCAAGAAGTTGTCCAAATTTCGAAAAAAAATGGTAATCTGTTGGAGCAAGGTCCGGGGAGTACGGAGGATGTCTTAGACATTCCAATCGAAGCTCTTCTAATTTGGTAGCCGTCTATTGTGCAGTGTGTGGTCTAGCGTTGTCGTGAAGTCGTGGCGTGGAGCAATTGACCAGCCTAGGCTGTTTAGCCGCTAGATTTCCCATCATGGTTTGCAATTGCTGACAATAGACATCAGCTGTAATAGTCTGGCCAGATTTGAGAAAACTGCAATGAACAATACCGGCACTAGTCCACCAAACGCTTACAAGTAACTTTTTTGGGGTTAATTTTCGCTTGGGGCAGGATTTGGCTGGCTAGCCAGGATCCAACCATTGCGCTGAGCGCTTCCGATTATCGTAAAGAATCCATTTTTCATCACGGGTAATGATTCGGTTTAAAATACCTTCATTTTTGTGCCGGTTCAGTAATGTAACGCAGCAGTCGACGCGCGTTTGCCGGTTTGCTTCAGTTAATTCGTGAGGGTACCTCTTTCAAGCTTTTTAATCTTCCCAAATTGCTATCACTAACACCGCAGCTAACTCGGACGTCTCAGGCCTTCCGCGGGGCTTGTTCTGCAGGTCCAAATTTCCAGAACGAAAACGTTGGAACCAAAAACGAACTGTGTTTTCTTTTGCAACATGACCACCATACACATCATTCACCCTTCGAGTCGTTTCCGCAGCACTAGTGCCACGGCGGAACTCGTACTCGTAAATAATGCGATAGTTTAAGTTTTCCATTTTGTAAAATGAGTGACGCCAATAGAAAAAAACAAATGAATGACGGTCATCGAAGCACAAATACATGAGTAAATAGCTGTACAAATTTTAATTTGGAATTCTTAACCAACGAGGAGATATTTGAGGTCAAAGTGGCCAAAACGTAAAACGCCAATTTCATATGTAAGGACCTAATAATTTATTGGCCTGGACCACTAGTACCGTTGGATTGACAGAGTGCAGGAGTTGCTGCAGCTCAAACTCAACTGACGGAACAAAAAATATTTTGAGTTTAAGAGCCAGAGGAGTGGGTGAACGTTTTAAGTCGTATCCTTTGATTTTGTAACTCACAGACGGTTTTCGCAGCTGCGGTCGCGCTCAAATCAGTCGTGAAGCAGTCATTTTACGATTTGGTATTCTGATAAACATTAAACTACAAGCTGCCTCCTTATCAGAATGCCAAATCGTAAAATGACTGCTTCACGACTGATTTGAGCGCGACCGCAGCTGCTAAAACCGCTGTGCGAGTTCGAAAAGTGAGTTACAGAATCGCAAGACTGTACATTGTTATCCTTTCGCATGACGTGTTAATTGCGCACACAAATAGAAAACTATGGACAGCCGGGCTTCAAACGTACGACCGTCTTGCACGGTGCAACTACTGAGGTAACAACTGCTTACAAGCCAGTGAATTCAGTTTTGGATGTGTGTTTTATGATTACAGATTTATGAATTATAGTTTTGTATTAATTTAAATAGTAATTGCTTTGATTAATTTGACGAAACCTTTCAATAATTTACACAGTTAGGAATCCAGAAAATATTCATTAAGTACAATCTATCAGCGCTCCCCGGCTTTGTTCCCTCAACACATCGTGGTAGCTATTAAAATACATGTATTCTTATTAAGTTTTTTATATAAAACTTATTCTACGGTAATAAACATTATTTTAATTATTTACGTATATACACAACTGAGCGTTTCCTCAGGAAGTTTTGGCCAAGCACCACCACTATGTAAAAACAGCTGCCCACGTAAGTATGAAAGTTGAATGAAAGTGAGAATTTTTCTCCAACTATTTTTCTAGTGTCTCCAGTGGTTGAACCAGCTTCTCTTCTTGAAAAAACCAACAACTTACATTAATCATATATTTTATACAAAGCTTTTAGTTACAATAATTGCTATATTAACTCACTATTTATATGTGCAAATTATTAAAGTGTCAACCACCATCATTTATATAAGTCTTTAATTAAACAAAACTTAAACATTTTAATTAGTTTATCCATTTTACATTGGGAATACCAATGTACAAACGGTACATTTGTATATAGATAACCTATTGCTAGAATTCCGAAAGCATCATGTATTTATGTCAGCAATACTAGAAATGTCACCATGCAAATATTGTAATAAATTGTGGTTTAGCGTGAGAATAGGGAGATTGTTTGATAAATTAATTTTGAATATAGAATAACTAAGTGTTTGGAAATTGTTTTGTAATTGGTTTCAATAACTAATAATAATAATAGGCAATATTAATAATAAGTAAACAGAAAAAAAAATCTAGTTAAGCGTTCAATAGAAGGTGTACTATTCTAGTTGGTTTTTAGGCAAAGACATTAGTGCATATACATAGACTATATATATTATATATATAGTAGCACCTTTTTTCGTCGCAAATCGTGTTTCTACACTTTAAAATCCTGACATGGTTTTTTGCACTACATGTCCACAAAACACGCAGAGGTCCAGAAAGTTTACAAAAACTCATCGTGACTGGCAAAGTGGAGGGCACCAGACCTCGAGGCTGAACCTCTACCCGCTGGCCTGTTCAAGTAAAGGCCCTTACAGGTCTTACCGGCTTGCTGAAGACAGGGGAGAGTGGAGGAAGTTGGGTGGTGCCACCAACAGATCCTTCAGATATTAAGAGTGCGACTGAAGAAGAAGATGTTGGTAGCAGTATGAGAACAGCTACGACTCCATACCGAACAAAAGATATAGAAGCTTGTAGACAAGTCTTTTCTTTAATTTGAAAAACTGAAATTAACTCCAAAGAACTTGAATTTTTAAATTCATACTTAATATTGAAATAGATTGTTTTGTTACATAGTTTAACTTGTTACTAAACTGGGTTAAACAAATTCAGGAAATATCAAATTACGTATTTTTAACAGCTTGTTTGTTCCGAGTCAATATACGTTGTGTTGATAATTTTATTTAATATTGTTCAATACCAAAATTTCAATACAAAAAATGTGTGAATTATTAAAAACAGATTAAAATGATAAAAGTATTTAAATTTGAAAAAAATCGGTTTAAATATTTCTGCGCCTTAGGTGTTCAAGCCTGTGACTTCAACTTGAACCCTAGGGTTCGCAAAGCTGTGTTATCAGCTTATGTTTAAAAAAAAAAATGTTTATTAAGGAACATAAGATACTTGTATCACTTATTCCACGTCATTAAATTTGAATTTGTAAGCATCCCTACTCATCGGCAAAGAGGGTGTAGGCCGAGAGAAAAAGCCGGCGTAAAAAATCTCTCGGTACTCTATTAAAATATCAAATCATCATACAACACTTATTTTAAAACAAATATCGCTTATTAATTAGAAGTAGCCTGTCTAGCACTAGTCCCAGGCCCTTTTATCAACTAGATAATCGTTGACTTTATAGTAAGTGTATTAACATTGTGCGTATGTTCTATTTGCATAAATAATCTGTGAAGAGGATAGAGATATGAGTCCCATCCCTATTGGTGGCTTACAAATATGATTTTAATTAATGGTAACTTGCTTATATTGTCTTTTGCAAATAAACTGCATAATATACAAAAACTATTTTTTATTCGTTTATCCCGCTGAAACTCAAGAACAACCTTCCAGTATGTGGCTAATTTTGATCTGGATATTTGTGGACGTTCAGGGAAGGTTTAAAGGTAAAATATAAGCATATTAATATAATGTTTTGGTATCAAATATATTATAGAAAGAAGATTTATTTGTAAAAGTCGTTGAGGTTTTTATTGACTGTCACATTGCATCTTATCAACCGATATAATATATAACCGATTGATTTTTTTAAACTTAAGTTAGAATGAATTGAATATATTTTTAGGCAAAATTAATTGACTCGAAAAGTGAAAGTTTCGTATGAATCAAGAATATTTAACTTTAAAGTCAATATAAAATCACAGCTAGAAATGTCAAAGAAATCGTGCCAGATACCAGCTACCAACACAGGACAATTTTTGTTGGGTCCGCTAGTGGTAAATATTTTTTTCTTAAGTAATAAATTCTCATTAATTCGGTTTAGAGATTAATAGCTTAATGTTTGTCTAATTCAATTCGTAATACAATATTTCTTAATACATGATGTTACTGGTTTTGGCGACTGATAAACAATATGGCTAGATAAAAGCTTCGGTGACATAATGCTCACGGACTCCACTTTGGATTCATGTCAATGAACTTAAAACATTGCCATATAAGCAAGCTAGAGCGTGCTATGTTTCGTCGGCTAGACGATTGATCACTGAAATGGCATTGTAATACTATACATCTTAAAATGATGTTATATTGGAAAATTACTTTTTACAATATGTTCTATCGCCTTTATCGAATACGATGCGTAGCGATTGCAAATCATACAGCCGGCTGAACTGAGTTCGAGTCGAAATACGGCACGCGTAATCGCCCTATAGGATTGCTTTTTATAGAAAAGTTATTAGAACTATTGAATCAATCAAAACTTATAACGTTCCAAGTGATATACTACGCAAATAAACAATGACTCAGCAGAAAACATCTTATCAGGATATGCTATTCTTATCTAATTTACGACTTGCATAGTTTATTATAACAGTGTCTCCTTCTAGCTTATTTCTAGAAAATAACTGACCACACCCAACATAATTTACTAAATAACTTATTACTGGTTCTAAAAATATTTTTATGAAACAATGTTATCTTATACGCTTTGTTTTGAGAGCACAGAAGTTTTAAAACTCGAATATTTCTGTTTAATTATTAATTCGCTTAAAAAAGCTACCAGTCCGATAGCATACATTTATTTATAATAGGCATAAGGATTTTTCATTCAACGTGCATTAAAACATATGCTTGTACGCTGAACGCAAACATCGGCATATCTTAACGTGCAAAACAGGATGCCGATCACCTGCTTATCTAAAAGAAAAATGGGTAATATTCATACGCGGAGTGTGTAGGCTATATACTAGATTAAAGCAGCGTTCGTTAATTAAGACAATAAGAAACGAAATTAAAGATTATATTTTTATGTTACATTCCTCTTTCGTCCGGTTTTAATGTAAATATTAAATACAACCGTAAAAAAATCATTTTGAAGGAGGTCGGTAACGTAATTATTTGTGACAATACAAAACTTAATTTGTACATTTTATATCAATAGGGGAAATAAATTGTGCATAAAATTTTAATTATACCTAAGCAATAATTAATAATATATACAAAATATTAACTAGTAAAACATTCCTGCACAATATCTTTGTATCCCTACAGTATACTGTACGCCTGAAGTTTGCACGCTAACTATGAAAGAGTAGCAGATGCAACGGTGGAACGCAAGATATTGCGTAAAATCTTGGAGCCAACAAGAGATGCCCAGCCTAACATTATAGGCGTGACAACCCCATCGACCACGTTGGCTGGGACACCTTGAGCGCATGGGCCAAGATCGGGCGGTGAAGGAAACTTACCTGAGCTAGTCAAAGGCCTACGTACCGCTCGATGGACAAAGTGGAGGAAAACCTGCTGATGCTAAAAACCAGTAACTAGCAGGTGTGGACAGAAAGCGCTGGAAGTTTCTCGTGTGAGTGACTGAGAAAGAATATAAAGGTACAAATGTAGCTAGCTATTTTGTCGGTAGTAAATCCCCTTAACAAATTCAGTGTAAACACACGTCAATGATGAGTAGTTGTATGCAGTTCATATCAATGCGATAATCGATGTGTTATTCATGTTCTGCAAATAGTGGTTAAAATTATGAATGAATTCGTTGTTACGTAAAATAAAATAAACAAATTATATCAACATTATTAGTGTGTCTTTCCTCTTCTTTTGTTTAGGCGTAATAAAAAATCAGTAGCGCTGCTATATTTTTGGGCCTTAGATTTCTGAATCTGTTTCATGATCTTTTGTCAATCTAACAGGCAAGTAGGTGACCTGCCTTTTGCCTGACACACGCCGTCAACATTTAGGCTGGTTTCCTCGTGATGTTTTCCTTCACCGTTCGAGCAATTAAATGCGCACAGTCCATAAGTGCACAGCCGGGGATCGAACCTATAACCTCTGGGTTGAGAGTCGCACTTTGAAGCCACTAGGCCAACACTGTTTCAAGCGCAATCTCTACCAAAATTTTGTTTTAGTTAAAGTATAAAGTACAAGTACATACTTCGCACTTATTATATTAGAAGTGTTGGATCTATTCGCAAAATTACTGAGAAAAATCAGTATCCGCGTTACTGACGTACAATATTTATCAACATTACCCCACCCATATCAGTTCAAGACTGAAAATTCCTAGAAGTAAAAAATTGGCTGCTTGAAACCGGCCGGCGCGGCGGGTTCACACCTTGTAGCGTCACAAGTATGACGCAAATGGACGCATGCCTCGCAAGTGCGCGTGCGACGATTTGCGAATCAAACCAAATATTTGATAGCGAAGATTACCTTATATGGTGTTAATAGAGTTTTGTTACTCTTCAGGTATTTATATATATTACACATTATTTACTTTAATGTAACTTGAGCTTTCTGATTTTAGCTACTATGGTTTTGAGACATTAAAAATATAAGATACGCTTTCAAATGCTTTTGAAGTAAAAAACACTTGGCTTAGCTATCGTGTCGTGATCAGCATCTCTGTCTGGTCACCAAACCAACCAAAATAAAGATTCGTTTTAGCCTCCAAAATTTTTCTTTCTTTGATACTAGTCTATAAACTAGGATACAAAAACTAAGAACGCGTCGCTTATAAAAACAAATATGAGAAAAATTAAAAAAAAAAGTTACATAATTACTATTTCAATTAAAATAAGATTATTTGATAACATGCAAATTCTTGTCGGTAATTGAAAACTGATTTCAAGTTACTCCCGCAATTTCGTATTTCAAAGCGGAAGGAGTAGGTAAAATTAAGATCGAACAGTGACAATACTGTGTGATAGTATTGAAATACAGAGGGCTCTTGCTCAACGCAGCGGGGGCCATAGATTGGCATCGCTCGTAGGCTGAGTGCACCGGCCTACGTACGGGTTATTCACGAACCCGGAGGAAATTGTCGTTGATAAGTATATACCATACATTCATATCAGTCACTTAAAATATCTGCTTAATTCTTCTTATAAATGTTTAAAGAACTTTATATCTCTAAAAAGATACATCTCTATACAGCAAAAAAGTAAAACATAAAATAAACACATTGGACATATCGACAAAAAGTTTCACTGATAAAAAATACAATATAGAGTAAAACAAGACAAAACATGACAGCATAAAATTTATAAATTAATAGAACGACAAACAAACTAGCAGCTATAAAAAAAACAAGGAAGATACAGATCATTAAGAGTTTTGACTTATTCTTAAATGGAGCGGTAAAGGCGTGCGAAAAAGGGTCAATGTTAGTGGCAGAATCCAAGGTAGAACATATCCTATGAAGAGGCTTTTTATTTACATGAGAAACTTAATACATACGAACGAGATACACGTCGCCATCAGCCGTCAAAATTTTAGTCTACTAGGCTCATTCTGATGTATCTTTAATGCCCGTTTGAATTGGTTAAACGCGTTAAACGAATTTTAGACGGTTATTGATTAAATAATTGCACACCCTCATACTTAATAGACTCGAAAAAAACAATACTAGCTCGACGAGTATTACGCGTAATGATGTGTTTGATTTTTTTTAATGATAAGATACTATGGAGAGAGTTATTTATTTTTATTGGTAAAAAATACAGATGCTAACATATAAAACGTTATATGGGCTTTAGATTTCTCATTTGTATTTTTTTTTCGTTTCTGTATGAGCAAATATGTAAGTCAAGAACAAAAAATATGTAATATTGTACTAAAGTCCATATTTTTCCTGCATTAAAAATCTATGTCATTATCAGAAGTTTTGCACGATGGAAAATCCAGTAGGCCAAGGCTTTCTATGAAAATAAACAATAGGGCTTTAAAATGGCGGCAAACAAATCATTTTTACATTATAATTTATCGATAATTTATCATCAAAATGCTAGGGTTTGTAGACTTCATTTAAAATAGTATTTTTTGTACCGCTATCAAATTTAAACCCATTGTTATCTAAACCTTATTTATTTATTAATAAGGAAACATGACACGTCACGCATACAAGATTTGTAAAAAAGTTTATACAATTTATAAATAAGTGTCAGTAAATCGTTCCACAGAAAAGATTTTTTTTATAAAAGTATCTGTATCACAACTAAAAAAAAATAAAACAATAGTCACGAAAATTCGGAGTATATACAGAAAGACAAAACAACAACGATTTTAAAAGCTGCTTAAAATCAGCTTTGAAGCTCCAACTCAAACTTTATTAAATGTATTTTAATACTACAAAGCATCTAAACAATCAGCTTCCAAATTACTTTCTACAATCTTAATGGGGACATTTGCGAATCTTAAAAGTACTATTACCGACCAAAACTCACACGGGAGCTTAGCTACTATGGCCATATTGCCAGGAGAAAAACAAATAGTATCGACAAACTAGTCCCTAACAGTGATGTGTGATGTACCAGATACCAGGAGAAGTCGGGGTTACAAAGCCGTTGGTATAGCCAAACCCTGCATGCAACTGCGACGTATCGGTTAGGACTTTGCAAGACACGACCTTCAGTCAGACTACGAAGAACAGACATAGAGTTGGTTTAAGTACGGCTTCAGAATTTACCATTTTAAAACTTTGATTCTCACATCCAATAGATATGTAAGACATTATTCTAATATGGCATCTCATTGCACATATTTTTATGAAATCTATTTAGATTTTAGCACCCTCCCAGTCGTTTGCCCATTTCCGCAATAAGTAATAACCCGTATATGTAGTTATGGCGACGTTATGGTCCATTCATCTCGCGGACAAATCGAAAGCACAGACCGTCCCCTCATTCATGCGCATACAGAATATTCACTTAAAGTGAACAATCGTGAACTGCGGATATAGAATTCTCAAAGAGAATCCAGTTATCCCGGATTCAAATGCATTATTTTAAGATGAATTTTAATATACAGATAGTCCTCATACTTACGATGTAAGTCAATTTTTTTCGTATGTTTACATGTAAACTCAAGGGTTAGGATCCACACGGACTCGAAACTAAAAAAAACTACATTTATAACAAAGGATATACAATATACATACTGTATTATCAAAAGTAAGTTCTTAAAATAATTATATATGCACTGTTGAAATTGCTAGTTTTTTTTGGTATTTGTGTTATTAATTTTAATAATAATTATAAAACTTTAATATGTAATCAAAATATGAGAGATATGAAAAATAATAAATTAAACTTTTAGCTTAAAGAAACTATCAATTCCAGATTGCTTCGCTTCTTTTTTCTTGCTATACATATCTTGGTAACACTGATAGGCTGCACAAATTTTGTTATTGACGTTGAAACTTCTCTTAAAATAAGGATCATTTTATTCAAAAATTTTCGTGGCATTCTCCAAATTTGCACAAAACAAGTGAATTCTCCTATGCCGGAAATCGAAACAAATGACGTATCCTTGAGAAATAGTGTCAACACATTGTTGGACGTAACTTGAAACGACGTAAGTCGAGGACTGCCTGTAATGTCTTAATTGAAAATCAAAATCATTTCTTCATATAGGTAATATAATGTACACATATGAACGAAAAAAAATAAATAAATGCCAGTTCAAATCAAGGGCGTAGAACGGAAGACAAGAACTGGCAATAAACTCTCCGCCACTCTTTTCAATCGACAAGTTTTTTGTTTTACACAATGTTTGTAAGAAACTGCAACCAATTCACCATCCACATGCCATCTTAAGTAATTAATAATAATAAAATAAATTAAAAACAATGTTTTTGCAAAAAAACAACAATTTTTTTAATGAAATTATGACGATTAAATTTCACTGTTAAATAAGCGCTGTTAACTGAGTTTAAGATCCTAAAGAAACAACCCAGGAACTAAAGTTATATATTATATTCTAAACCTCACAAGGGATTTTTAAGGACACAATAAACACTATTATACTATAAAACAAGAAGTCTGCGTAGCAGCGATGCAGGTCAGGCTTCGACGTGGGCGATGTCTGGCACCTTCAAACGGAAGCTGCAAGGCGTAAGTCGACACTATCTCAAGCAGTTGCCGATATATGACACACCATTATGAAATACGTATTAATTAATACTATTTATTCTCATTTGAATTAAGAACATTCTTTAAAAATGGAATAGCAAAATAAAAAAAACTATGTCTATTGCTCAGACTAAAAATCTTATAACAGTACACCAAAGAGTTTTGATCACAATTTTTCTACTAGGAGGCGAACGTCTAGTCTATGACATGTGTACAATTTATGAGATTGTGTATAGTGATTAGTGTATGAATCTGTTCGTAACCATCAAATTAAAACAATACTATTGACAAAATATTTGTGTTTTTATTTTATGCAACAGATGCAAGACTACTACATCTTTAAATGTACAAATATGTATAACATTGTTTTAATTTTCCATAGATTTAATTTTAAATATTTTATATTTCTTTTTAATATATGTAATTTATTGAAATAGGTTATCAATTGACTACTGCATCCGTTGCCACAGCTTCACAATTTGTGATGTTTTGTGATTTTCTAAACACAGTACAGTTGAAAGAAATATTACAACACTACAAACCGTCATCTATTGCAAACAAAAACCAGCTCCATTTTTTAACAGTACAAATGGGCCAAACGAGCATATGGGACACCCAAAAAGGGCAGTTATCGTAGCCCAAAGTATACTCTTTCTTTAAACCAGCTGCCCACTGTAGCATTTCCGAACCAATTCAACAGGAACTCATAGACATTCTACAAATTCTACCTAATCTATGTACGTCATATCCGTGAACGTGTGTGAACCATAGACGAACCATTTTCGGCGCTTATTTCTGATTCATGGCGTGGGGTTGGCGGTATTTCATAACGTCATTATAAACGTCACCGTGCGGTTATATGAAATCATTATTCATACTTTGGCGGTTGCATATCTTATTTACGCAAGATAAGATACTTCATACCGAAGTTTTAAAGCATAATACTATGTTCGTATATTTAAAGTAAGTCTTTTTAAATCAGGTATATTCTTATGCAGCATGAAAATTGGTTATGTTTTTCATGTAGATATCGCATTATTTGTTTTATTTATGGTTACAAACATGATATTGAGCAGGCTTCAGCGTGCGACTCTCATCCCTGAGGTCGTAAGTTCGATTCCCGGCTGTGCACCAATGGACTTTCTTTCTATGTGCATTTAACATTCGCTCGCACGGTGAAGGAAAACATCGTGGGGAAACCAGTTCGCCTTAGACCGAAAACGGCGTGTCAGTCACAGCAGGCTGATCACCTACTTGCTTATTAGATTAACAAATGATCATGAAACAGATAAAGAAATCTGAGGCCTAGACCTAAAAAGGTTGTAGCGCCACTGATGTATGTATGTTACAAACATGACGTTAAAAAACGGAGAGTAATAATAAACTAAGTTATATAAAAGACATAGGTATGTGAAAATGACAACGCTGTCCTCGGTAAATAATTTTAATGGCGATATCGCTATTTTTACCCAAAATTTTTTTTCATCAAACATCAATTCAGTTTAGTTTCCATCAAACTACATCACTTAAAAAACCAAAACCGAGAACCCTGTACGATTACGTACTAACAGAAAATATACATAGAGAGCTTTGATGTTTAGAGAGCTTTCTGACCATTAAACTATATAAATGGTGTCATATACGAGTAAGGAACAAGTACTTAATGCAATAGGTAGGTATATTAATTAAATATTAATTATGTATTACGATGCTATAAAGTTTGGAATTATTACATAATAATTTGTAAATTAAGTGAACATTTAAGACGTTATTGATTTAATTTGGAGATAACTATTTTTTTTATGTACTATTATGAAATCTTTTTTGCTTTTAAAGAAACATCCTTATTATATTTTATGCTTTTTTACTATGGCATTATTCTTGTAGTGTCGTAACTGTCGGTATCAGAACTATAAACTGAAGTTTTTATTACATCATTACATATTTTTGTGCGTCGATTATTATTACGAAAATTTTAATTCGCGGCATGCGACTCTCATGGGTTCAATTCCCGGCTACGTACCAATGGAATTTCTGTCTATCCTAATTCCAGCCTTAGACCCAAAACGTCAACGGGGTGATAGGCACAGGTGGCTGATCACCTACTTGCCTATTAGATATGATCACGGAACAGATACAGATATCTAAGGCACAGGCGTAAAAAGTTGTAGCGCCATTGGTATATAATTCGTGGTCTTACCTAGATCGTAATACCACGCGGCGCAATGGCGAGTGTCAATTATTTTCGCTATAGCCACAGATTATTATTTGCACACGTCTACACCTACATAAGCATAATTATTGGGGAACCTGTATGAGTTAATAAGCGTGGGCACTGGGCATAGGTCCAGCCATCTAAAATTTCTCGTGAATCATCAATAGGATATATACGAGGCCCTTGCTAATTTGTATGTGAGTTCTATAAACTCGTAAATATAAATAATGTTACTACCGTATTTCTTTATAAATAATAATAACGGATGAGCAGATCTTTTTACAAAATTGGGTGTAAGAATCTTAAACTATTACACCACTATCTATCATAACAATTGTTTTTTTTAAAGTTACTGTTTTAAAGAAACTATTACTTTTGCTATGAAATATGTTACAGCCAAAAACACGTCTTTATCAAAATCTATTGATATTTGACAAATTCAGCTTCCCTTCAAATCCGGGTTTTCTCATTTACATTGTTCGGCGAGACATATCAAAAAAGGATTGAGCACTTTAAAGTGTTGCCCATAGACAAGATTTTGGATTTATCAGATATGTCTGTTATATCTTATTATGTTTATATGTTAAAACTAAATAAATAATATATAAAATTATCAAAAGCCATATTGATAGTTTGCTCCCAAAAATAAATTCCTAATTTTCCTATAAAACCTTTTGGCATTCCAAACCATTGCGAGAATAGTCCTGGGGATGTGTAGGTTAGCTTTAAAAAAATGCCCGAAATTGATCCTCTCTTATTCACAGTTCCTCAGAGTATCATTTGAAAAATTTTACATTAACTTGTCATTTATATCTCTCCTTTTTTTAGATACCATATCCTTTTAAAGAATTATATTTGTTAGCAATAGTTATTAAGTATATAAAAACATCAAGTGGTACAAGGCAGAAAGTGAAATAAAAGGCTATTATTATTATTTTGAAGCATATTATGCTGTTAAATAAATCAGTTTTTATTGTTATTTTTATGTGTACGTAGATGTAAGCTGGTAATGTCCGTTGGCAAACCTTTTTAAAAAAATAAAATATCTTTAAATATAAAAATTAAAAAGAAAATACCACTCGATTACTATCAATATCATTTCGACCTGACTCATTTTACCAAAAAAGGCTGTACTACCGATTCGATCGCAAATCGTCAACAAAACCGTAACAATACTTAGCAATGGCTGTATTTGATCGTTTTAATTGGTCCAACCACACGAATTTTCGATTTATCTGTTAAAAACATCTTTTTTGTACTCATAACGACAAATCTTTGACTTCCTGCATATAAAATGTACTTTTAATCGTTATTCAGCGTTCAAATTAAAATTCATTAATTATATTTAGGGTATAAAACCGTACCGGACGGTTTTACGCAGTTAATTTGGCACTAAGCTATAAAAAAATCACTGGCGCTAACTCTTCTAGGCCTCAGATTTCTGAATCAGTTTCATGATCATTTGACAATCTAATACGGAAGTAGGTGATCAGCCTCCGTTGCCTAACACACGCCGCAGTCGCAGTCGACGGTTTCTTTTCGATGTTTTCCTTCGCCGTTCGAGCGAATGTTAAATGCGCACATAGGAAGAAAGTCCATTGATACACAGCCGGGGATCGAACCTGTCGCACGCTGAACACAAGCCCAACACTGCTCAATACTAAGCTACAAATTAGAAAATATTATCGTCGTATACGGTATATTCTATTTTGTGTAGCAGTGGGGCTATATCTGTGTGTCTTTTTCATTAATATTCATTAAAAAAGATGTATTTGTACATTAGCCACTAAGGTATAATGTTACGTTGTGTCAAATAAGGTGTTAATAAAGGTGACAGGTCATCTTATTGGCTTAGAAAACAAATTGTTGTCCCTGATTACACATTCGTCGCGGATTTCATCTGAACGCGTGGGTGTAGTGTGAAAGTACTGATTGACTACGAACATGCAGACAAGACGTAATGTAGAGGTTGTGTGGCGAAAACGTGACTCATAAACGATAAATGTTTCAATCGAATTGAAATTTAGGGCTGTAATATATAAACTAATCAGCTATTACTACTAAAACATACAACTATAAATACATGGTGCAATGGTTGCAGCTCCTTACAAACATTTTGTAAAACAAAAAACTTGGCGATGGGTTGAGTTGGGGAGAGTTTATTGCCAGTTCTTCTCTTCCTTTCTACGCCCTTGATTTGAGAACTGGTAGTAAATGTAAAATTAGAAGCATTTAATGTTTATTTCTTTATTGAAGTTACGTTCATAAATGAACAATGTGTTACCTAAATGGATAAATGATTTTAAATTTGAATTTACAAGAAAATATCACTTCACAAATTTTACACACATATACATTAATTATATACATAAAAATTTCAAATGTCAATGTCAATAAGGGTTGTATGTGTTTAGGTTAATACTGTTGTAGTTTTGGGCCTATTAAATATAATGTCCAAAATTTAAAATTTCATATAAAAAATCACCTACTCGACACATGGCACAGAATCTAAATTTATGATATGGATTAATTCAGTTGTTTTTAGTAGTTTTATCTACTATGCTAAGCACAGACGATAGTTTTTACTAATTTATATTAGAAAGATAACTATAGTGTAAAATCGAAATAAAAATTCATAATTAAAATTATTGGTGTTTAGCGTGCGTGATTCTCATTTTGGAAAGCAAGTCAAGTTTTAGAAAATTATATCATTATGTCTACTCTATATTACCATTGGGGTCTTTAATAGGCTATTTATTAATACTATTAAATAAAAATGACTGAAAAAATGTTAAACCTTTTTCATTTAAGTAATTACATTAAAATCATAAATGCGTTTAATATTTTACACAACAGTATGTACAAATACCGAAAAGACGAAATATTTAGACAAATATTGTACAAGATTGCAAATAAGGTAATAGGGTTCCAAGAATTGACTATTTCTATTGTGCTATAATGAAATATGACTCTTAAGTTTTATATTATACACTTTTAGGAGCTGTGACTTGTGCATGGGACTCCCAATCCTGAAATCGTGCGTTCGAATACTTAATGAGGAACACTACTCTCCGCGTCTAACTCGAATCAAGAAAAACATCGTAAGGAAACCAACATGCTTTAGCCCTAAAAAATTCTGTCAGTCAGACGGCTGATCACATAAGACGAGGGGTCACTAAGAATTTAACTTTACCACACTTAAGCGGTCTTAAGTTTATATTCTTTTAAACAACACATCATTGAAATTTGTTCTTTATTACATTATAATTTATATAATATGGTAACGTATGTTAAGCGAATTCACAGGCACTTTGGGAAATCGCTATCCGAACCTACTTGTATGTATTCAACAATTTAAGCAATAGAATATACAAAAGCCCTATTAAGACTAGATGATTACGATGTTTTCTTTTATTGTTATAACAAATACGACCACATTGAGAATAGATATTTGTTACTTTCTTGTTCATTAAAACTTAATCAGTATTATTACATACGAAAAATGTGACGGGCGATGTTTTAATATTCAGGTTGTTTTGCAATTTTGACACTAAAATCTATATAACTATAGAATAAGAGGAATTACTGCTTAATGTATAACGTAGCCGTATATGTATTTATATCATGACGCCTTTTTCCGAAGGTAGAGGCAGAGACCACGGATCCCTTTCTACAGTTCTGATATACCTCTCACGTTTCATCCACTTTCATGTTATTCACTTATAGCTATCGTTATGGCTTGTCCCTTCTTTAGCACTCTGGCTTTGGTCCAGGTATGTAGCCTCCCCAACAAAATACTCTGTAGAATCTGCTTAATTTTACGCTTGTCAAAATTGATTCGCATAAATCAGACATCGCTGTCAAATGATTAATTACTTGTCAACGCGTCACCGATCTTGTCACCTGCGTTGATAAAATACGTTGCCTTGATCACGCCTACGTGAATTATGGAAAACAGTGGGTCAGAGAGGCTTCTGCGCTAGATATTTGACTCATATAGTCTGTGGGCGCAAGGTCAACGTACCCAAATTTGCGGTACCGATTTGTATGTTAGAAAAAAGTGACACAGTCTGAAGAATTAGTATCAAGGTCGCTCTCTCCTTTACTAGGTAAGTGTAACGCCTAAAATCAAAGGCTTATGATAAATTGTATATTGTGATTGAGATAAGTGCTTTCCGATGTCGGAGAAAGCTTTAAACGAAGGATTTAGGATAGTAATGCTGTACATGAAATAATGATTTGTTACTAACTAGATTGCGGCTTCATTTGATCGAGATATTAAACACCAGTTTTTGATAAAGCAGAGACATTTGCAATCTAAGTCAAGAAACTCAAATATTCTTCGTGTATACAATATGTATAGAATTCCTTTATTACCAAATATATGGTCTATTGTGAAGCCAGATGGACTTAAGTTGCAACATACATGCATCACTGAATTGTTTACATAAGTATTTAATACAGTAGGTCTAAACTTATTTTGTTGAATCAAATGTTTAGATGACGTTCTGGTTTTGCAAAAGTTGAATAAGACAAATGACTGTAAAACAAATGAATGAAGTACAGAACTTATTACAACTTTTTGTTTTGTAAAACATTCACTGTTTAATGCTTTACAAAATAAGTAATGTTTTTGGATATATTTCTTATATACGCAGTGTATATGTTATTATTAGTATATTAGTATATTTTATTGGTATATGTTTTTAACCACTCGGGTTGGAATTAATTACTCACTTATTCCGCTGGCACAATGGCATACAAGGAAAACAATCTTCATGTATCTTTCGCTACCAATTATGAGCTTCTTTGATATCATGCTCCATCACGTGGTTTTTACTGAAGAGCCAAGCTGGGTACTGCCTCGTAGTAGTATTTTATCTGGCTAAACGTTTACTTCGTGTCCAAGCTCATACACGACCACAATTTCTCACTTATTAGCCCTTTGTATAACCTAATGATAAACACAAACATGATGTAATAATCTTCGTGTCGTCCATTCTAAAGCTTTAAGTTAACGTCAATGCCATTTCTTAATTCCAAAAGACGCTAAACGGTTGTAAACATTTATTGGTCTCTAAAATTAACGCATATTTTGTTTTACACCAAGCCAGGCATTGTCATACAAACAAGTAATCAATACGACAAATATGACAAACACTTTTATTGCATAGTTTCGTAATATGTAATTTGTTGATAGACGGGTAGGCGGGATATATAGGTAGATTGTATGTTAAAATAACGACTTTTAAAGCCCGGCAACGCACTTGTGAGCTTGCTTGTCAATGGGATATCACTTAACATCAATTGAACCTCCTGTTTCATAAAAAAAGAAAAATACACCAGTTCTACCTGTTCCAAGGAACCTAAAAGAGGGAACAGTTGTAGCATAAATAATAATTTAAGAGATTTAGTTATTTTAGTATACAGAGAGGGCGTACAGGGCGTACTGGAGGAAATTAGAGGAGGTCTTCGTCCAGAAATGGACCTAATAAGGATTCTGATGATGATGAGTCATTTTATGCGATATTTATTCTGTTAATGAACGAGCGTCAGGTCTTCCTATACCTTAAATATAGCTCACCTACTATGAGTGACTGGGGCTGTGTCATTGACTAATCATGGTTCTACATGGTAGGGTTGGTATCCGTTACGTAAGCTTAGCTTGGAAGACACTAGGTGCCTACGCAATGGGAAGTAGTAGTGGCCTAGAGTAGGGACCAGTGCATCAATTTTTATATAAAATTATTTGTTAATAAAAATATTTTTAGGTCTGGGCTTTAGTCAATCATTAGATTAAGCTGTGTATACCTTAATCTCCTATTTCATATAAGGCTTTGATATTAAAACTTTTTTTGAGTCCTGATTGGATAGATAAAGGGTATAATTGCACACCTGGCACCGAATAAATATTTATCACACATCATGTATTACAAGAACTAGTAAATTCCCGTAACAACCGCTGACATCCGTTCTTTGTTTTATTCATCACTTATACTAAAGCTTATGTTATTAACTTGTATAAATATTTTCACATTTCCAAAGATCACTAGGAACTAAGCAAAATCAAAAGAATATTCCTACCGATACATTATCACGTAGGTATGTGTACTACTAGTGAACTAGTAGTGATTGATCGTTCTTCAGGCAATGTTATATGATGTTATGTGTACCAGGTCTAGAAGGAATCCGTCTAGCCTTAATGCCTTAAAATTACTTATGTACACATTGTTACATTTATAGAAAAACAAATAACATAATTTATACAAATTATAAGGGATCTCTTCCAGGCAACCCTTGTAATCCCACTGTAGTATTTCCAAACGAATTCGACTTAGGGTCCTTCAAGAAAAGAGCGTACCAATTCTTAAAAGGTCGGCAGCGCGCTTGCGAGCATTCTGGCAGTGCGAGTGTCCATGGGTATGGCCATGGTGATGGCGGTATCACATTTCCTGCCCGTCTGTCTCCTGTAACATAAAAAAAGTAAGGAAAAAACTAAAAAAATAAATATGATGGGTAAAGTGCAAGAAGTGCATAACCAAATCTTATTAAAAAAATAGATTTTATTAATAAGGAAACATGACACATCACAAATACAAGGATATGGAAAAAACAAGTTATAAGTAAGTGTCCTTAAATTGTTTCACAGATAAGATTTTTTTAATAAACGTATCAGTAACATAACTAAAAGAAAAATAAAATAATACTCACGAAAATGTAAACAGCAATTTGGAGTATACATACACAAAAGACACAACAATTACAACATCGATTATAAAAGGCCCGGGACGAAATCATTAATTTCCACCAGAAACTGAGATATTCGTGAGAAGTATTCCTAAACCTGCCACAATTAGGCTAGTAGACGCATATAAGTGCTTTTTAGATTAAGTTATACTTAAATAATGTTTAAGTATCTGTTTTTAAAATTAGTTAGTCATTTTGTTTAATATTCCTATTTTAATTACGATATATTTATAAGTGTGTTTTGTGCTAAGCTGTGAACCTATAAATTAAGTATATATGCAATAATGAAAATTAATTCTGTTGCCATACCTCCTATCACAAACAATAACACTGACAAGAATTTTCATTATCATACAATTTTATTCAATTTTTCTCTCAGGGAAACCGGAAATACAGGCCGAGCCAGTATGCAATCACGAGCCTTATCAAAGGAAATTAGCAATTTTTTCTTGAGCTCGCTAATGTACTCTTTCTTTACGTATTATATCATATAATTTTATATATTTATACATTCGATACGGTTGTGTAAAGTGTATGTTATAAACAGTATGTATAAGTTGCTTTTTGACACCTGAAAACCGTTTTTCCGTAGCTTCGACGTTGTTAATTAATTATTGTAATTTAGTTTTTTTTAAATAATAATAATGATTAAGCCTCATATATTCCTTGAAGCATTCATCCATCTTTACAAAAGATACACACACTTAAATTGTATACAATAATTATATTTTTTTTTTTCAAAGCCCTCTTATAAAGTAAAGGCTTCATCTCTCTCTATCTCTATCTTAGGCAAAGATCCAGCCTCTTGTGACTAAAACACGTCGGAAATTTAGGCCCTAGAAATGTTGACATCATTTCAGAAAATTAACAATTAAATCGTACGTAATTACGTAAGCTTCTCAATACACTTAACCTTCTCGAGTCGAGGAAAACAAGCGCGTGGGATCGTTGCACCGCATTTGAATAGCATTTATAAAAAAATAATGCACACTTTCCAGTTTTTCCGGTAATAATGAATGTCACGGTCACGATTAAACAATTCCTCAGGAACAAGATTTGAATAATTGTTCAACATATTCAAATCACTCTTTGTTTGCGTATTCCGCTATTTTACCATGTTTTTATAACTCGTCTAATAGATCCACTTATGGAAAAGTGGAGGGAATTCCAAATCGACTCATGTTTGGACTATATATTATTGTACTTTTTACACACAGATTTTATTCAAATCAAAAATCATTTTGTATTTACAAAAAAATGGTGCAACGTATAACAAATTCATAACTTTTTACAGCTTGATACAGTTTGACAGTAAAGTGTCGCGGCGGCACCAGTCTCAAAGGTACCTCAATTATTTAAATATATATCTTTATATCTATTCGCAGACATAGGATTTTAATATTTATTTATTTATTTGTCACGAAAACTTAAACTTAGGACATAAGCAAGTGACAGTTATATTCTTACTTCTGTTATTAAAAAAAGCTAGTCTGTGTGAGACTGATGCCTGCTAAAGGTAAGAGTACCTGTGTTACAGGTCATCAGGCCTCCACCACATCGGAGCGACAGAAGATCTTATACAATACAATACATTACAATATATAGAGGAAACCACATGGGGTATGTGTGTATGTGTAAATTATGTGTATGTGTGTGTGTCTGTGTATGTTTTATATTTTTTATATACTAGTATTATAATATATTAGTATTTAGACTGTAAAAAGAGTCGAAGCGACTGTAAATAAAGTCCAATAAATTCCCGTATCAAACACAACTAAAACAAGACATTCTCTTCTCGTAGTTAAAAGAATGTGATGGTACTTCCTTAGACCTCATACCTGCGTTTCATATTTTTCTTGGAACGTCTAAGGTCTCGTTAGTCATCAAATGAATTCGGCATTATGACCTCGGGGTACCGGAATCCTTTCTCTTAAACTTCGAAGTCTATTTGCTAATTCAGCTTATGAGATAACACAAAGGTTGTAGCTTAATGTTGGATTTAGTCACATCATGATGTGATCAAGTATTTTAGTTATATGTATAACAGGGGGCAAACGGGCAGGAGGCTCACCTTATGTTAAGTGATACCGCCGCCCATGGACTCTCAATGCCAGAGGGGTCGCGAGTGCCTTGCCGGCCTTTATTGAATTGGTACTTTACTTACGTTCAATTATTTTGGAAATTCTTTAGTGGGTAGCTGGTTCATTACCTTGTAAGTTTATTATAAATATGTACTCATTTTTGTTTGACTAATTAGGTTATCTTTATATATATATGATTCTACTGTACGTGTCCATGTCACTGAACTCCTCTTAAATGGCTGGACCGATTTAAATAAAAATTTTGTATGCGTTTGGGCGGCTGATGTTTTATGCATGTTTTAGATTCATAAAGCCGGTAGATGGCGCTGCAGTCGATACTTTCACACTTTGTTTAATATACTAATCGCTTGAAATATCATAGAGGACAATGCATTTTATATTTACTAAGCCACTTGCTCTTATATTGATGGAAATTGTGTGAAAACTGGCATGGCATGGCAAAAGTTAACTGAAAGTACTAGACACAGGTGATCCTAAAATATTATTAAAGTAAATAAATACGTAGATTACATTTCTCAGCATTCGTTACCAATTTTAATTAATAAAACTTTCTTTTCAATTCTCGCAACGAAATGAAAAACTTTCTTAGCGTAAAATACTTAATGGATTTTAGATCCATAAACGTTGATCCACATTAACAGTTAATATTAATCAAATAAATTAAAAGCAACCAAATACAGCTAATATACGACCGTGTACAGATTTGTATCACTTCCGATTGTATGAATTAATTAACTCTAAAAATGTTTATAAGACAAATATGGCGATTGGTTTGTGTTAAGATAGCTTCGATATAGAAATTAAATAAATAGCAGTTACGTAAGTGTCTGTGATACAAGAGTCTTTTGTATGCTTTTCATTTAGGTATATTTATTTATATAGATTCCGTCTGTGACAATTACTTTTGGGCACCCTGTTTTTTTTGGACTTGTAACACGCAGAGATCCTTAGAAAAACTCATCGTGACTGCTAGAGAGGAGGGTACGAAAAATCGAGGCTCTACTCACTGGACCGATTAAGTAAAGGTACATACAGGTCTTTGCAGGCGCAGAGGCTTGCCTAAGACAGGGGAGAGTGGAATTGTGCGGCGCCACTAACACGACCTTCAGAAATAAGGAGTGTAACGGAAGAAGAATGAATTCGTAATTGCGCAACAAGAACAATGTCAAAGTCAAAGTCAAAGCATTTATTTCAATTAGACCATTTAAAATGGCACTTTTGAACGTCAAAAAAAAAAATATATATATATATAGAAGATTCTAGTAGCCCCTTCCAAAAGGTAGTTTCGTGTGGAGAAGAATGGGCAAGAAACTCCACACTTACTCTTTTAAAATAGGTTTACAATATTTTGATACATTTGTTAAATAATAATATGTGAAGACAATGTACTCTTAGCATAAACTACTATACTAAAAAAAGTTAGTATACAGGTTCCTCACATATTTACAAAAATCGAAACCGTAGAATATTAACATTAAAGTGTTATAAAAATATTAAAAAACACAACAAAACAGTGTGTGAGATACAAAAAAAAATAATAATTACATTTGTAGCATTTATAAAAAAAAATATAATAATAATAACAAAAATATGTTACAGCAAAAAGTCAGCAACCAATTTGATTTTGTCCAGGCTCTACGATTGTCCTATGGAGCAGGACCAGCATGTTTCCAAGCATTCTTATCTTGAATATAATCATCTAATTTGTAATATGCTTGTTTACAAAGTGTACTTTTAATAAAACATTTAAATTTTCGTTCATTTAGTTTTAAAATGTCACAAGGTATTTTATTGTAACATTTCACACAGTACCCCATAAATGAATTTTGAACTTTGGCTAATCTGAAAGATGGTTGAGCTATTTTATCTTTATTTCTAGTACTAAAATTATGTCTTTCATTTATTTTACTAAAAAGATGTAGATTCTTTCTTACATACATAATATTTTCATAAATGAATTGGCAAGGTACTGTCAAAATATTAATCTTTTTAAATAGTTCCCTGAGAGATTCGCAACGACGTAGATTATAAATGGCTCTGACCGCTCTCTTTTGCAAAATAAAATGCATTCTATGTCAAATGGTTCCTTCGAGTCGAGAGTCGCAGGCAGTGACAGTAGTTCAACATTGCTGAACTAACATGCAATTGAATTTTAATAGACATTAAGTATCGAATACAATAATTTATTTGCCAAAATATATGCAGTTTTTATGTTACATGCTGAATATAAAATAAATATGCCTAGTAATTTAATATTAAGTCCCTATCTTAGGCGGTTTTTTATTTGTTTGCAGCTTGTCTTTCGACAAAGTCCTTCACTAAATTTTTCCAATCTTGGCGTTCTCTAGCAGTATTAGCACGAATGTGGCGTGCAAGTACATTATCTAAGTAATTTAATTTTTTTTTTGTCGTTTCATCCTGTTGACTGGTTCTCCGCGCTTTGCATCGCCTTCACTCCACCATCTCCTGCCTCCAGGTCATTTGTCCACCTAGTGGGAGTCCAGGACTTATTTGCCCCATCGGCCATCCGTTCTTCGGGTAATGTGCCAAAATAATCTGATAAAAAATGATTTGAATAGTGTGATATTATTTGAATAATATATGTTATTAAAATTACGGTATTTTACTATATCAGTAATTCACTATGTTACTGGAGTAGTTTATTAAAGTGAAATCAAATAGTAAATCATAGTAGGAAAATGATAACTGTACAAATAAATGCGTAATGTCGGATATGACTGCAATAGAATAGAGGATTTGCATATACAATGACTGTGTGAACATTTCAGTCGGGGTTTTTTTGTGGGGAGTAAATCAGTTTCTCTGAAGCCTATCAAGGATATTTGAATAAATGTAAAATACCTGTATTACTCATTTAACTGAATCCCACTTTTTGTTAAATCATGGTATTACACTGTTGTGTAACGTTGACATCGTTATGAGTAAACACCTAGTCTAGGTATACATAAAACGAAAACAGTAGAAATTTAAATGATGTTTTAGAAACTTTTATGTAGCAGGTCGTAGATTCGATCAACGGCTGGGCACCAATGGACTTTCTATGTGCGCATTTAACATTTGCTCGAACGGTGAAGGAATCTTGAGGAAACAGGCATACCCAAAAGTTAACGGCGTATGTCAAGTGATCATGAAACAGATACAGAAACATGAGACCCTAGGTTGTAGTGCCACTGGTGTTTTTTTTTAATTAAAAGAATTTTGTTCTAATTAAAATGTAGTATTCGGAACAAGTAGTCTAATACTCCCTCTTCATTATAAAACCTTAAATTACATTCAAACTAAAGTACCCACATTTGTCAAATGTGTCTTCCTACTAAGATCTATAACTTAGTTTAAATAATCAATCGGACCGATGTAGTTTTAGATTAGTTTTTTCTATTATATTTAAATATTCGATTAAAGGTAACTTAAATTACGTTACGGTGTAATAGGAAGCCTGTAATGGCATAATTGGCTCTTTTGTTTCAATTAATAAGGTATTGACTACGTAATAATTATAACGTCGGTAATCGATTGGAAATACTGTAACTATGTCACTAAGTAGATTTTGTGATGTCACTGTTAAGGGTTTTCTGCACCATTAATTAAATTTACAACAACCCCGAGGTCGTAAGCTTAATTTGCACTGATTTTCATTTTTTATTTCGAAATTGGAGAACAGTTTTGTATCGTAAAATAAATTATTATTAACGTTATTTTTTATAGACCGAAATTTTTACAAGCGTAATATAAAAACGTTTGTATACTAGAAAAATATTCGTAAAATCAAATTCTACGCAGTGTACGTAATAGGCGAAGAGATCAGCGACCAATCAAGCAGGACTATTTTGGGATTTAAATCGAGAGGCGGAACGCTCATGGAGGCGGGATGATAGAGTAAGCAACTCCCCCGCTGAAATTACAAATGGATTTAACCGCCCGCCAAAATTTTTCATTCTACTTTTTTAAATTCTCACCAACTAGTAACATTATAATGTCAGTTCCAGAGATTATATCACTCTTGACTATTAATTTTTTGAATTAAACAATTCGAATGGATATTTTCAGACGGTAATTATGTGTGAAAGAGACAACCACATTAAAAAGAGATAGACTACGAGATGTTAGATAATCTGTAATAGGTTATTGCGGAATACATACATTAACGAATCTGGAATATGTCTATATTTTAGTATTGTTTACATTTTTAAAATGTGGGATATATCCGCATTCCATACAGATTTACGATTTACAACCCTATTCGTTTGTAATAAAGATTAAATTGTAAGAAAACTAAATTTTCAGGTGCTAGGTCATGCTGAAAGTAATCCATAAAGCACTATACTTAAATATTTCAAGGATTTATTTTAAAAATAAACAACAAAAAATATATAACTTTTTTCTTATATGAGTCGACATAATCCCATTTATATCCAAATATAGCAATCTCCTAGTTACAATTTTCGCACACCTCTCCAGGATCCGGCTCAGGACCACATGCTTATATTTATTTGAACAGCGTCTTGCGTAATAGCATGTGCCCGTTTACGTTTAGATCGCGCGCGACGTCTTATCTGTGACGTAATTGCGGGCCCTCTGCAAACAATCCGTTTTTTGCACCCTTTATCACAGGAGCGCCGGCGAACTACATAAAAGCCGTGGAAATCCGTTCAGGACATACATTACACGTAACGCGGCGAACTGAGCGTAACCGCGCCAAGCCTGACCCGAAACGTTCGATTTTTAAAATCCATAGATTTCGTTTATTTTAGTGTTATGTGCCAGTGATATTAGACTGATATTAATCTGTGTACCAAAGAATATTTATTAGCTGTGATATAATTTATGACATCAAAGATGATAGATAATTGTGCATTGTGCAGTGGATGTTCGAAGGCGCCAAGGATGAAAATTAATTATCGTAAGTAATTGCAATCGAAATTATTTTTTATTTAACATTAAAGCAATCGTATCGAATTATTATACTCTTCTTTACACATTATCGATTTTCCCGTTATATATAAATTTTATCCTGAATATTACAAAATCGATTAACAAATTAAATAATTTGTATAATTCTAATCTATACACAAACAGTACTTTAAGTAATAAAATTGAATTCCGATAATGTCGCTAAAATCGGTCTAATTTTTAACAAAAATGTTTCAAGGTTTTTTCTTGATATAACATAAATATTATATTACAATAACTAAACACGTTACTATACTCTGTGCACAAAGCCATAAACTTCCACAGAATACAATCATAAAGTTAACGTTTAACTTATACTATTGTAATTTTTTTGACACTCCCCTACTCTGTGGCATTAACAGCTAACTGATGGAGCTTTAGAACACAGCGAAGAGCTCAAAAGTCAAGTTTGATTTATATTGCGGCCGAAACACCATTTAGTTGCGCCGGCGCGGAAGCTGCATTTGCTTTACGGTAAACTTAAATTACTGAAACTATGTTTTGTTTTGAACAATACACAGTAAAGTTAACCTTATTAATCTTTGTATTACCGCGCTTTTGAAAAAAATATTGAAAAGTATTGATGAGTAATATTAGAGACACGACACCGCTCTTGTAGGCTTTCAGACGATTTCCACAATGACGTGGTGTTCGGGAAAATTTGGGAAATCCGTGAGTCATCGCTGAGACATTGCTAACATTTTCGTTACACTTCGATGCAATTTGTCGATTGTTCGATTGTAACAATTACAATACAGATAGTACGCGCTATAAACACAGACTACTATAAAACTTTACCTTAAGGTCTCTAAAGGCTCTCAGAGGGTTTTCCAAGCATACTTAAGGGTACCCATTTTAGTACCACGCATTTTCACAACCCACCACAGATGAAGAACAATTTTTTTCTCTTTCTTTCTTAAAACTTCTTAACCACGAGATACACAATACATATCCCGTTCGTTCCCATAATTACCTCATAATTCCTATGTAACTATAAAAAATCAGTGTCTCCAGTCGTCAGTATTCAATCTTCATCCATCGCCAATCAAAAGATTCCTCCATTCGACAATTAACCATTATTACTTTCAACAGATAACATTTTATATTCACGTCACAAGACACCGTAAAAACCTGGCGATTCGTTTGAGTAAACGCTGAACACAATCGCCGACCGGAAAGCCTCTACTTAAGCTAATTACAAACTTATTTTCACATAAAAACTCCTAATTGACGAAAGCTGTGTCATCATGTCACAAGACGGAATGGTGGGAATCTCCAGCACCATAAAAACCCTTGTTACCATGATATACTAATTAAAATTGGGATAGATAAAACACTTTGCATTTGTGCTTTGAAAAGTTATCGTCATGGTTACAAGGTTCTTAGTACGTGCGTAACATCACTGAAGCAGCCTACATTTCTATCTATAAGCCTCATTCGCATCACAGATTATTATCTATGACAAAAAGGCTTTCATACAACTGTCAAAATTTCATATTCGAATCCCCAAATTTCAATAGTGAATTATCTAAAAATAATCCTTCATTTGCATTTGCCTTACCCGTAACATCAGCGACTTAGAAAATTTAAAATTATGTCACTGTAGCGAGATCACAAGTCGGTGTTACGTTCTTATGCAATTTTTTTAAATTGGCAAATACAGAATATTAACATTTTCCCTTATTCATTTCCAAGATTCAAAATCAGAATTTTTCAAATTCCGTCTGCAAAAATCAACCTAGGAATTCAGGACTCATTCAAATTCTTTGCCGAATAATCACGACTTATCCAGAGCTGATTTTAAATAAAACATTGTAAAGCAAAAAATTACTAGTAAAATCTAAAATTTGTTTTATTTTTTGTATCATAATCATCATGTATCTTAGATTTAGAATAGATTGTAACATATAATGTAGATAAAGCATTATATATGATGTGCTGAACTTTATTAAATAACCTGCATTCCGCCTTATATCTACGGTAATTCAATAGTCAAATCAAGTCAAAATCATTTATTGCTCATATATTTACTATATGAAGGTAACACGTGTACATGTATGAACGTAAAAAAAAGAAAATATATATACATACATGTCTCCTTGTTAACCGGACAAAAAACGTGTCAATGTAAATAAACCAGGAACACACGAAGAATAAATGTAACCAGTACGGCAAATAATAATTTTGCATTTGTAACTTTTATGAGCACTGATCGCTGTCGCGGTAGACCTATCTTTTACTTTTTAGTTTGTTCACGTTTGGTCTTTGCCTTTTTTCAACGTGTTTGCTCGAGTCAGACTCTGATAAAAAGACGAAAGTTATTGTATACCTTTGACCAAATATTTGTTTTATAATTTGAAGTTAACATTCCGTACTAAATAATTTAAGGATGCGGCTGAATAATGACATGTAATTTTTAATAATATTATATATATAGAGAATGAAAATAAAATCTTTATAATACCAAAAATCTTATCTAAAATAATAATTTTTCGTGACAATATATATGAGTATGTTCAGTTTAAATAATCAAATTAGCTATTAGCACCAAGTAAATGACATTTAAATCATTAACTATTATAACACAGTAGAATGAGTACTATATATATAATATATATTAATATCATAATTAAGACTCGAATGTTATAATTATAGCAGATATTTTTTGTTCCATATTTAAATTAATTATCATATTCTATGATGTAACTTGACAGGCGGAGTAACAGGTGTTTTATTTGAATAGTAAAAAGTGTCGCTTGCTCTGTGTAACCGATAAAAAGTTTAGACTCATCGATGAATCAGCAATGTGGTCTAATAATTGCACAATTCAAGAAATCATAGATTTTCATGTTTATCAAATAATAATACATTACTTATTTTGACTGACACACATCCTTCTTTTGTTTTACGTAAATTAATAATACTCCCAATATCATAAAAATAGACATCGAATAATAAAACTGTAGATACTATTTCAAGTAGTTAACGTAAACTTTTTACCAGAAGACTTAACGAAACTTTAAATTAAACGATTCACAAAACTATCTAGACATTTCACTTGTACTTATTATCATTGCTAATCGATCAAATTATATTTTATTAAATGTAAACAAAACACTTTCTCTAGTTTGAATTACTACTTTAACGAATGTGAGTAATAGACATGACGTAACATGTGATTCAACAAATTAGAGTTATGAAATCGTTGAAAAATTTGAATTTCCGTGGGCGGCTAACCGACCCAAAGGAAGCTTTAGGGTCGGAGTTCGTAAGGGTTTTCGCATAGTCCGACTATTTCATGTACGGTCCCGCATTTCGGTGCTCATTCAACGAGCGACGATTGCTCGTGCGCCGGCCTCGCACGCTCCGCGGTTACCTCGTATTGAAATGGTCCTGATAGACCCTTGTGACTAAGTGAACTGTGATTTCGCGTTTGCATGAATATGGACTTGGCTAAAGGATCTCCATCAATGCGTTGTTCATGGATGTGTTTTTAACTGGTGTGTTTTGTTTTTTAATTTTTTGGTGTCATATGTGGGTAGAAAGGGTAGTTTGTGTTTCGTTAAGTGGCGTAAAAAACGTTTTTCTTAATCGCTGTTTAATTTAGCTTAAGGTTTTTTAAAGTTTAAATTATAATAATTAAAATATTGTAACATAAAGGAAATTCTAATTAGATCGCCACTTGAACGCGTTGTGAAATCTCAATAACCATAAGTACGTGTTAAGCGATTGTTATTGTAAAGACAGATGTATTGAATTAATTAATTCGTTTTTGGAAGTTTACAATACAAATTAAGAAAGAGTGCGGCTAAGCTGAGCCAGCGATTCGTGTGGGAATGTTCAACAAACGTCGGCGTTTCAAAGTAATTCCTTTGAAAGCGTCGATGACAATCGATTAGTTATATGTAAATATTATGTTTATTGCAATTAAAAATCCGTTGTTTACGCAGGCTCTAATTGCACTCACAATATGTAACAAAATCATAGTCCGGTTGACGATAAACAAATGGGAAATCCCCAGCTATCGCGTCATAGTCGCAGTACCTTAGTTTTCGTGGTAAAACATTGTTTGATCACAATTAATAGAGATAACGATCGGCCACAGAGTAAAAAAGTTGTTAGTAAAAATCACGTCGTATCGCAGTCCGACATCGAATCACACCTCCCGTTTTTTATCTACGTAAGGCTGTTTACTTAACATACATCAGATTGTCAACGACTCGAATTGACCTAATGATTCACTGACCATAAACCGCCGCTTATCCTCGTTTGACGTAACTATTGTAATAGGTACAGCGCCAGTTCCTCCATCATGTTTCACTTAATTATAACCTTTTACAAATTAATCGCGATTCTAGTTACTAGACAGACGTAATGTTACATATAAGTAATTATTTAGCGGAGAATTTTATTGGGAATTTACCGCAAATATTGTTTGAAGAAACACTTATGTGTACAATTCAGAATAAATAGTCAGTTAATAATGTAAATGTGCACAGCGCTTGCGTTCAACACATCAAAGGCTAACTTTCTACGTTTTAGCACATCGGACAAAGCCTATCTCTTAAAAAGTTCGAAAACGTCGCTTTTAGAATTACGAGTCAGAGTACGAACATAAAATATGTTTTATGAGGCGGCGCAAAACATCAAAACCTCCAATAACAGTCGGACGATAAATCGAAAGAATAGTGCTCGCCATATATGTGCAGTATGGGCCTGTCCTATTTGAAAATTAAAAAAACTCGTTCATCAGACATGAAAAATCACGTGCGTGCGAGAGGTAATAGCCGGTGAGAAAGTCGCTCGGAGATGAAGATTATACCTACGCTTTGTGCACATGGTAATAAGAGACGGAGATGCGCTTACTAAAATCACGGAGCTTATTATTTTTTATGTGACTCCCGTACGCTATGGGAACATGCCGGCACAAGTTTTACACATTTTGATCTATTTGTATGATGAACGTGGTATGACATGTTAATCGCATTCAATTCAAATACAATTCGTACTCTTAAAATCTGGTTCAGAATAATGTTCATACTTCAACCAACAGATTAGAGCAAACAATTTTACTATGTATTTAAGATAAGCCACAATTATTGCGGATTTTGTTTTAAAATTCAAAATTAGAATCGGAAGCCTTGATATAACGTTTTTTTTTTATTTTCAGGTTTTCCTAAAAGGCTATTGGTGGCTGTATCCATAATAGTAATAATAGCCATGTGTACAACAACGGCCGAAGCGCGTTCCGTGGAACACAGGCGGCGGCATCAGAAACGGCAGCCAGAAATGGCACAACTTACCAAAGAGACGCTGAAAAGACCAAAAAATCCCACAGTAGAGAGCTATAAGAACGCGACGAGGAAAATAAAACACAAACTAAGGAATACCAAGAGGTTTTTTGACCAAGACAGGAAGTTGCTGAACGAGACGCGGGACTACAGGGATGGAATGCCGAGTTGGCTGCCAACAGTCAATTTTGTGGACATCCACTTCCATGACTACAGGATGACGAGGAAACCGGGGAGCTCGATCACGGAGAGAAAGGTAATATTTTTCATTCAAGAAATGGTACATTAAAGACATAAGTCAATAATAACTTTTTAATAAATAGTCGCTGCACAAAGACTAGCCTAATTTAAGACTAATAAGTAATTAACAAGCCTGAATTAAAAAGAGTAAGAAAAAGTAACGTAAGAAAGAGACATTTAAACCACGATAGTTAAGTGTTTACTTACGTTACTTAACAGATTCTATAGAGCTTAATATATTATTTACTGTGGTAATAATAATTCGTAGTCTATCTAGCAAAAAATATGTTTTAAATTGCAACAAATATATTTAATTTACGAGTGACCGAGATATGCTAAATTAATGGGTATCAATTTTAAATCACAGCTTATGATTAGTTTGAGAGCATATTTGATGAGCTTAAGCACTGACAGTGTAATTACCAACGCCGACGATTCCGCGTCTGATGGGATGGACCAGCACACCCTCTTTTTGTTTTCTCACTGTTTTTACAAGATTTTTAATTTATTTTTGCCTTATTTGAGACAATGAATCCTTTGAGGCTGTACCGTTGCAACTTAAATGAGGTTTCGCCGGACCAAATTACATGTGGCGGCCTTTGTGCCCCGTTTATTTACTTCACATTGTACTTAAGGGCAATAACGATAAGCAAAGCCTTAATCTTTAACGCCGCGCTTGATTTAAAAATTTGTTCGGATCTAACATTGTAATTTTAGAACGGCTGGCGTTTGTCTAATTAATTTGTCAATTACGACTGCGTAGGTTATTTATTATTTATTTTGTCCGTGTTACGCGTATATAAGCGAAATGGTGTACATTAAATAAAAAACATATGTTACTAATAACTTTTAAATAAATAGTCTCTGCACAAAGACACAATTTAACGTAATTTAAAACAAACCTGAATTAAAAATGATATTTAACTTATGAAAGTGTTCAATAACACTACTTACAGTGTATACGGGGAAATCACTCTGTTCTTGTGTTCTATTTATCACTTATAACTATATAACTTAAGACTACGCACGCTGCGTACACGCATACTAATTCGAATAGTTTCTTCCTTTTCAACTAAGATTGAAAAGGCAAATCAATAATGCTTAATGACCGCAAATAAATGTCGGATTGTTGAAATACAATAATAAGCGAGGGAAAAAGTTCATGTTAGGCTGGTGGCGCGTGAATCTGAAGCTTCCAGCTTGGAGTCTAAGTAGCCAGTTAAGTGTTTCGAAGAAATTTGCATAGATGGATCCTGCACGCGATCTGTAAATGCCAACAACTTATTTAAACTAAAGTTTCGCTCATTACAATGTAACTTATTTTTCTCCTTAGTATTGAGTCTATAAGCTTTGCCATTTACATGATAAGTCATCGTAAGAGAATTGGCCGTATTGCCTCTGTAAATAACAGCACATTACCGTCAATAAAAACTCTAAACGATAAAATCAACAGCTTTATTTGCAAGCGGATTTGATAATTAAAAGCTCAACTTAAGCTTTGCTTTGTTTATATTCGACCCGTATCACCTCGACGTCCGTCGTTCCACAACTGAGCGTTTTTTAAGGCAGTTTTTGCCACGTACCACCACAATGTGGAACCAGCTTTCCTTTCTGAAGTATTTCCAAACCAATTCGACTTAGAGTTCTTCAAAAAAAAAGCGTACCAACTCTTAAAAGGCCGCAACGCACTTGTGAGCCCTCTGGCAAAATTTTACTGCAACTAATAATATAACGCATCATACATCTAAAATACATCATAATCGATACTATATATATCAAGTACCAAGGTACTATGTTTTTTAATATTCATAATTCCACCTCCGCCTTAAATATCCATTGTAACGGATCTTTCAAAGCTTTATTATTTACCGAACACACATCTGGACTGCGACTTTCTATTAGGTATGCATAATGGACACCCACTAATTGGTACACAAAAGTTAGGTTAGACAATACTGCAGTGTCGAATGTCCTTGTAAACAAAAGGCCTTGCCCAGTGCGGTCATAAATAATCTTCTAACACACAAGTGTTGATTCTTATATGTGACTGAATTAATTCTTGTGTATATTTCGACAGTCCGTCAATGCGTGACCACTTAACAAAATTAAATATTTAACTTTGGGCAAAGGAAAGCGTTATTCAAGTGCGTTCGTTAACTTATTAACGATTTGAAAATTAAACACTTAAGCGGAGGGCTCTCTAATGAATATTGAAGAATGCACACAGGCTTGACAATAATTAGGAAAATATTTTACTTACTTTGTATTTGATATAAATTAACTAAGGCCATTAAATAATAAGATCAGCATACGCTAGCAACCATAATCGTTATAATATAGTCAATTTACTTAAAATCATAATAAATATTATACACTATCTATTAGTGAAAACAGTACGTAAATTCGCTACTTTTTGTAAGGTAATTATGTTCATACAGATAGACCAACTTGGTCGACTTAATTTTTTTAAATGTATGCATAAATGTTGCATTAAGTCTCACTGCGAAACTAAGCTACTATGCGTATTGTCTCTGTACTGAGGGTTAAGTAATCGTGTCGTAAATAAGGATTATGTATTTCAGCTACGTAAAGGGCAGACATTCCTCTAACACGGCTTTCGCGTCGACGCAGAATGTTTGTACAGTATTTACGATTTAACAAAACAACATGAAATGTTAAAAACACATTATTTGTCCAAGTGAGACTAATGTGGACTTATGATTCCGGCGCGACGCGTTTGTCTTCGACACGTTCTCGGTTTAAGTTCAGCTTAAGCGAAAATACGGCGCATTGTCGGGCCAGTTTTATCCTAAGTATTTGCTGGACTCTCGACGCTTTTATTAGCACTCGGCAATTTCTCCCTTCACAATGCTCTCATCTCAATGGTTTTATGAAGCGTAAAATAATCATCCCCATTATAGGTTTAAGAATTGTGTAACTTTCTTTGTTAAAACTAAGGTGAATTGGATTAGAATTTGAATCTTTTAACAGTACTTATCAAAAGGCTACAAGCTCCCGACCACGTATTCAAAGTTTTATATTGTTAGCTAAACAATGCTAAACAGTGGTAAGTGGAAAATTGTCACTTTCTTATGTTAAAAATCTTTTTTAGTAAATTAAGTTAGTTTTAAGCTAGATTGCAATATTAAATTGTGTCTATGTGCAAAGACAATTCATAAAACTAGCTTTAAATGTATATTCAAACATTCACACTAACTGACCCTGATCACACTTGGCGTTATGATTCAGAACTCACGTCCCGAACCACAAGTGGCACTTCGTCTAGTCTGAGTCCCCGTTCCGGGAACGATGAATGAGATGATTTCATTCATTCACCGACTATTTTCCTGAAACAGTTACTCACTGTGACCACTGTTTCAGACAGTGACATAATTAATTACTTAATATTTCCGCTCGGAATTCCATTTTAATTACTAATCGTAGTCATTTGCTATTTTACGCTAAATTTAGATTTTATTAAGAATTATAATACTAGATACGTATAAAATAACTAATAAATAAAATAAAATTTGTGATCTTAGGTGCAAAAATATTATTATAAGGATTAGGATTTTATGAACACTTATAAAAGTTTAATAATCTACGTATAAAATTTATAATAAATAAAATAAAATTTGTGAAAAACATTATTAGCACAAAAATATTATTATTAATAATATTATATTTAGTCATGCGTGGAAAAATAATAAGTGATGCCAGCGTTACTTGTCTTTATTCGTTATCTGTAGCCTTCCTCGATAAGCTAAATAGGCAAATTAATTTTTCAATCCGCACCAACAATTCCTTTTTAACTCGTTAAATCAGAGAAACTATCAGATTTTGAACACTTTTTATTTTATTTATCAAACATCACACATCATATACAAATATGAAAAAAGTTACATTAATATACACGTGTCAAAATGGCATACTTGTAAAAATAGTACATTGTTATAGTGGCAGGGAAATATAGAATATAAAAACGTTAATCTTGCCAAATGACAAAAACATAATACAATTGTAACCGGTTGTTCCTGTCTACCGACTTCTGTGGACATCTATCATAGCTGTTAGGGTCTACTATGTTATTGTCCTAGGTCTGATTTATATATATTTATTAGATTGCGTAGAAAATATATATATAAGATTGTCATTAAAATGTAGTTAACGAATAACACAGGTTGACGGACCTTTTTATTGTCCGTCGAGTGAACTGTCAAAAGTTCTATTATTAGTTAGTGCCTATAGTAGTTAGTTAATTTCTTGTGTTTTTATTTTGTTATTCACTTATTGTGCACAATCTAAGTTCTTAATCTCTTGTCAATTTAGGGTCGCCTGTTAGGGCAGGAGTGTTTTTATAAATAAATATATTTCATTGTAAAGCTTTAAATTAATTTAAAAACGAAATTATTGAACTTTAAGTCAAGGCAATATATAAATTTGTTCAAAGTTGCTGCATGGCTGAATTGACAATATGAGAAAACAAGATGTTAAAAAAACTTTTGCTAAAAATATTCAATTTCATTTCGATATCGTCAGATAAATTATAAAATATTCAACTTTCGTCCTATTACAGTATAGTACATTAAATATCGATTGAGACATGAATAAATCCATTTGAAATCGTGATGATGTAAATACAGATAAAACAATAATTATTAATTGTTGAATGTCCTTCCTAATCCATAGACGATTAACCTTATGTCATATCTCGATATACCATTCATGTTGCCAGTTATTATTAACAACTTAAATAACAACCTAGTAATACCATTTTAAAGCTTCAGAATCGAGTATTAAAATAATGTATCTTTATTATTACTATTTTGATTTACAATACTAAATACTAAAGCAATTGGTTTTAAGAGGCGTCAAATTTCAATGAAAGCTCTTACTTATAACAAATAATAAAAGCATGTATCGTTGTCGAAGATTTTGCTAACAAAAGCCATTTATACAACGTTTGAGACTGAATGCATTCCAATAGTTACACGGATCAAGACACTGGATCACGAGGCCTCGACACCAATTAGCTGCATCGTTAAATATTCACGATAAAGGGCTTTATACGCACACATTGTCATTGTATCATAACTTAATTCTTTACTAGAGAATCATTCTGAGGCAAGCCTGAGGCTGGTTTGAACTCTAATAATTACAACTAAACTACATTTTTTACAAGTGTACCGCACTCCTTATGTACTGCACTTTAAACTACTAAATCATTAAATCAGTGGCGCTACAACCTCTTTAGGTCTAGGCCTCAGCCTCCTGTGCCTGACACACCCCGTCGACTTTTTGGGTCTAAGACATTTCGGTTTCCTCACGATGTTTTCCTTCACCGTTCGAGCGGATAAATGCGCACATAGAAAGAAAGTCCATTGGTGCACAGCCGGGGATTGAACCTACGACCTCAGGGATGAGAGTCGCACGCTGAAGCCATTAGGCCTCATTAAAAGTCTCAGTTCTTCATTATTAAATTTATTTCTCCTTTGTTACAGTTCACCTATCTGATGCCGAAACTGTACAAGACCCTGCGCGAATACGAATTACTCTTTAGAAGACTACGCAACGTCCAAGTAAACCTATCCGACGACCCGTTCAACAACTACGTTGCTTTACGGGAGAAGATCCTTGACAACACGATAAACAGACTCCGAAGCACAATGGCGGAAATAACTGAGAACATGGTGGCTGTGAACATGCCAGAACCGTCGTTCGACAAAACCAAGATCAAACTCGAAACATTGGAGATGAAAGTTGACGCAACGCAATGTCTCAAGAACGACTATATTGCTTTTAGAGGTTACGGAAACTTACTGAATAACTGGTATTCGGAGTTTAGATGTCCACTCAGTAAGAAGGACAAGAAGTGCGCCGCATATCACGCGAAACTGCGAGAAAAGAAAGGCATCAAGCGATTTAGGAATAGAAGTTGAAGATTAGGTTATTTGCTCTCTGACGTTTACTGAGTTGCTCGAATTTCGTTGAATAAGTATTGGGTACTCGCTCTGTGATATTTAGTATTCTGTAGTTAGTGATTTTAATTTATTGACTAAGATAAGTATGTTGGTTCCTTTTCTATCTGTATTGTCTGTCCTTATTTATTTTTCTTTGTGAATTTCACAAATATCTCAACTAGTATTACTAGGCTGATAAGCCTTTTTAGAAAAGACTTTTAGACCTATTCATGAGGCGCGAATGGCTTGTAATTGTGTACGTCTGAAAATGTCAAAACATTCAAGTATTTACGGCGCTTATGAGTAAGATATAGTAATAAAGTGCTTATTTATGTTAATTTAAATGTACTGTCAGTGAAATCAGTGACGTTTTAGTATCGGCACTTTAGTAAATTTTAGTATTTAGAGGAAAAGTTCGCGCAAGTTTTTGTTGCCTATAACCAAAAAACGACCCCTACTAATAACTTTTGCTAAGTGCCGGTGACTTTATCAGCTACACACATATTGTTAATATTTTCATCCCGAATCTGTGTAAATGATTTGTAATTTTTACAATTTAATATGTTTTATACATGTGATGTTACAATACTTTTTTATGTAATATTCCTTGATATCCGTATATGTTGATAGTATGTGTAAGTACCATGTGAACTACAAGATTGTAAATAATTACAATAGAATTATATTTTTGTATTATTTATTGACAAAATAAACTAATTGATGCTGATATTTTGTAGTTTTTATTTATCCTATATAAAAAAAATTTAAAAGTAATTACAACGGTGATTCTTGCAAAATAACACGATATATCTGGACTATTTCAAATTTAATACTTTGTCGAATAAATTGAATAATTTTCTTCTTAATTTTCTACAACCAAAATTTGCAGAAATACAAATACCTGACATAAGTAAATTACGAAATAAATTCTCTTTTAAAGAGCATGGAACGGACTCCAAAATGCATAAAAAAATATTAAACAAGAATTATTTGTATTGATTGGTCTCGGAAGTAATACAAACCCAAAATCGTCAAGTGTTCATTGATTTCCTTTGTGCTTTCAAACTGACCAACCCAGATTTTATTATATAAAGATATTGATGGTTATAGTCATACACATTGAACTTTTGGCACTGTCATCTAAACATTACTGTAATAAGACCTTCATATCCAGTTATATTATTATTATTATTATTTACAAAAATATATATATTATCCTAACAGACTACGATAATGTCGAAAAAATACAATATAATAAAGTATATAACATTAAATACATAATACAGACTATTGCTACTGTGAATTCACTCTGCGAACATATAAATATGTCTATTGTGTCGGAGACAGCTTTCAGTCGGCGCAACGTCTTTGTTAACGAGGATCTGTGCAACAGACTGGTTCTGGCCCTTGGTATCGCAAACTACCTTGGCCTTCGCCGTCGCACATATCCCATAGGTACATTCAAATTCTTAGAGTAATTTTGGGTTGCACACCATGCCCCGAGAGACTTTTAGTATATAGTTTCAAATTTATTGTACCGTAATCCTAAGACACATAATGTTGGGTACATTATCGTTTAATACATTTTATTCAACGAGACCAAGCAAATCTGATTCGTTGCTCACGCGCTACACTCAAAGATACACAAAAAAATAATATGAAAAATAACCGCCACTTTGGGTTTTTAGAAATCGTTTCAAATTATATTTTCAAGTTTCATTAGTTCATTTTGTCAAAGCGAGTTTTTATAATATTAGTCCGATAAAATAAAATAATTTAATTAGTGGGTACTAAGTATAAAAAAAAATCAAGTTAAAATAACTTTTATTTAGATAAACATCGACTTATATTGTCTTAATTAATAAAAAAGTTATCATTGTTATCAATATAAATTTTAGTTTTTGAGACTTTCGTGAACAAGCATATGTAATGTAGCAATCGTGCTTTTAGCCAAATAGATCATCATGTTCAAATAATATCATATAAAGGCCAAACTATTTATTTATTTTACAAAATAAGCTACCATAACATATGACTCCAATGCGGTAACTAGTTACACATACATCACCTTCTTTTCCGAAGTTTGTTAAAAAGTAAAAGGATTTACTCAAAAAGTAAATTCTTAATAAATATGGTATTCTTTATAATGGTAATTTTCACTGCTTAGCATCACTAACGCCATCTATTCTTTAGCTAGAAAAGTTCGAATGTATGGCTCACCGTAACCATCAAAGCAAGACGCATAAGGTAAACATTTTGATAAAAAGTTTCTAAGACGCACGAAAGATGGCGCTTTACGCAATCACGTAATACATGATTAATTACAGATTATAGATGGCACTTGAGAGGTGTTGTTAATTAATTAATAAATTATTCTGAATTTTATAAAGATCTTTTCCATGTTTTAATGTTAATTTCTTAACGTTGAAGTACTTATCACGCCATCTTTTGATACGTAGCCCTATGAGGTAACAAAGGAAACTTTCTAAAAATAACTATAGCCAATAGATGTCGCTAATAATATTTAAATACGTTGTACTAAACAAATTGCTTTAAATATATGCTTTAAACTGATTTCCCTGGCTACTACATATTATTGTACGCTTGTTTTTGAACAATATTATGATTAAATATATTAAGAAATATCTTGTGTTTGCGTCTTATCTATAACATTAAGTAAGCTATAAAATTGGCCCCAAACTATTGTAAGTTTCTCAACAAATACATATTTACTATCGTGTACTTTTTATTATATGTATGTGAAACTTGCGAGTACATAAAAAAGTTCATTTCATTTATTTACATTAAGGCGTTCTAGCTAGTGAACCCGAGAAACATTGAAACATTAAATTTCATCAACATCGCCCTGATGGCTGGAACTCTTCCACAGTCCGTTTCACAAACCGTTTTTTTTGCGAACTAGCGAACTGTGGAATTGACTCCCGGTGGGGTTCTTCCCTGAGAGATACGTTCTCCAACTATTCAAAATTCGAGTGTACTCCTCCCTCAAAGGCCGGCAACTCACCCACTGGAAATGGATGTCTATGGGCTGCGATGACGGCTCTTTTTGGGCGTCCCGCAGGTTCGTTTGCATCATTATATGAAAAATAGTATTTTTAGTAAAAATATAAAAATCTTATAATTTTAGCCCGCCTAGAACATGTTTTTCTTATTTGCTTTTATCACGCAAACTTTCCGTGCTTTCTAACAATGGTTTCTCCGGAAGTCGAAACTACTTCGAGTTTGATCCTCTTAGAGCTTTATTCGCAGTGACTTACGCCTGATACTTTGCAGTAGTGCGTAGCTAATGAATCTACTGCGGTCGGGTCGAATATTAATGAATCAATAAACCATGAAAATTAGGTTATTATTTTCCAAACATTTTCATACGCTCTATTAACGGCAACAATATCAAATATAAATTTAGACTAAAAAGGGTTTCTTCGTAGAATTTATGTATTTAATTTCCTTTTTTTATATTGAGTTGTACCTAATTATATATTTTAAGTAGTAGGTTCCGTACTTTTTGCTTTTCTTCGGAATTTTGTATTACTTTTTTACATCACTCGTGACTCACAACTCGGAATTGAGAGTGCAGAGACAAAATAAGAAAGATATTTTTATTTATTTATTTGCGAGCGGCCTTATCGTTAACAAACGATTTCTTCCCAACCCTAGTATGGAGCAATAAACAAGAAACACCTTATGGTAAGTACAAGCAATGAGAAGGTAAAGTACAAGAAGTGCATAAATAATTACCATCAAACTATTAATAAAGTAAAATCTAAAAAAAAACTTGATTAAAAACATAAACAAAAATATAAAACCTAATCCTAGACTTGATGAGTCACAATTAATATATTTAAGTAGCTAAAGGAGGCAGAAGATATGTAATCAAAAACGAGATTTTAAATAAATTAAAAAGTTAAAATACTACTTCTACATAAAAGATACTACGATACTATGTGAAACACAGAAAGTTGTTCTGAGATTTTGTTTTTGTATATTTTTTTATAAAGAACTGGATAGACTTTTGGCCTGACCTGATGTTAAGTGATATGTGGCCTATTGGTGGGGTCGCCTGTCCAGGATATGCCTATTGAATCGCTGCGTAAATAAATATATGTTCAGAAAGTATTTATAAATAAAATAATATTTTTTATGTGTGTGTACCAAAAAAGTGCGTGCGTACAAAGTATACATGTCAGAAGTGAAACTTGGCTAACTAATTTTTAACTCTTGTTCATATCAAATCTAAAACTTTATATTTCTGAGACTTAGATGGTGGGAAAAAGGAAGATCAAAGGGGAGTCATTTGAGATTTCAATCAATTATTTTGCCTAAAATTGAAAATACTAACATTTCATAAATTCTCTTTAGGAAATTTTAATTTTAAAAATAGAATTTCTATAACGTAATTCACCCTTCTCACTCTCTCTCAATCGGTCTCAATCGCTCTATCCCTTTTCGTCGTCAAAAGCGATGCACATCTTCGTGACGTGTTTTAAAAAAATTACCCTCATGCGCCGAAAGAAGTTTCACTTCAATAATAATAATGATATGCTATGTGATGGCAAATTAAACAATTCGATCGCAATGGAACGTTATCTTTGCCGCCACCGCGGTGCAATATTGCGTCTGTACTGATAGAAAGTCGGCGCTTGCTTACTCAACCCCCAGTTGTTGACAAGCCTCCGTTGCTGCACGTTGCTTGATGCAAATGTAAATAGTATAGTTGCAAAATGAGTGTCAGTGCCAGGATTGTCTCCGCGTGTCTTCTTGTTACGTTAATCACGGCTGTTCCGGTGCAGAAGGGTGAAAATGGTGCGTATTTCTTTATAGACTTTTAATCGATGGAAAACTGGTAAGAATCACGGGAAATTTACTTTTATACTATTTAAAAAATTTCAATGGATGAATATATCCATTGTAATCCTCCTTTATATATTTAAATATATACTCCTAAATATGTTTTTATAGATTTAACGAAAGATTTAGAAGATTTCGTTAAAATATTATTATGTGTTTTGGGTCCATAGTTTTCGATGGTAAAAAGGGCTTATTTATTAATAACATAACTAAGTCCTTACTTCTTGATTATATACCAGTTAAATGGCGAGTCTAAGAATAAAAAATAAATGGCATGTTTTTTGGCATACGAGATTATCATTCAACAGTGACGATATGCAGATTTATCTAACTTAACTTAAATAGAAATTTAAGTAACAAAACGATTTTTTTTAATAATTCATTAACAAATAATAATTATTTTAGAAAAAAAATTGGCATTTTAGTTTAATATGAATATTAATTAATAATTCAAAAAATATACATATAAATATTATAAGCAATACCTTGTTCAACCGCCCTTTAAACAGTACAAAATAATTACACAAAAATGTCGCAAGGGTTGAATTGGCAACAATTACGCTCGTTGTTAATTTTCACGCGAACGAAATCTGTCGTCGGCACTTACCAATGACAATGACCTACTGTGCGGCTTTAGTTCGATTACTTTAAGCGTTTAAGCTAATTTTTAACTACCAAAATTTTAATATTATTTGTGTGTCGTATTTGTAAGCATTTTATTACATTTATACAATTTATAGATGATGATGATAGATGTTTTATATAGAATAGAATTTAAAAATATATAAATTTGTATATATACTAGGAGGGATCTAAAGCTAAATAAAATATACAGTTTAATAAAACTATTTTATAGACATACATTTGTAAGTATGTTAGTCATTGAATGAGAGCACTGCAGACTAAAAAGCTTTTTCAAATTACTAGCAACATATCCGGGCTTCGCACGGCCAACCGTGATTCGATAAAACTTGAACAATTATATACCTAAACATTCCTTGAATAATTCTAGATATTGGTAAAAACTGCAAAAAATTCCGTAGAATTTTTGGGTTTATCGCGAACAGACATACAGATAGACCCGGCAAAGGACTCTTTTGTAATATAAAAGTTACACAAAGACTTGTTTGTAGACTTAATAAGGCTGCGTTCGTAAGAAACTTCGTTCAACCGTTTTTCTACGACTTCGAAAATAGGACCTAAAAAAATCTTTTATTTTTCAAGATTTACTCACAAATAGCCTGACTTTGTATTAGTAAAAGACTTTTTAAAATCAGGACCAGCGATAACCCCTTACAACCTCACAAACTTTTCCTCATTGTATTAGTATAAATCTTAGTGCTGATATATTAGTCGTTTAATGTACGAAAGAACTTTTATTTAGTAGAATATACTCCTATACAAACTTTTTGTTTAAACTAGCTTCCCTGGCTTCATGTAGCTGATATTTTTTTTAAATATTAAGAAATAAATCTAGCCTATATTCTAAATTCGAATGGTGAAAGAATCGTCACAAACTTTCCTCATTATTAGTAACAATAAACGTTATAATTTCACAAACCCGTTAAAAATTTAACAACTATAACGGCCTAAATTAACAATAAAACAATGTAGTTAACAAATTACGCATATTGAAGTTTTCACTATCCAAGGCTCCTTATTCCTAATGTTGCTTAATTGTCTAACCGGTGAGCAACAATGGAAGCCAAGGTAAATGCTCACTGCTCGATTTTTCAACAGCATTGTTTGAATTGTCGTTATAGAACGGAACCACTCACTTCGGAAGAGTTTCTTCATATGGTTCAAGTAGGGTTTTAGAAATTATAATTACATTACCAATGGTTGGGGCAGATACCTCTTTTACATCAATCTATCAATGTAAAACAATATTGTTTCGCCGTGAATCGAACTCGGGTCCTCCGAGCTATACCTTCGCTATGTACCACCACAGAGCATCAATTATATTCAAAAAAGAAAATGACTTATTCGTTGTATTACCTGTTCATAAAAACTTAGATTTTTCTTATTATATTACTAATTTATATTATATAACTAATTAATTTCATAGTATATGTTTTTATAACTAATCTATATACTATAGCACGTTAATGCTTTGTTCAGAATTTTAATATTTGATTACGAATTAAATGGCGGTTCTTATAAAAAACGTCTCCCAACTATCTGGTTGTATATCTTAGAGATCATAGAGACGTTATAGCTAGTATTTATCATTTGAATTAGAGCGGATGAGTCTAGTAATTAAGCGTGTGACTCTCTATATTGTGGTCGTGTGTACCCAAGATATGCATAAATTTTTCCTTCTAACTGCACAACTAACACCATCGTAAGTGAAGATATACAACGTGTATTTGTAAGATTAAGAGACAAAAATTAGCACCAAGTATGATTCCCATCTATGCCAAGTAAGAAGATGGGCAGATGGTCTACCGAAGAGACGGAGCAGGCTAGCTCAGGCCAGAGTAGAATGGGCTAAAATAAGAGTCCAGTAATAAGACCATAAATCTGATTTTTTTTCTTACCAATTATTTCTTATTTGTTTGTAACCAACAGTCAGACAGAATTTATTTATTATGACTCCCGAATGCCAAATCCTATTCGGTGACGTTTGACAAGCACAAGTAGATAAATAAATATAATCAAAAAAGCAAATGCAATCTGAGACCCATAAAGGGTGGTAGCGCCACTGGTATAACATCGCAATTATGTTTTAAACCTGTAAAGAATTTCACAACTGTGGGCGGTTTTTGACCGTTATAAGATATTGGGATCGCGTTAAATAAGCGATGAACCCTTTTATATCCATACTTAATTTTACACCGGACCATCACCTGTCAAATAAAATTAATGGCCGTCAATTTTCCCTTCGGATAAGCTGTAAAACTCAGATTGCGTTACTGCTGTATGTTGACCCTAAATTCATTGTTATTAAAAATTACGTAAATGAAAGCTTTATGTATTGCCAGACATTACATAAACAGTAATGACTCTTCCGATATCCAAAAGATGAATGGTCTTAATCTCTTTATATGGTTTATTATCATAAAACAAATTAATTCATTTCTAATACCTGCAGCTGAGTTTCATCGGACGTCCATCGTTTCACAACTGAGCGTTTTTTAAGGCAGTTTTTGCCGCGCACCACCACTATGTGGAACCAGCTGTCCACTGAAGTATTACAAACCTATTCGACTTAGGGACCAAGAAAAGAGCGTACCAACTCTTAAAGGGTACGCTCTTTTCTTGGTCCTTCCGGTACCGCACTCTCAAGCCCTCTGGCATTGAGAGTGTCCATGGGTGGCGGTATCAATTAACATCACGTGAGCCTCCTGCCTATTTTCCCCTATTCTATAAAACATAATATTACAGATTATATAAATGTTGTTTTAGTTAGAGTAAGAAGACTTTATTGTTTCGCACATAAAGTCAGGAAAATGATAGATCTCTATTGAAATTTTGTTCCCCCCTTAAAGGTGGGCCTTGCATTACAAAATTACAAACATGCCTTGATTATTTACTAGATAAACACTATTTTTTAATAATAATAATTAATCCTTTTTTATTCCTTGAAACAATACTATTTACAAAAGATACACATATTACTACTTTTTTATAAAACTATAATATTATAGTATATAAACCTATCCGATTGGAGGAGGCTTTTAGTCTTTAAGAGGTCCTGTTATTGGATATATCAATATTCTTATATTAATGGTTACGCAAGTAACGTTCATGCTGCAATCTTGGGTTCACATCATACAAAAACTCGATACTGAAGTCGGGATCACAATTCTCCTTCATCCGGACATTTTGTCCAAATAATTAAACAAGCGTTTATACTGGAGCAATCTAATCATACATGTTAAATAATTACACATCCAATTGATAAACTCCTACTTCGGCATTTTTGAAATCGGTTACAAATGCAGTGACGTAATTTGTGACTAGGCATTAAAATAAATATTAAAATGTTGTTAAAATTGAGGTACTATACAATAGCTATATCATCAAAATTTTAAATTATTGACTTATTTTACAAATTAACTGATGTAAAATATATTGTGATTAAAACATATAGTATTAAATAAGTTTCAAAAAAATCAAATTTCTGCTTATACCGACTAATTCTAGAAACACGAAACAATTTTTTTTTACCGAGAATGGAGCCCGAGACCTAGCTATTCGATTGCACATATGTGACTTAAAACTATGATAAATTATTACATTGTATGTCATAACCGTGACCGCCTAACAGGTGAACAAAGATAAACCACGTTTCCCCTATCAACTTTCTTTGTCAACATGTTATTCGCCGCAATAATTCAGAGAAAGCATTGCAATTATCGCGGTTATGCAATGATTATATAAAATATGTTTATAGCTTATCAGAATTGCTATTTATTTTATTGAAATTGCGCAATTATGTACTCTTTTAAACATTTTATTAGTACTTCCAAATTTTAAATGTCTTATCTTAACTATGTCTACTATATCATATATGCGACGTATATCGCAAATGCAAAATATACATCCTTATGTATTATAAAACAAACTTTTATTTCTAACATACAAATATTCAGTGTTTACAATTATAATATTAATAATAACTAAAAGGTGCTTTCCTCACCCAACGAATAAGTATCGCAATACAGCGAAGACATGCTGCCAGCGATAAAGGTACACCGCCACGGGGCCCAAATTTATTTTATTTATAAATTAGAATTTCTATAAAATATAATCTACGTATATAATAGAATTTTTATAAACGATTTTGTCAACTTCGATCGACGTTTGATACTCCTAAATTATGAAAATGACATCAAAACAAGGAAAACTCTGACATCTTTATCCTTAAAAACTCACCCCCTTCCTCCTTTTCCAATGGTTTTCATCCTACTATTATTTTTTTTTGTTTCAAAAATTATCGACCCTGGTCTATAAGTATGTCTTAACTAATTTAGTTAGTTTTTTTTGTTTGCCAGTACAATAATGTAAATCCATCTAAGTATTAAGTACTTCAAATTTTTATTGGCGTAAAAAGTTGTTAATATTTAGTATATAGTTTAGTTATAAACTGTAAATCTTCTTAATAAATAAAATTTAAAAAAACGTTTAGTTAAGTTAACGATATTATAAGACTACGTTGTATGCATAAATTAAGGTGAATACTGCAATTATTGTAGTCAGGTAAGGTATTCCTACGGTAATCATAATGACACACATTTATATACACAAAAACTGTCAACTTTGATTAGGTCAATATATTAACTAACGGTCGTATACAGTGCTTAAAGCCTCAATTAGTTATGGAATGTTTTTTTTTTCAAAGTGACGTGAGCGATAAGAACAAGTATTCAACTGATAAATTTGAGTTAAGGGATAAATCCTTTGTACTCTATGTATTTGAAGACGCTGCAAATTTTTGAGAGCCTAAACAGTACTTCTTTCTCAAATTGAAAAAAACGTTTGATTCGTTTTGAAATATAAAAAATATTTGTTCTTGGTGGCGCAGCTTCATTTCATTGAAATATCAGTTAACTCGGTTTAAGTTCATCAAAGCAAGAGCACTTGCGAGCTTTCTGGCAGTGTTCATGGGCGTTGGTTTCACTTAATATCAGATGAGCCTTCTACCCGTTTGCCCCTCTGTTCTATTAAAAAAAGTTTTTTAATGGATATAAACGAGAATTTATAAGATTATTAACATAAGATGACTCTAGCAAGTAAGATGCATATGAATTGTATGTTTTAATAATAAATATTATATAATTATTACTATAACACACACAACCGTTTGATATGAGGCAGACATATGTATGTTATTTCAGATTTTTATAATGAAGTAAATGGAAATATTTCATCTGAAACAATTATTTGCAATCGTGAAATAATAGTTTTACCGGAAATCAAAACAAGAACCGCCAAAAACATCGTAAGCAGTATGCCAAGAAGGGGAGGGTAATGTGTTATTAATATGATAATCGATGTATCTTTGATCTTCTCTTGTACCCATTACTTTTCATGGGCCCTAAAATTAAATCGATCCGTAATTATTGCAAAATGTAACTTCACGTATTTCAATACATTTTACGACGCACATATAGCATTTTATTACGAACAAGAAATGTATGAAGTCGTAAAACTTTGAGTTAAAGGCTCTCATGGTGTCCTCCAAGGGTTTGAGGTCAATGCCCTCGCGAGTGAAAGTAGAATCGAAAGTGTATTTGAAAATCGAATTCTGTGTTTTTTAGCTTATAATGAAAGTTGTCATAGTGTTGATTGATTGGCAAAAATTTTTCCACGAATTTTTCTCCATTTGCTCTAAGCTCCGAATTCTTCTTTATTCAAAACATTTTCTTTTAATCTATTATTTAAGTTATATTTGCACAAGGCTTTCCGACACATTTCATCGATCTAATATTGTTCGAACGACACCACAAAAGACAAATGGTTTGTTTGAAAGCTATATAGGAAACGAATATGTTTCACACACACATTGGAGGCTATACATGAATATGAATAAATACACATAGGATCTTATAATATTTATTACCTACAGGGTTTGCACCTCATTAATAAACTATTAATTGAATTTGAAACATCTTTACGATTGCGAAGGTGTGAATTGGCCTACATCTCACATTTGTTAATTTGTACTAATTCCATCTACCTTTACATAAAGCAATCTCGGTATATTTCATAACCTTCTTAGAAATATTTCCTTCATATAGAGCTTTACAACCTGCAACTAGAATCAATAGAACCACGTCTTGAATGGCACTAAGTGTTTCTGTGTGTATGTGTCGTAGCCGACTAGCTTGAGAAGCCGTTCAACTAACAGCCTAACCTCCTAACTAAACAGCGCCGTTTAACAAACGGCCTGAAAGATATTCAGCCAATTGATCAAACAGCTAGGCAAATAACATGGATAGATGACGTTTTATTACTCCCTCCTTCTGGTTCCTTCTTTGCCGATGAGTAGGGATGTCTACCGAGACAAATTTAATGATGTGAAATAAGTGATACCTATATCTTATATTCTATAATACACATACTACAAGGAGGGGAGACGCCAACCCTTTAAGATAATAATGTTCCTTTTTAAGAAAGAGGAGATCTCAACACTCCCCTGCTGCTTAGCCACTCGGTCACATCTGCCTGATTGCGTGTCTGATAGGCTAGGATGTCGGGGTCCCTGTATATTAAAAACAAAACTACAAAAAGGTACCCCTTCTTCACAAAGCCATAGAAAAGAACAAGCTATATGGATAACTATAATAACTGCTTACCTTTTTTATATTTATCCCACACAAAGTCTGTACTAGAACCAGAATAACCTTGACACCCACTATTTCATTCATGCAAATTCAAAGTCTATTCTATCTAGAATCTAGGTTATTTAAAATATGTGGCCCGTTTAATTACGATGCAAAATTATACCCACGCTTTTAGGACTGTTTATTCGGCCGTTGCGAGATGAGCCAATGAATGATGAATTAACTATTAGACACAATAATAGATTTTCGGTTTGAACTAATACTTTCTAAAGTTAGGCAGCAGATTAAGATTTTATTATGATTAACATATTATAAATATATTAGCACATAAACAGTTTTGATTCACGCCCGGACATACAACGACCAATATCTGACATACATTTATCACAATTGTTTTTTATAATAATTAATTAATATAACTAAACATAACAATCAAATATACAGTATTTACAATTTTCTTAACATTCATAGCAAAAATAATTAAAAATTAATAAAAAGAAAATGAAAACCAATTTTAAAAGTTTTGTCCGTGTGGCAGTGTACCTAATAATATAATGTATATTTTATGTTAGCTGTAGGATTGCAAAATAAATATGACGAAGCCGGAACGCCGGAAGTTGGGGAGGCTTTTTCCCAAAAAAGCAAACAAGCCCGACCGTGGTAGTATAATAGATCGACATGTAAAAGCCATCGAGTTTATTTAATTTTACCTATAATTTGTGTCTGAATAAGATAATCTTTATTTATTAATAGATAGGGAAAGCAGATCACAGATGCAAAAGATATGAAGAAAAGAATTGTATTACGTCTTATTTCTCTTCTTCCGAGATTGTATACGCAGAACGCTAATTTAAATTCAGCAAAAGTAATTGTCCATATTATTAGAATAAGCTTTACAAAACTTCATAAAATTTACGATATAGCCATTTTATTACCGCATTAAATGTACGATTAACGATTACCAATTTTATACGTATTCGATGCTTCGATCAAAGTGACAAATGAAATCTGATTGTCATACAATCATCCAAATGTCATAAGAGGAATGTCGGAACTATGTTGCGAAACAATGCCGTGTTGCAACTGATAAAAGTTACCATGCGAGGGTTAATCTCATTTCTGCACGAATGGATTTTAAAAGTTTATCCTTGCATTTCATTAACGTTCAATATTACAAGATGTTGTAACGGTATTTAAACAAAAGCTGTTGCAACTGTCTCTTTTAGTCTTGAAGTAAACACATTTAGGCGGAAAGAGATGTATACTTTACATCTCAATAAGGTCTTCGACTAACAAAGTTGAAGATGTAAGAAATGTTTTAGTAGCTTAAGATTCACAGACGTGGTTAGCGCTAAGTATGGCTCCCGTTTATATAAATAAAAATGTGTTAATTTATTTGCCAGCTCTTCCAGAACAAACTTAATCATAGATTCTGTAAAATATAATGAAAAAAGATGTAATGAATATATATATGATATACATTACTTTGTTTTCATTATTTTTGTTTTTGTTTTTTCAACTGCTTTCAACACGCTTGAGTGGATTAGTGAGGGTGCATGTTAGCGAATGAGTAAGTGTTTGGGTGCAAGTGAGTGAGTGAGTGAATGAAATGTGTAACTACATATTAGGCCTCAGAAGCATCTCCAACACTGCGTAGGGTGTGTTCATAAGTCAGTCCTTTAATCGTATTTTTAGGTTGTAGACGGTAACGGGTAGATATTAAGCAGCCTATATAATTTATTACCGAAAACACGTCTATCAAACGTATTTGGATTTGACATTTATTTTGTAATTGTTTTGTATGCGCTATTGTATTTAATAGGTAGTACGTGCCAAAATCTATACTTAAAATAATAAGTTTATACGATAGGGAATCTTTACCTTCTAATCTTATCATTACTTTTATTATTCATTGTGTTGAAATACAAGCAATAAAGTCGTGATGTTGCGAAGACAATTTGACAATCTATTAAGTGTTTGTAATGTTATAGAAAATTATAATTTCGTATTGTCCCGACAGAGAGCAATATAACCTTGGTATAAATTGTATTTTGCTATTGTCATCGAATAATCGAACATCTGTGCAACTTCCCAAGTATTCTGGTTCTTTGTGTCAATTGTCATTTTAACAAAAACAACTGAACGCGCGATTCGCTTTGTTTTGATTGTTTAAAGTTTCGTTCCTATTGGAATCGTTATTATATAATTAAGTGTTAAAAAATTCATTTAGATATTACCAATATGTTAATGTTCAATATGAAATGAAATAAGGTACATACTTCCAATTTCGATTGGTTTGTCATCTATTATAATTTTTAAACAACAACTTCAAATACGATGCATTATTTTTACAAATAACTTATTCAAAATCATTTTTGTATAAGTTATTTGTTCTACCTAGCTGACCTAGAAAACGTCGTTTTGCCATGTATATAATTTTTTTAGTTCAATAAAAATAACTATCTAAAATAATTAAAATAGGGGCTGATCATAGAGATGTTTGCTGTATCAAAAAAAACTATAAAATAAAAAAATGTTTTAGGTCATCACTTAGGGGTTTAAAATAGAGATTATGTTTTGACAACGTTTGCTTTGGCACTAACAAAGACAATTTGCCGATCGCATTAGAGACACGATTAATCGTAACTTCCTAAATGTACCGGATCATTGCAATAACGATTTGCATAGACTAATGACTCAACAAGAAAAGTGGTAGGTAGTGGTGGTTTCGTAAACGACGCGACGTTCCACGATTTCTATCTGATATTTTTGTCTGCTTTGTGGCGTTTTATTTTGTGTACACTTTTGGGATACTATCCTTGCATAGCGGATGGCTTCGCAATCCAGTGGCATTGAGGTTACAAAATAATGGAAAATTACTGAATAAATTCATAGTAAAATGCTATTTTAAATACCAATTTGAAATTAAGGCGAATGTAGGGACAGTCTTTTATTATTTTTAAAATTTAAATAAAATATAAAGTACGAGTATTAATAAAATAAATATAATCATTTTTGTATCAATATCGGGACTCTATTTTTGGTTAAAGTAAAAAAATATTTTAATTAAAAATATAAAGTGCCAAGTTATCTCAATGGGATTTAAAATACAGTTATACATTTTACGAAAAGAATTTCAGCATTGATTGATTGAAGATAATAAAAAAATTAAGAGGATTATTTTCAACGTAGTTTAATTTACTGTGTATTCAAGCTTAATGCATAGCGAGGTCAAGAGAAGTCAAGAGATAAATGAACCTTTATGAAGAGTGTAGCTATGACATTCTATATTAAACATACTGTAATTAATGATTTTCCTGTTGGACTGATTCGGCCAGTTAGGGTAGTTATCTATTTCCTAAATTGAATGCCTCAGTTTATTATCTTACATCAGGTGAGCCCCGCCACTTGTTCTATAAAAAAAATCGGAGTTTCTCGGCAGTTGCTGCAGCGCTGCCAAAGTTGCTTCATAGAGATCTTCTCGGGCCAGCAGATACCCAAAAGACGGCGAAGACAGCGGTTGAGAAAGACTTGGAGTTGGAGTATTACTTAGGTTCGGATATAACTTTTAACTTTGTAAACTATTTGTGGGATACTAGTAAACGTGTGTTGGACAGCAACCGGTGGAAATAGTCCGCTCCAGATGCTTCGTTGCTGTCCACGACACTCGGAAGTCGGACATGAGCTGCCGATTAAAGAGAGAGAGGTTACTAGTATTGCTATATTGCAAAGTGTTTTTGTGACACGAACTCTGAACCCATTAAAGTTGACCTCACACTGATTTCATTGTGTCAGACTGCAGTTTTAATTAATTTAAAATAGTAAAATAACGTTATCTTATTGATGGGAATATTGCAGTGAGATTTTAAGGTACTTATGTGTATTTATAAATAACAAGTTATACATGAATGTTTCAATAAATTTTTTTTCATTATTTTTGGTTATATAATATGTGGTGCTATCGGATGCTTCGTATAAGCTGGATCCAGAATGTCTCTAACGAGAAGTTTCTTAAACGAGTTGGAATATCGAAAAACTTATGCAGAACATTAAACAACGGAAAGTTGCGTACCTGGGCCACGTGTGACCGCTTCCACACGCTATCGCCATCTTGAATTAACGATAATGGGCAAAATCCAGGGTAATTGACGTGTTGGAAATAGGAAGAAAACATGGCTTCGCAACTTCGCTTAGGGAATGGACGGGTATTGCGACTGAGGAAGAGTTGCTGCATCTGGCACAGGACTTGACACGCTTCAAGAGACTGACGGCCAACCTCCAGTAATAGAGAGGCACTAAAAGAAGAAAGAAGAAGATATAATACAAGCAAATTGAATTGAGTTTTACTTATGTGTGTAGTGGAAGACTTAATATAGTAGATCCTAAATTTCGCGTTAATTTTTTTATTTGTATAAAAATGCAAGTGTCATGTCACACGGTCTAGTGAATTCCAATCATTATATAAGATAAATGATATTTTTTTTAGAAACCTCTTATAAAATGCGACAATTAACATACCTCACGAATTGTTAATTTTGACCCAATTTTCTTTGTTAAAATTCTTAGTTGACCTGTTGAAAAGATTACTTAACATTTGATAAATCACTCTTAATCTTCCGTTATATTAACATAAATGATTGCGGTAATTATAATTTTTAATGATGACACGACCCCATAAAGTTTTGTAACTTTGGTTTTATTAATCCAATTTAACCCTTTTCTTTCGCAATGTTTATTTATTGTCAAATGTCGCAACGCATAATATTATGCAAATATTTAACATTATGTTGATTTTAATACATATGGCTATTAGCACATTATATAGCTAATTTAAAAACTATTTATACACAATTGAATAATAAATATTTTAACGTGGTTGTTAAACACACTTTTTAAATTTATACTTCTGAGATACGAACTCAACTTTGTAGGTTATAAAGCTCTCTAAAAGTATACACAATTGAATAATAAATATTTTAACGTGGTTGTTTAACACACTTTTTAAATTTATACTTCTGAGATATAAACTCAACTTTGTAGGTTATAAAGCTCTCTAAAAGTTTTAAATTAATATGTAAGTAAATATATTAAGTATCTTACATATAGAATCGTGTATAAATAATGATAGTTTTACGAGGTTTTTGAACGCTACACCTCGTCCATTTGATCGCATCTAAAGTATGCCTAGTCGAATTGTCGCTCGTTCCGATCGGCTTGATCCTTTAGCTTTTCGTAGAGATGTTGATTCCCTTAGCATTTCCTACTACATATATCATGGGGAACACTCTGAACAATTATTCAGATTAATACCAAATTTCATCCGTGTCAAGTAGACGAAACACAACAAAGCGCTTTTAAGACATAATCTATCTGGTACCACATCATTGTAGTACCAGCTGCCAGAGGTATTTCCGAACCGTACCTAGGGACCGCAGGACCTTCGAGAAAAAAAGCAACATTCTTTCAAAGGCTTAACACACATTAGCTCTTCGGTCATTAATGTATTTAAAAAAATCCAATAATTTAATTTATTTGACTCACATTTCCCGTGTTTACGTAATTTTTATGACAAAAAAACAAAGTGCTTTTACGTATACATATTTCAAATTCTGATTTCAATAATAATTAATAATGAAAGAAAACATAGTACATATAGATTATATAATAATTATGTAAATCCAAAATCGAATACACATATCAAATGACTAGACAAGATAATTAATTTTATAGGAAGATGATATAAATTGTAAATAAATACACGTGCATTTAAGACCTTGATCCAATGGCATTTATCGGAGTCAATCACCTAATGTGATTTGATACATGCGATTATAGCATTTAGTATCGATTAAATAGAAAAGATTTTAGAATGATTTCGAAAGCGCATTCTATTTATGCTTTCATTCAATTTAATCGATTGTGTTGAATTGGCATTTCTTCAACAAGGTCAAGACTAAATTGTACGTATTGACCTTATCTTACTTGAGTTTAAAGAATACTAGACTAAAGGCGTTGATTTTATATTACACCAGACAAGCGTACCAATACTTTAAAGGCCAGTAACGCACTCGCGAACCATCTGGCATTTAAAGTGTCCATGGGCGGCGGTATCACTTAATATCAAGTAAGCGTCCTGTTCGTTTGGCCCTTGTTCTATAAAAAAACATCAACTCGCATTATTTTTATTTTAATAATATTGAAGCCCATTTATTTCCAATCTTAGATTTGTAATATAATTTTTTTTTCTTGTTACTCGACATCTTAGCTTTCTTCAGTACCTACCATTGATCGGAACCCCTTCACGGGTAAAGGCCTCCTCCAGCTTTTTTCCAAAATTCTCCTCCAAGCTTTCTTTCTGGTAATTCCATTATTATGCGTTTATGTAAATAATATTACGTTGTGTATATTATTACCATTTATATTATAAAGATTTTTAGCATAAACTGAGTGATTTTATAAATAGAGACCTACTCTACTTCCTCATATCCAAAAGACTACTCCAAGTTTTAAAAAAAATGGACATAAATTCGAAGCGTATGTTTTGTTCTCTTTATTTATTAATGTCCACGCATAACTTTGCTTTCGTAGATCGATTATAATTGAGGAGTCACACGAAAAAGGGTCCCATAAATAGCACTTTTGGATCTACATGCAACTTGTGTACAACTAATCAACACTTAATACATTTAATTATATCGTAAGGCAATTAACATTGTTATTTTATACTTTCTAGCGCATGTCGAAGCCAGTAACCTTTTATAAAAGAAATGGATCACCTACAGTCGTGGACATTAGTGATTATGCTATAAACACTAACAAATAAACATTACATAATTCAATAAAACCAATGTGTGAAACAAACCAAATGGTGAAACTGCATTCCAACGTAATATGTTAAATATTTATGAATGTCATATTGTCGGAAATAAAAACCATTCACGCGATTAATCCAATAACTAATATATAAAACACATATATTTATGGACCATGACGGCTTCGAACGGATTCCACCCAACTTTGGACGTTCTTGGACGTCATTCGACAAATACTGGAACGTTAACATTCTGCCAAAGACCAAAGATTTCGAGACTAAACTCGATATCTGCGTTGTGGGTAAAAATGTATCCCAAATTTATTTGCTTTTTTTTGTTCTTTTTTTTTTAAATGGCTCTGGCACGATTTGTGCATTAGCCAGTCTCAAGTATAGAATTTTTTATAATTCGTGCTTTGTCTTTAGAAATTTGACCGTGTCTCCATGTACGGTTTAAGAACTCGCCCGGTACCGCACAACCCTCCCAAAGGCCGAGAACAAATTTAAATTAAATTAAAACTTGCCCTCGAACCGGGAATCGAGCCTGGTACCCCTCACTTAGCTGCCACTTAATAAGACCGCTAGGCTATGAAACTCCATTTGCTGTTTTAATTTAAATGGCCATATAATCAAATAATCTGTTAATTTGTAGAACATTAAGAAATGAAATAAACCACTAGTGATTTATTTAATTAACGGTTTTCAACTAATTTGACTTTCGTGTTATTAAACTATAATGACAGCTGACACTTACACCATTGCTCCTATATTCATAATAATGAAATTACTATTCTTTCAGACTATTAAATAGTCTGTAAATTTGTAGATCAAGTAATATTTGCAAATAGAATAAACCACAAATATTAAAGGTTATAAACTGATAAGACTTTGAAGTTGTTAATTTGCGAGCTCTGTGACATCTAATGACAATGGCAGCTGACACCAGCGCCATTCATGAACTCACTAAAATAGTCGAAAAGAAACCTACTCTTTGAGTCGGTTTAAAATTTGAATTCTAATAACCCAGATTAGTGTAATAATAGCAATCTATTACCGGTTCTGAATTAGGATCAATATCGACCGACTATTTTGAATGCGAGAGTGACCTGTTACATTAGAGAAACGATAAAATGGCGTCACAAATATTTGTTATTATTTTCACGGTAACATTATGTAGATATTATCTACAATTTCATCGTTTCTATTAGGTATTAATAACCAGTGTGTAGCGAGGTCACACTCTTGTTAATTTAGTTGTAGCATAGCCTATAGCTTACCTTTATAAATCCAACTTACAGAAAGAAATTAAGTAATTAATTACCACGCTACGACATATTTTTTTTTTGTCAAAATACCCAAATCAATCAATATTTACTTTCAAAAAATTTATTATTAATAGCCTAGAATTTTATAGACATTCTTAGCTCAGCTGGCATAATGTCTTATATAATTACACAAAACTAAGCATTAATATTAACTAGTCACAGACATACGACATTTGTAGTATGTACTTAAAATATATGTTTGTTTGTTTGTATTACGAAACTAAACGAACTGCATTTTCATAAAAAAACTGTTCAGGATTTGCCTGTCAAAATGGCCTATTATATAGTAACTTAGGAATTCTTACAGGTAAAAAACAAATTATGTCACCAATCCTTTTATAAAAGTACGCGAATTAAATACCAAATATGAACAATACTGAGTGAAAACGCGAAAGTGAAACTTCCATACATTATGGGCATTGGACACGACACGATGCGCGATCACGTAATCGGATCTCGAGATATTCGATGCACGCGATAATCGATATTCCGGGACTCGTTAAGGAAATTGCATTCGCCATTCGTGATTACTTGATAAAGTCATTAATTATTTATTAATTTAAATCCCATTGTGGGACATGCACATTTTTAAGCATGCTTACGAAAAGTCATCAAACTTCGTAAATTGAGGTCAATTCTTGGGCTGGTTACGTTAGTTATGTGGGTCAAAATTGTCGAAGAAGAAGTCTTTTTCTTTATTTAACAAAATAACCTACCATTACAGTTTACTAAGTTTTCAGTTTACAGTTTGTTAAATACAAAACAATATATACACATAAAAACAGATAACATAACATTAAACAGTAAGAGATTAAAATATTAACAAAAAAACTATTTCTTACAGTATAGGAACTGACATGAAGCAAACCTTTTGTCATTTCACTCCACGGAAAATTAAACGTCCGTTAATATATGCAGTTGATTAATTATTTTCATACATACAATATATTGTAATTTAGGTAGGCAGTAAGCACTGAATACTTAGTTTTAAAATGTAATTAAAATGATTTTAAAATCGTTTTTAAAAACACACACTGTTTGACTATATGTTAATTTTTTTTTATAAAGAATAATGTAAAATCTATAGTTGCAATACTTGTAAATATGTAAGCACCGTGTGTCTTCTACATATATAATGCTGCTTTGTTTTTTTATAATAACATACGCCTATTTTATTTTAGTAGTTTTTTGTTCTAAGTACATGGTCTTCACATAAAATTATCAAATCAATGTATATAAAATATTGTAAAACTTATGAAACTACCTTTTGGAAGGGGCAACGAGAATAATTATTAAATATTTTTAACTTGTAATTTTGACTTTCAATGTGCCTTTTAATAGGCCTAATTGAAATCTATGATTATACTTATTGACATTCAACTTCGACTTGTCATCAGTCAGAAAAACGGGAAAATATGACGAATTTTATATAAATACATATTTCACAAATTTTACACAAATATATATTATTGTACTATATTACATAATACATTATTACTATTCATAGGAGCATTAAGAGTAGCGTAAAATAGCCGTATGTACGTGTTGTTCATATTATGTGTGTAACTCCATACAAAAGTACGCTAAACCTTGAACCTGTAACCTACATATTACTCGATAAAAACCGAAAGTAACCAGTCAAATAGATGAAACGAGTTCACCTTTTGTAAAGAATCCAGATTGTATCTCAAGGCACTCAACTATCCTTTCATAGCTTACATAATTGTAATTGCTTTATCTCTTCCTTCCGTAAAATTGGTGTAAAACTAACCTCATTTATCATATTCAAATAAAACTAATACCTCGTAATTGAGCGAGATATGGTTACTTGCTTCTCATATGTCTGTTTTCTCAATATTGTATGCAGATTTTAGTATTAGCCAATAGCATTGTTCATATACATATTTGGATATTGTTTTTTAACAGCTTTCATACCTATAAATGTATATTTTTAATGATTTTCTCGCGATTAAAATAAAACACGTGTGTGTACTTATGTACACGCGTTAGAAGTTATACTTCTTTGGCGAAACAAGTTAAAAATCTTTTCAAAAAAAAAATCCACGTTTGTAGAAAAAAACTAAAATATGGACTAACTTCAGGGTGTCGGTTTTTTGTGATGGTGTGCGCGCGTATCATTAAAAAAATTTCATCATTTTTCCCTGCCGCGCCAAAAGAACTAACTACATAGTATAACTTCAAAAACAGATTAAAGCCTGTTACTTCATTAATAATAATAATTATAAGTGGCGCTACCTTTTTAGGTCTAGGCCTCAGATTTCTGTATCTGTTTCATAATCTAATCTAATAAACAAGTAGGTGATCAACCTCCTGTGCCTGTTACCCCAATACCATGATGAAAATCACAATTCGTTGCGACAGTTGTGTAAACAGTTCATTCAAATAAAGTCTACTTTGTTTTGATTAGTATCTGTGACAAATCTTTTAATCCTAAGCTGTTTTTTAATATCTTTAAGAAGCTTACTGTTCATGACTGTTTGTGTATGCATTACCATTGAATAATAGATTTCTAAACATATATACGAAGGCAAAACACTTGTGTTTGAACTTTGGTTATGAAGTCCGCATTCTAACAATTACTATGGAGCAGTAAATTCTCAAGTCTAAGGGGTTTCAAGCCGCGAGCTTCAATAACGAATCTAAATTTACTAAACTAGATGGTCACGCTTTCACGCTTCTGCCCTATAAACGTAAATCAATATTCTGCATTTATATAGGCAGTCATCTAGAAGTTATATCTAGTTTTTATCTCAGTTAAATACAAGTTAATGGCCTGGCGTTTGAACCCTGGAGTATACAAAAGGTACTTGTAATAATAATATAAAAAGTATTTTTGCCTCGCTTGTAATTATCATAACTTGACATATTATGTCAATAGAATATGCGTATAAAAATAATAATTTTAAATATGTATACTTTTCTTATTCCTTTAGAATTTGCACATTGAATGCGTCGCAAGTTGAGTAATATAATAATAAAAATAAAGTTCGATCAAGAAATAGTAATATCGGATATCTTAATCGGATCGGATGTATTTCTTAAGATTAACAAATACATTCATTTTTATGTGCAACCATAAAAACTATGAGCCATTAACAATTGCAATAACACTTTCTAATTGGTTAATAATGAACATTTTATGTTACTCATAGCAATATTGCCTCAAGTTGGTACACAATTGTTCACGTTTATTTATTTGGAAAGAGAAAAGAACAGAATCCTCTTCCACGAGTGGCAGTAAACGAGCTTAATTGGGAACTTTGAGATGATAAGGGAATATTAATACCTGATGAAACACAACAGATATAAATTCGACCAAATGTTTTTAAATTTTCAAAAATATGATTTTTTTTATGGAAGAGCTGGGAACCCTAAGGCCCTTTCTGCACTGCTCCGGTCCGACGTCGGATACCGGAATGACTCATGAGAAAAATATCGGAAGGCTGGATTGCGCTTCTCCACTATATCCGATCCGACAATAACCGATACTTGTATATTTATCATGCAACACTGATATTAACTAAAACCCATATACTTTATTTTATTAATAAAACGTTCTAAATTCTGAATACATATTTTATTGCCTGGCTAGTTTATTACTTTTTTTATATTGTCTATCTAGAAATATTATAATCTACTTAATAAATAGTTCACTAATACTTAATGATATAATATAACTACATATAAATAAATAAACCTATGAATAATAATTTATAACCTCTTGGATATACTTGGACCGATAAAACACCGCGTTCCGATCTAGCAAGTTATCGGCCCGTCAAAAACCGGATGCCGGAGTAGTGGAGAAGCACGCAAGTACTGTTGTGAGTTTCTAAATCGGATCGGTAATTAACGTTTGCCGGACCGGAGCAGTGGAGAAACGGCCTAACACAGGTATTTTATTACTATAAAGGGTTCCCAAATTATACACATTATAAAAAAAAATACTGCACAGTTAATTGTTAATTATTATTATCTAAAGTTAAGTTTGCTGTTTCAAGTTGTGATCAATTATAAGAAATATATTTATTAAAGATTTTGATGCTTAAGAATTACTGTTAAAAATATTTTGGAGCGGCATTATCTTTAAAGAGCAGTGTTGGCCTAGTGGCTTGAGCGTGCGCTTCTCTAAACTGAGATCGTAGGTTCGAGCCCCGGCTGTGCACCAATGTACATTCTTTCCATGTGCGCATTTAACATTCGCTCGAAAGGTGAAAACATTGTGAGGAAACCGACCCAAAAAGTCGACGGCATGTGTCAGGCACCGGAGGCTGATCACCTACATGACTATTAGATTTAAAATTGATCATGAAACAGATTCAGAAATCTGAGGCCAAGACTTAAAGAGGTTGTAGCACCACTGATTTATTTTATTTATTTATTTATTATCTTTAAAGCATTTCTAGATATGAAGAGTCTTTGCATCATACAATATAGATTTTTGAATAATAATAAAACGTGCTTTATGTATTCCAGTCTGGTGTGAAGTTAACCAATAGTAGTTCACGTTATAATGCGGTGAACGCGAGGCATCGTGACAATGGAATTGCAAAACGAGCCGCGACTAATTATAAACATTTACATTTTTTCGTAATACTTTAAACAGTTTCAATGGGACTATTTCCACAATTTCTTTTGCAATTCTCCAACAGAATATTTTCATTTTTTTAGCCACTTCGTAAGTGATGTTTACTTTACACCGGCCCGGGCTTTAGTAACAACAAATATTATAGGTAATTGGAAGTTCCTTTTTTTGTACATTTTATAGTGTATTTTGCCGTCCCAATTATAATAAAAAGTAATTTATTTTATAAGCATTCTTTATCATATTTAAAGATGAGTTTTAATACTTTTTATGACAGAACAAGTGATTAGTTTGTGTGTGATGTTGCAGTCCACTGCCCAATCAGTTCAGCAAATATAGACATGACTGAGGTTCCAAAAACTAACAAAGACTCAGCATGCTTATAATAACTCTCATATACATAGACACACACCCATTCTCATACTAGCGCATTCACGCATACTCAATGTCTTTTACGACTTGTGTTTGATTAATTGTAACACTAAAATTACTTTTTCTTAAAAAAACTGTTTTAAAAATGTACCATGTACCACGGGAAAATTGTTATCTAGTTTCTCACAACACAGGGACTCCCTTGTGTAGGGACTAGCGATAGATGAATTTTGTCAAAACCTATTTCGTTAAAGTTTTTATTACTATTATATTTTTTTACCATACTATACCATACCATATTGACCTTTGTTTACATGACTTGTACGGGATAATTTAATCAAATTTATCTAAACCATAAAAATTTCGCAAAAAATTTTTTTTTTGGTATTTTCATATTTTTTTAAAATAATCAAATTATTCTCATTAAAGTAATTAACAATGCATTTTAAAATAACAATGCTTAATTACTAAAACCTTGTCGACGGCCTCACTTCAAAATAATGTTTGAGATTATACACGCAGGGTATAACTCCAACAAATAAGGCTGTACTTATCATCGTTAGTTACGCTACCTTGTAATTGCTAGTGATTTTTCTAAACAGGCTTTATGAAACTATCGTAATGCTTGTAAGAGAAAAGAAGCAAAAATTGAACAGAATCTTAAAGCACACCACTGTACTAGAAATAAAAAAAATGGTCATACTTAGGCGTTAACTGTATGTAAATTGATACTTAAGATAGCTCAAGATAGCTTGTTACGTATTTCCGTGTTGCTCGGAAACTAACGTGTGAAACAACGTATATTTTGACACGTTTTCAACAATTGACGGAAACTTTGCTTGATTCCGCGTACTCGTGTCTCCTAAGCCTAGACTATTGGACTAATAATAAATAATGTAATAATAATACTTTAATATTTAAAGAACTTTATTTCTTATTACAAAATGATATTTATTAATAATGAACGAGATAGACGTCATCATCAGGCAGCTGTCCTAATTTTATGATATGAAGAATTTTATACGGTAATTTATTACGGTAATTGCACACTTTTATACTTATTAGACTTCTTGAAATATTTTACACTTAAACACAATTACATTTCTATCATATCATTATTTTTGTGTGCCCTTTTTTGGCAAGACCACTGTTCTAATCCCTGCCGTGTAGCACCTGTTGTTTCCTTCCAGGCCTATCCACCTTCTAAATTGTCTTCACCTTTTATGTTTATTGTACATTGGGCATCGGTTTAATACTGGAAATTATAAATAATAATAATAGAATTAAAAATAATGCTACAAGCTATACAAGTGTTTTTTTTATAATTATTCGAAGTTTATAAAATACGTGAATTAAAGAAATAATTTGAATAAAGTTCTGGATAAGCATGAAACATAAACTTTTACTAATGTTACAAAATCTTATAGGTTAAGCTTTAAATTCACTCGCTAAAATAAAAAACAAATGTACGTAATACAATTTTCCCCTTTCTTAAAAATTTGTGTCACTTAAATACACCGTTTATTTTACGCAAACTTAACAAAAATAACGTCTTTTAGTGTTATTTAAATTCTTATAAAAATAAGGACTAAACGTTAAACTAATACTTGTACCGTAGAGTGCAATAAACTTGCGAGTGTCAATGTTCGGGTCAAATCAAACAGAAACCTGACTCATTGTTTGCTAAGACATAAATAAAGGGCCGCTAAAATCAATCTCAAGCATCTTTTCGAACATGTTTTTATATCATTTTATGACCGAATATATACTTGATTAACAATCATAATCTTATAAGGTAATGAATCCTTTTTTTATGATACTGGAGGTGAAGCACCTTCAATCGGATTAAGGTTGCAGGGGAATGTGTATATATATATTTTATATATATTTTTTTGACAATTCACACCAATTGACCTAGTCCCATGCTAAGCTGGTGACGCTTGTGTTATGGATACTAGGCAACGGATATACAAACATATTATAGATAGATATACATATAAATACTTATTTAAAACACCCAAGACCTAAGCACAACACCAAATGCTCATCACACCGTTGTTTGTCTCAGCCGGGGATCGAACCCGGGACCCATGGATTCGCAGTCAGGGTTACTAACCACTAGACCAATGAGCCGTCAGCGTATGTGGAATCCACCCAATTTGTGTTTGACAGTCAGAGCAACGTTTTTTTTTATATAATAGGGGGGCAAATGAGCTTGCGGGACGACCAAAAAGGGCAGTCTACGCAGCCCATAGACACCCATTTTTAGTGGGTGCGTTGCCGGCCTTTGAGGGAGGAGTAGACTCGTCAATCCACTTCGGATTTCAACCGCAGTGCAATCACCTTCCCTTTGTATTCTATCACGTACATTATCAATACCTCCGCGTGTAATCAAATAATTAAACCCCAAGATGAATTTTCCACACACAGAAAATGCTAACAGCCTGTCTTGGCATAGCCATCTGTATCCATACTCTCTCAAGTCCCGATGACTCCTCGAAAGCCTTATACAAATAAATCTGAATCCACTAGGCCACTACTCTAATTAATTTATCACCAGTGCAGATTATTCGTCGCAGGTTAAAATTTCGATTTAAAACAAATATAAAATAAATCAGTGGCGCTACAACGTCTTTAGGTCTTGGCCTCAGATTTCTGAATCTGTTTCATGATCATTTTTTAAATCTAATAGGCAAGTAGGTGATCAGCCTCCAGTGCCTGACACACGCCGTCGACTTTTTGGATCTAAGACATATCGGTTTCCTCACGATGTTTTCCTTCACCGCTCGAGCAAATGGTAAATGCGCACATAGAAAGAATGTCCATTGGTGCACAGCCGGGGATCGAACCTACGACCTTAGGTATGAGAGTCGCACACTGTAGCCACTAGGCCAACACTGCTCAAAATTTCGATTTAAGCCCGGTTTAAAGACTGAATTTGTGTCCTTGTGCACTTGTACATCTCCTAGCAAATGGCCAAGTCCAATAGAGATATATACTTAATGAAAAACATTAAGGTGATATTTTATATAATATACACCTTACCGCTATTTCATTTAACCTATAAATCAGTACCGGTACTCTCGATACGGCTGTCAACACTTTATTCAAATATCAGTACAGTTATTGTGTTATGATGAATCCTTGATATTTGTGAATACAACCATGACGTCGCTATACAGTTACGTTTATAAGTTGATTTATAATCTTATGTCTATTAGAAACATCAAAGCTATTGGGTCATACGGTCAATATATATTAAAACAAATAGTATATAATATATTATGTTGTATTCATTATAAAACTCTTTTGATGGATTTATTAATTAAGTACACTTAAATAAACTGTTGCTTGCAATATGTTGTTGTTTTACGGGATAAATAGGTTGTGAGTCACTGTTTTTTTAATTTTTTCGTTGCACGGCACAGTTGCCTTGTTCACCACAAGGGTTATGTGGGACTCGTGGCTGTGCGTACCCACTTAAAGCCCACGGTGCCACCATCAATCGCCCGAGGCAGGACACGGTAACAGCGTAGCCTTGTCCGAATCCAGCTACGCGATCAGCCGTTAAACTCACGGTCCTCTACGGCCACGAATGATGTGGAATGGACCTTGGCACAGCAAGGCCCATTTACATCGGCCAATTTGCCCGGTTTTATAAAGCTGGGGGAGGTTGGTCACAACGCTTGCAGGGATGCCTCCCTTCTTTTGGACGCATGAACCCCTGTTCCCCCACTGAAGCGTAACCGTTACAACGTTGTTACGGCTATATTAAACTAGTGAGCTATAGTCTGAGATGCCTATTTAAGGGCTTTATGGATCTCTTTTAGTAGACTCATTCATAATATATGACAACACAACCATTCTGATCGGTCCACAAATACTCTTGAAAATACAAAAATTTCGGTCAAATAATAAATGATAAATATGATTAAAATATTGTATTAATAATTATACAATTAGACACAGTTAAAAGGCAGGCAAAACAATTTTAAGATTAGCAAGTCTGCGTTTTTGTCTGTGTATCGTTTTAAAATTAATGAATAGCGGTTATTAACTTGGTTTAATTAAATTACGTAACGGCTTCCGAATTCACTTTATTCCGGAAATAACTTCCACTTTCTATTTATTTTTAGTACTCATAAATTGATTAATGTATAAGTTACTTACGTCGATTTGCTTAAAAAGGTATAAAAGTATTTTTGTGGATAGGTCCAATGTGTTTATTTAATGTTTTACTTTTATTTTATTATTACTGTATAGAGATGTATTTGTTAAGTTTCCTTAATAAATAAAAACACATATTTATTTATTAAATTTATTAAGTTCACCACATCATAGCCCATAGGTATATATATAATAATAATAATAATATTTTTTTTATTAATCAGACAAATACAGTCCATTGATTGATGAGTGAGTTAGTAACAATAGTTTCATAAGATCTATGTTAGAGAATTAGTAAAAATAAGGAAAAAGTAGTTGAATAAAAACTATCAGGTACAAAGCCCTGCGGAGATTTCGGAGCAGTGCAGTGTCGTAAATAGGGGCACTCCATTCTTTCGACTATCATCCGTAAGATGCTATAACTACAGATACAAAATAGCTTTTCTATATTACAATTATCGTAAACACAAAAAATTAGAAAGAAAAATACAATAAAAATATTACACTTCCAATTTTAGATATTACTAGTAATTGCTTGTTGGACAGTAAAAACAAGTGCAACTACAAAACTTAATTAAGATAACTTTTTAAATTCAATTACAGGTTATGCCAAAAAAATATTAATTTATTTAACAAATCAACTATAGACATATAAATAATAACAATTCAAGTTTTGTATGACACAATTCGTTAACCGTTCGTCTATTGTTTTAACTGCGGTCAAGGACGCGCAATTAAACCTTACCTGCCATGTTCTATCAATGATGTTTTTCAACAATCCTTACATATTATAAAGCGTAGGCCACGTCTGTTTGTCAATATATTGGGTGATTCTTTAGGAATGTTTAGGAATTTTTAATTGACCGAGTCCTTATGATATCTGTGGAAGAGATCGCAATAATCTAAACGATTAATTAATTTAAATAAAACAACAAAACATATTTTTTCATGTTTTATTTTTTGTTCCTTCCATTGTCTAAATATGTTTTATTGCTTTGTTTTGTTCCATACATTTTGGCATATATATCTAATTAAATGTTTTTTAACACTGGTTGTTTGGAAGTATCGCTCGAGAGCGAAAAAGGCCGCCAATTTCCCTCCTTTTATTCATTCATTTAAATTGTGCTGATTTCTGCATTACTGCAACAAATTATGTACAATTAAGTTTAGCTGTCCCTTTGAGAGGACGATGCGCTTAGCTTTTGCTCCATCATCAATTGACATTGATGGGGCACCATTTTACAGCTTAAGGCAAGCTTTTGTAAATAAAATTGACCATATAGTGAGTCCACTACACACGATATCATTTATTTTATTTCACGTTCTACAAGAATTTTTATAGCAGTTTCCTAACGTTTATCGAAAGAGAAATCATCAAGAAATGCCTATAATAAATCCAAGGATACTTGCAAAAAGCATATCGAATATCTAAGTAATTAAGCAAGCTATAATTATAACACTCTACATCGGAACTTCGTATTAACCTTACCACGATATCTCAATTAAATTCTTAAACGCGATGCAATTTAGTTTAGAAACTACAACGTTCAATGTCTTTGAGCAAAATGTGAGACAATTATTTTAATACTTTAATAATTTTAATTTAAAATGGAATTGGAATGTGTGTGTTTTAGAAGACACCTGTTGTGGTCTGTGTAGGATATTGTAACCATCCCTTTTATACATTTGTAAAAATGGACGGGTATTGTGACTGCGGAAGAGATCCTGCATCTGGCACGCAGGACACTACACGAGACTGACCCAACCTTCTGTAATGGAGGGACATCAAAAGAAGAAGAACATTTGTAAAGAGTTACTTGACGACCGAAATAAAAGTAAAAACAAAATTAGAAGTCACACATTTTTCCTAAGCTACCATCTAAACAATATGTGTTCAATCGGACATAGATCTTTTATGTTAATTAAACAATATAAATAAAATGTAAAATATTATAAAGTCAAGTTACCTTGCACCCTTTTGCAATGAATTTATTTTAAGTTTAGTTTAATCAAATTCAAACCCCACAACATTGTTTTTGTTTAAATTTTCTCGCGTGTAGTATCCCTATCATTGACTTGAACCTGGCATTAAGTTAAAAGTATTGCCATATAAAAAAATGCCACAAGTCCCCCTGACTTAGACCTAATAGTGTACCAGCCATGTAAATAGATTGAAAATAATATAATTACTTCGACTGCTTCGGTGTAACCCATGGCAACGCGTGAGTTTGATACATACGCTGAATTCGTCTATTCAGTGATATGGATGTGTGACAATCATAGACAATTTCACAACTAAAGCGTTTAATATGACAGCTATTATTCATGATACAGCGATCCAGTCGATTGTTAGTTTATAGTTACAAAATACTGGCTTCTTATAGGTCATACAGATCTGAATGCCGCGGAGATCACGCCTAACCGTTCAAAGGTACTTCAATTCAACCCATGTAAGGTTAAAAAGGTCGAATCTAATTGGAATAACGAATCATCAAAATAGGTTAAACCATGGTTTAATTTTGTGGAAGGTTAAATACACGATTTCAATAGATGAACGTTTTATTAAAACACCTAGTAGTTAATGGCCGCAATTCGTTTTACGCTTCTATTAATAATAATACATTTATTTTTATTTCTTCTAATTTCTTGTTTAAATAATTCATCTTTAGTTTTGTCCCGGGGGAAAAAATCTCCAATTTACTCAAATAGATTATTAAAAGATAAGCAAAGATTGAATTTATTTATTTACAGCTTATGTAAGGCCAAATTTCAAATAAAAATATCTATGTATATTTTATAGATATTATTTTTTTATAAGTACATTTTAAAATCATAGTACATAATTATATTCTTACTCCACTCAAATAGGTCGCTCTCCGGCGAAGAGTCAAGAAAACTATTATGCCCACCTTCCACTGCGAGCGGAACGGACCCATTACGGACTCCGCTATACTCTTAACGATGATTTTCATACATGTGCTTCCACCAATGCGGAGACGAGCGCAGCGGAGAGAGCGAGTTGAAAGAATCACATATGAGGTTAGCTAGTTGACCGAGTTTCCCACGGGAATGAAAATCATCGTTACGAGTATAGCGGAGTTCGTAATGGGTCCGTTGCGCTCGCAGTGGAAGGCGGGCATTAAGCTGCGAGAGTAATCGGGAAATGGGAGGGATATGCCAGTATCGCGGTACCAGTTAAAATAGGGCTAATTATATTTTAACAAAACCAAATCATGTAATGTCCCAGTATCTTGTGCGATAATCTAGAAGGGAGTCTTGGGAAAGATTCTGAGAACGGATTGTTCTTTTAAAATGCATTAATCGCACAAATCGCTCACAGGGCAATTATTATTTAATATTTGCGTATATTTCGTAACTTTACACAAGACTTCTTAGCCCAAAATAAGTAAAATTTAGTACGGGTGTTTCAGAAAATAGAGATGAGCTAAAACACATTTTGGAAACAGTTATTATAAAATGGGAATGTTAGACTAAGGAACATGTTTTTTTAAAGGAATTTTCTTCACGAAAAAGGTTTTATTCTTCATATAACATAAAAGTTTTCACAATCGAATTTCATATTTAACATCAGGTGAAGACGCGTTCAGCAATCATTCTAATTCCACATCTAAAAAAGATATTGTCTATGAACTAATATATTCAAAGTAAAAAATCAATCTGGAACTGTATAGGTTTACAATAATTAACCAAAAGAATTAAAAGATCTCCCGGCTAGAGTTTAAAAAGCGCCTAGGTGTATTAGTTTAAAAAAAATACTAGTCAATAAATGTTTATTTGCCTGAGGCACTGTAGTTGATATAAATTTAATAATGATATGATGTGAACGATACAAATAAAATAAGAATTGACCGAATCATATGACTATTCACTAATAATGTAAAATTCCTTTAAAGACAAATATGCGTGCCTTTCTGTGTGGTGGAATATGCGCCACCTTACACATGTTTGTACCATATTCTTGCAATAAATAAATTGTTATAATTATTATTATAAACAAACGCTCAATTAGTGCATCTGTATTTTAATGTTCAACAAAATGATTAAATTCGTATAATTTAACTTAATATAAATGTTAACAATGCGGTCTTCACGGTGTTGCAATTCTTTGTTATCAAATCATCAAAGCATAACGTGTTTTCAATGTTGCAAATTTAACATCGTTTCATAGTTCACTACAACCTTGAGTGATGCTATATAATTAATCTAGCAGTTAACTTTACTTTATTAAAAAAATACCTTTTAGAGAACTTACAAATTTTCTTACGTAAAGAACGTACTTTTTCAACGAGAGCCCTTTTTTACGCGGTCTTATTAAGTTGTCCTCTAATTAAGGTGAAGGGTATCAGGTTCGATTCCCGGTGGGATCGCAAGTTTTTTTCTATAAATTTAAATTTGTGTCCTGCTTAATAATAATATTTTTTTATTAATCAGACAAATACAGTCCATTGATTGATTAGGAAGTTAGTAACAATAGTTTCTTAAGATGTATGCTAGTAGAATTAGTAAAAATAAGCATATATTATGGCTTATGCGGTACCGGACGAGTGCTTTAACCATACATGGAGGGCACGGTCGATTTCTAAGGCAAGCAGTAAATATGCTACTTAGGAAAATACACTATGGCGTTTAGGATTAATACATCCTAAGCCATGGGTGAAAATAACTAGTGGTCTAGTAATTCAACGAACGAGAGCCCTCAACTCTCAGTGAGTTTTATTCCAGCTGTTCGCCAATAAATTGTCCTTTCTATTCGCACAATTAATATATACCTATATACCTTCTAGTCTATAAAATTAAAATGAATGAAACAGAAACAATCTAGGACCGTGAATAATTAAAGAACATTTTTTAAACGACCTAGGCAAATGTTTTTACAAACACAAAGAAAAAAAAAGCCGTTAATCAACCTTTGGTTTTGACATTTAAAGAAAATATGGTTCATGTCTGCGATCACGTTATTACAGAGAGTGCAAATATTGCTAATTATTAAATTTAGTTTTGACAAAAGAGTTTCCAATAAAACTTTTATCAAAATTCAGTCCGCGTTTTCGGCGCTACCAACATTCCCAAACAACACAAACCCGTAGAGTAAAGATCAAACAAATCACATTCGTTATACAAACGTCAAACATGTAATATTTACTCACGATCTCGTGAATAAGCAATGCTTTCTTTTTATTAACTGACATGTCAAATATTTGCAAAAATGTTTTAGCGCAGAAATAACCACGGTATACTAACTCGTTTGCAAGCTTTAGTCATGGTGTATTTTTAGCATAAAGGCTTATAGACCCGGACTGGATGTTTTTTGTTACTTTTTTATAAGTTTTATCAACAGTATTGCTAAAGTTGTATCGCGTCTAAAGTAGCCACCAAGAAATTGTACTTTGTTGTTTGTGTTATTTTTGAAAGTAACCAAAGACATTTTTATTACGCCAGTACTGCACATTTGATTTAAATAACGGTGCTGTATGTATGCATAATATGCATAACAATTGTCAGTTTATAGAACTTTTTAAATAACAATTTAAATTTTGAACACAGAACACATTTGATGAGTTAAATTCTAAGGAGTATTATTGGCCTAGTAGATCTCAAAAGCGCCCGCAACCATCTAGAAATACACTTGACGACTTCAGCTCATTATCATCGGACGTCGAATACGAATACCTCTGTTATCACCTCAACGTCTGTCGTTCCGCAACTGAGTATTTTTTAAGGCAATTTTGCTACACACAACCACTATATCAAACCGGCTGCCTATTGAAGTATTTCTGAATCAACCTGTTTTAGTCCCTGAGAAAAAGAACCTTAGACAAAGAACCCTTTAGCAATTCGTAAGGCCTGCAACGCACGCCAGCCTTCTGGCAGTGTGAGTGTCCATCGCTAAAATCACTTAACATCAGATGAGCCTCCTGTCCATTTGCCTCTTAACAAAAAAACTCACCCACTATTCTGAGCATCACAGAGCCAAGATTGGATCAAGTTCCACATCTTTTTTCCTGTTACAGTCCTTATGGTACAGCGTGAGAGCTTTTCTGATCATGGATTTAAGCACCAGAATAATGCAATATAAGTCTGAATGGTAACGATGAATAATGTTCATTCCCAACCTTTGTACGAACTCTCGTGGGTAACAAAGAACCTTTATATACACTTAATACATATCACATATACTAGAAAGTGCGTATCTGACACTATCATTAATTTTAATAATCATTACGAGCGTTTTCAATACAGTAATTTGATATTCTTAATGACATTTGACATGAAAGTTAGATTATGTGAGCATAACAATTAAAATTAGACAAACTACTTACCTACGAATATTACCGATAATAAGTGAGTATTATTCATTAACACTTTGATAAGTGATTAGTGCAGGTGATTAGTTATTACTAGAAAACAAGTGTGGACAGCGACTGATTAGTGCAGGTGATTAGTTGGCTGCGTAGTAAAGTGATTAGAAGCGTGGTCTATTTTTTTGCGAGTGAACTGCGAGTAGTGACGTCGCGTGCGCCCTCCCGCAGCGTGCCTGCCAAACTATTGACAACTGAATTTACTTAACAGAACCACTAATCAATAATTGGCCACTAATTGCAGTACACACCTGCACTTATCATCCTCAATTACTAATCACTTGCACTCGCACTAATCAAAGTGAATACAGGCCTTTACTCGTGTGGACAGTTTGTATGCCACGATGTCCTAACATGCTGCTGGTGATAGCGGGAAGGCTGTAATACGTAATTGCAATGGACTTCATAACACAGTATGCTGTGTGTGTGGTGTTGTTGCGGTGATGAGTGTGTATTTATATTATTAATTTTTATTTTTATTGAATTAATGTACCTTAAGCTAACCTACCAATATAATATTTAGGACAATATTGTAACTATAAATTATTCTTTCTTAGGTTTTAAGGAGGTATATCGTAATACAACACATTTATGTGTGTATACATTAATTTCACGTCCGCTTCTATCAGTATGAACGTGATAAACTATAGTGGATTTGGTTAGGTTTGAGGTAGTGTGATTCATGAGGAAAGTTATTTTAAAACTAGGCCTAATCTTTAATCGTTTTATGTAACAAAATTTAAATATTGCTGCAGAGGTCACAAACAAAATAAATACGCGAAACGTGGATCAAACTTATCTACCTTACTAGTTATATTTTTTGTTGTATCGAAGATACGGTTGTGGTAATAACGAATTGAAACCACATTAAATGTAATATAATACTAACATATTTCTCGGAAGTTTTTAAGTTTAATTTATCATTCAAGTACACCTTTATTAATTCTCAAAAGACACAACGCACTCGCTTTTAACAGTATGGATGAAACATCACGGAATGATGTTCTATAATACGTAGTACAAGAAGTGTTTTAAATCAAAGTAAACCGCTTTCTATATAAAATAATTTGTAATAAGTGGTATTTCTTTACAACACACAAATATACAGTATTTACAATTTTCTTAACCTACATAGTAATAATAATAATTAAAAATTAATAAAAAGAAAATTAAAACCAATTTAAATAAGTTTTGTCCCTGTGGTAGTGTACCTTTAACGCTGGACGCATTTCCTTGCTGTATTACGATACTAATTCGTTGAGCGAGGAAAGCACCAGCTCTGAGGTCACCGGTACCATCTACCGTCTTAAATATTTAATTAGCGCCTGTCCACTGTCAAGTGAACTTCTTCGAATTTCTTAAGGAAATATTGGTTAATTTTCTTTAAGCAAGTTAGTTCTTTAACTAAGCTAAATTTTAGTCAAGAGATAATTAATTGTAACGATAAAGTAATGTACTTAGAATAAAACAAAGTTTACATTGATTTACAGGAAAAGTGTGAGAAAAGTTCCTTCCTGTTTGCTTCCGTGAGAGTTTATTAGAAAGCAAATTTGCATACACCAATGTAATTAACAATCTATTTACTATATCTGTTAAAACGTCATGTAATCTGGACAGAGATGTTTTTGATAACAGATTTTCGTAAGTCATTATATCATATATCATTATTGATATCTAAATATACAAGTAGACTCGTGTATCAAGTAGTACAACCTTTTTAGGTCTGGGCCTCAGATTTCTGTATCTGTTTCATGATTTTTTTTCAATCTAATAGGCAAGTAGTACTGTTTAAGTAGTAGGCCACTGTTTGGGTCTAAGGCAAGCTGGTTTCTCACGATGTTTTCCTTCACCGTTCGAGAGAATGTTAAATGCGCACATAGAAAGAAAGTCCATTGGCACACAGCCGGGCATCGAACCTACGACCTCCGAGGTGAGACTCGCACGCTGATCCACTAGGCCAACACTGCTGTCACTCACTCGCTAAAACATTATTCAGTTTTATTGTTGTATTTACATAAATGGAAATACAATTCTAATCTAACACAAAGTTTAAACTTTATAAATTGAACATAGAAACATTTTCAAAGAAAATCGTAGATTATTTTTCTCAAGACCATGGTATAATTATATACAGTGCATACATTAAAACAGGTTTTAATCGTAATGTTGGATACTTGTCAAAGGTTCAATTAGATTCCATGCCGGAAGGGCATAAGACAATAAATCTTATGATTACATAAAGTGTTATGTAAAATATTTGTTTAGACACGCCCAAATAACGTATGCTATGGGAACTTTTTATAACCTGTGATAAAGGTCACATTTGTTGACATTTAAATGACACACGCATTATTTGGGGAAAGTTTATCGAGATGTTTTTATTAATCAACAGTTCATACATAACATTTTATTTACTTGCAATAATTATTTATAAAATGGCTTTACTAAGTATGATTGTTACTTAATTTAACTCTTAACTATATCCGTTTGTGAATATACTAACAAAAAAATTAAACACTCTTATTTATTATAGGTATTTAATAAATCGTACTTCATAATTTCTAAATAATTCTACATTTCCCCTGACACACAAGGCGCAGCGATGACAAACTTTTAATAATATAATTATTTCCAACATACAAATAAACATACAGTATTTACAATATTCTTAATAGACAATTAAAACAAATTTAAAACTTTTGGTCCGTGTAGCAGTGCCTCCGCCGTGTAGCAGTGATCCGCCTGATAGCTTTGATACGTGAACCTCTTAGCAGCCTCCAATGAAACCCTATTTAAGGTTGTTGTTACATTAGACCTCTTGGTGCAGACATGCCGTCTCTATATATATTTAAAATGCTACAAAACTAGGGCTTAGAGACACAGTTATTATAAATCATATAAATTAAATCATTTTTCATACAATTTAAATAAAATCACTGAAATTTCACTAACGAACGCTGCAGAACATAAATGAAATATATAGCATACGTTTTAATAATGAAAAAACTTCAAACACTAAACAAATCGCTGGATAACACATACGGGAGCGTTCAAGTATTACGTAACAATTCTGGGAGGGGGGGGTCCTTTTGTAAAACGTTACGATGCGAGGCGGGAATTGAATTACGCGTTATTGTTACTATTATTTTCGACTTCCTAGTACTTTACACCACATAATGGTAACTTTAAGGTATAAAGAGTCACTAGGTGATCACGAAACGTTTTAATATACTTGGGTACAGAAAAACGTTACGGCGCGTTACATGAAGGGGGAGTCAATAATCTCCAAAAAATCCGTGACGTAATACTTGAACGCTCCCTAACGTCACCAATAGCAATTGCAAAGAAGAAATTTATAAAATGTTTAAATTGTGTGTCCTATGTGTTTCGTTAGTGTGCCTTTTAAAACTAATTTAGATCATAACTAAAATATAACCAATTTGACAAGTAAGACAGATTAACATGTACAATTTTTTGCTAAGCTCACTTCCTTAAAACCGAATTACTTAATTTAAAAACATAGGTCACGATACTATTATATGCTAACAAATTACATACATCTTAATCCTTCACTTCCGGGACAAAGATTTGACACTTGAATAATTGTATATGCCCACGTTTGGCAGCTGACAATTGTCATTGTATTGCAACAATTCTGAACTAACAATATCTATGCAGACGTACTAATTTATAATAGTATTACAAAATGGAGAACGCGCTCGTAACAATTATATATCCAGCAAATGTGTAACGGAAAAATTATATAGAAATTACTTTATTTTATTTATTTCTAGCGCTCAGCCGTAGCTTAACGTAGATATTGATGTTTACTATAGAACTTCAGTAATCACTTTTACTCTATTGTCAATAGTTTCCGCAGCGTACGGGATATAGCTTTTTTTACATTTTGGCTTAGTCTAAATTTTCATAGACATTTTTAACTATTTGAAAATATTCTACAGTCTATGTTCATCAGGAATAAAGCGGAGTTTATATGGTGTGAGAGTTATTGCGATCCGTCCAGTCGTTTTGGAGGCTATTCAATGCAAACAAATTTTTTTATTGTTTTTTTCTGTTATGTATTTTAAAATACTAAACATTTCTTTCTTTGAAAGGGTCTCCTGGTCTTGCCATAAAATGATAAAACACAGGAAGAAAAACACATGCACACACACAAGAAAAATAAAGGAAGGAAAAACAAGTGAACGACTACATCGAAAGTGTTTCGTCCGGTAACGTAATCACATAACATCTTAAAACCGTGAAAAACAAATATTATAGAGCTGTCAAATACTTATGTTAAGAGCCAGTTGACATAATGTATGAAATCGATGTCATGCTCCAGATTACGACATCTATTCACTGGGATGAGTTTGGAAATCGGACTTTGTAAAGTGTTATAGAAATGAAACTACTTCACACTTATGTTGTACCTTTTGTTTCATCATAGTTAACGGTGTTTATATGTAAAACCAAACGCACTTGCAACGATTAAATATGCGGCCTATATAAAGTAATCTTTGAGATTTTTTTATAGAATAAAAGCAAATGGGTAAGAGGTACGGTACAGCCATGTCAGACACTGTCAGACTGTGTTGTCGGCATTTTAAGAATTTTTCTTTTCTAATAGGACCCTAAGGTATCTTTTTAAACAATGATGAGATACGTACTTTATTTTTGGGTCAATATCTCATTGTAATTTGGGTACCAATGCCACTTAAGAGTGTTTTATAATTACTATAATTGGAAATTAAAATTGATTAATTATAAACCCTTCTTTTTGTGTAAAACAAAATTATAATCCCGTTTTAAAAATTGAAAACAACAACGAAAAAAATACAGAATTTATTATTTCTGATCAAATAAAATACAAAAACAATTGTCCAAGTTTCGCATTATATTTTCTAATCCTTGTTAATAAGATTATGGACTAAATAATCGTTTTGTCCAAAACTCACTGTCATCCAGATTTGATAAACGAGCTAGATCTGGATATCTATAGTAGCTTGCTATTTCTTTCTCTCTTCGTGTTTGTTATGTTTGCCTAAGTGCTTGTCACATTAAATCGTGTATTTTGTTTTTTCTTAAGTAACAATGTATTAGTGTGACGAGTAGACGAGCTTTTGCCATAAATAAATAAGAAAAACAGCTAAAATAGCAACTATACTGGTTTGGGCGTATTTATAATAGATTAAACATGGCAACTTAAGATGTTATCAATGCCATCTCCATAATATACATTAAACGCGTACTGTATCGAACAAAAGGAATAAACAAGACGTTTTATAACAAATACCCTTAAGACGTGTATAAAATAGGTTTAATGTTGTCATAAGTCTGTAATTTACTTTATTATAGCTTCCTCCATCGGTTATGACGTTTTCCTGACTGCCGCGGGTAAAACGAGTATTGAAATGCCTTAGTGGAAATCCTTTCTATTTGTATGATTTGATTAACCTCTATTAGTAATTAGTGTGTATACGGATATATTATATATTTACAGTGTTATTTAAATGAATAGTCCATAACCGTACGTACTTATTAATTATTAATATAACGACCAAGAAATGGCTTTGATCATTTTTAATTGCAGCTTCGTTTGGACTTGGATCTATATTTAGACTGCTTGATTAAATTATGTCGTGTATTAGATGCTACAGCTACAGAATTTTAATACCCAATTATCCAATGATTGATTCATAAAATAGGGTAGTGAAAGCTTTTAGAGCTATTGGTAACTTTTTTGAATTAAAATAAACTTGCGGTGCTTCATCTCTTTGATTTATGTATAGCAGATACTTGATAGTATTTAAAAAAGACAAGTAAATGTTCAACCTTCTGCACGTGACGCCTCGTCGATTTTAGCGTTCGTCGGGGTCATCCTTCGTTACATCGTAATATGACGGATATGATAAAGATGCGTTGGTGATTCGACCGCATTACCTCAGGTTTGAAGGTCACGTGACACGCCACTCACAGCCAAGGGCCAACACAGTTCGAATAAAAACGTAATAATCGTTTAACGTTTGCCCCCCGTTCTATAAAAAAAAAAATCAATTTTCCAACACTTCGTGTATCTCAATATTACAGTGTCTTAATATAAAGTAAACGGAACCGGAACGAGCGCTATGTTGGGGGCGAAATACCCCCAGTCACAAATGTTTTACATAGCAGCAAACTGAATACAAGCCCCGCGTGCGACTGCGAATTCACCAAACGGTGCTTTTTTTGGACGGACATTTACTTGTTGACTGTCCGACTTTCGAAAGAGCCGGGTGCGATGTGGACCTCGAAAATGACATGAGGGTATCCCAGGATGGGCTATCCGACATGTTGCTCGAGCACAAATCGCAGCTTGATATGTCAGTAAGTTAAAGTAAGTAAGGCTCTGTCTCTCTCTCTCCTTATCGCTCGGGCCCGACGGGAGACGCCCACTTGAAGTTTAAGTAAACAAAATCTCTATTTAGAAGAGACACTCCCTTGCTGCCTAGTTTCTCGGCCACAGATCTACCTGATCGCGTGCCTGATGGGCTACTAAGTAGCGGTCCTTTGCAAATATGAGGCGTAAATATATAAAAAGTGCTTTTTAGAATTGATTAGAACATCTAAGCCTAAGGCGAGAACGTTTTTACAATACTAATTATATTATACGTATGGTATTGCATTGAAGCGAACACAGGAATTATAAACGTATTATGAGAATTACAAAACTTATGCATAATGCAAAACTGTACATGACTTCAATTCGCAAAGAACGATGTGAAGATGTAATATAAAATACGTGATTTACCTTATAATATATAGTCTGTAGACACTTTAATTGTTACTTAACTGGTAAATAGGCTTTGAAAGCGGAAAAGGTTTACTCGGCAATTGGTCTTTGTTATGAGAAGATATTTACAATTGTTCCATGTGCCTCGTACGAACACGGACTATCTGCGTAATTCACCAATGTTTCGGATTTTAACTAACTACAATACAATTTTTAAAGACGTTTATATTTTCCACCTTACCAAAGGAATTTAATATATTGAGAACCGGGAATTCTTCGACTTTATTTATTAGTTGTAAAAATTTAGTTTTTTCTTTAAAATGTTAAGTTGTTAACACTGTGTCGTCTTTTTGGGTCTAAGACAAGCCGGTTTCCTCACGATGGTTTCCTTCACCGTTCCAGCGAATGTCAAATGAGCACAGAGACAGAAAGTCTATTAGTGCACCAGCTGGAGAACGAAGCTACGACCTCTGAGATGAGAGTCGCATGCTGAAGCAACTGCTAACACTGCTCTTCCGATCCGAATAATATACCAATTCTTAAAAGGCCGGCAACTTACTCGCGAACGAGGCATTGACAGTGTCCATAGGTGGCGGTATGACTTACCATCAAGTGAACCTCCTGCCCCTTGTTCTATAATTACAAATCATTGCGCTCTATTGCAATAATGATTTAATCAATTCAAATTAGCCAATCTCGTGAAAACGTACGTAACATCACAAATTATAGGTCATATTACGTGGTGTTTTTTGAATCGGTAAACCACAATATTAGTTGCGTTCCCAATTTGATAATTATTTTATTAAGCAATAGTTACGCCTGAGCTTGGCTTTGTTGGTGATAAACACAACAAATTGTTATATAATATATAAATATATCTATATTGCTTGAAATGGATAAAACCACTTATAAAAAACGATTCTGAGATACAGTTTGAAGTAAAGCTACTCTTATGCGCGATATCATTAGAACAACATTTCGGCGTTTAAGTAGTGTAATTAAACACGTTTTAGGAATAATGAATCCATCCAGGTTCCAATATAACTATTAAAATATCTTTTTAAAGGTGTATGTACAAAACTTTCTTTAGCGGCTGTCTCAAATTCATCTGACAAAGCTTCTAAGCCCTGCGGTGAAGTAGTTTCGAACGTAAGGGTATCATTATAAAAGATGTTTAAATAAAAACTGAATTAGTAGTATTTAATTCAATATAGGTGACCAAAACTATACACCTAATCAAAAATCTCACATTACTAACAGCCCATTATATTTTGCTCTCAAACATCAAGCATGCTAAATGAGGACTATCAGATAATTATGAAAATATGTTCTAGAAAGGATATACATGTGTGAAAATGACATTCTAACTTAAGAAGACGCTAACCAGATCCATGAAACTTCCTCACAATCTAATAGCCTGCAATATCGCACACATGTCACGAGTCCTCTTTGTATTGAAGAAGTCGCAGGGGTCCGCCAATCATTCGCGCAGATACATATAAATTATAATTAAAAGCGATTATAAGTACATATGTACTACAGAACAAATATCAAACTACTTGGCTTCGCATTTCGGGCAACAGTGCCCTGTACTTTAAGCGATAACAAGGTATTATATAATATTAAAATAAAATAATAAAGTGATCAAAAATTTAATTGTAAATTTTTGCCGCCTTCATGCTGAACCTATCCCAACAGAAGCCAGTCCTTAAGACCGGGCACTTCGGGTAATATTCTTCTTTCTAATATTGACTTTCATAAGTGTACTTGGTTACCTATATGAATAAGATTATATTGAGTTTAAGTTTGAAAGGTATACAACAACAAAAATATAATGTATGTATGTAGTGTAAACTCAGTTTCCGCACTTAGACTTGGTCTGTTGTCTAATTAAGACAGCCCCCTTCAAGCTCAAATGTTTCCTGAGCTCATCGCAGGTTTCACGGAGCGACTCCACTGTTCCGAGGATTTCTGTTCGTCGGGAAGCCACATAATGAAAATATTACTTCTCATTTGTACATAGTTTTATAACCTCTGTGTAAAAAGTAACAACTAAAACCATTGTATAACAGATAGCTATCTGTGTTTTACGATTGGGCGTATGCCATTTTACGGACTAGCTTTCACTCTATGTTAGTACAATGTCATTTACGACCTCCACAAAGATACGAAATAACCTCAAAAAAATCTGAAACGTCATGATTTCAATAATCATTGGTGTGACATAGTGAAAGTTATCTAATAGTTAAATGTATATTTTGTAGCGATAATCCGTTACAATAAAGGAAAACAGCGCTATAACCTCAGAATTCTGTATCTGTTTCTTGATCATTATTTCTTAATTGGCTAGTAGATGATCAGCCTTCATGCATGAGCTCAGAGTTGCACGCACGCGACAGCCACTTTGCCATCACAAATTTTTTACTCCACTACTAAAATAATAACTGAGAATATTATATTGGAGATAGCAAATTATAGATGTATGGGCGAATATATATTATATGTCAGAGCAATGGCGCTGGTGTCAGTTGCTATTGTCATTATAACTTAAAAACATCAAAGTTAAATTAGTTCAAAAGCATTATGTAATTGGTTTATTTGATTTGTCAATGTTGCTAGGTCTACAAATTAACAAACTATTTTATATATTTGATTTTTTTTTATGTCATATTGGCTTATTGTAGAAACATTTCGACGAAATAAAATATTAGGAAAAAACACCAAGTACAATATTATGAATTGTAAACTGCATACATGCCAATTAGACCTAAACGGCAGACGTGACCAAAATAAAACCCAGATAAACCAACACAATACTCATTATTTACGGTAACCCAAAGCTTTCTACTCACCTTTGGCACAGTTTCAAAACCTTGTTTTTATATTAAAAATGTGTAAACATGTCAAAGGTTAGAAAAATACATAATCCGACTATTTATCATCCACTGGTACAGATACACGTAACTAATAGTCTTATAATAATGTGTTTTGTAACAAGGAACTACTTTAGCGTGTGTTAATCGCTTTCGAATAACAAATTTGGTTATTTGCATTTATCTATGTTAATCACATGTATGCATTTAAATGTCTCGGGAATTAATTAAAATTTATAATTGAATAAAAAAAAGGGTGCGTGTACTTATGTAGGTGCGTAAGAAGTTATACTTCTTTGGCATTATTAAAAATAGTTTTGATTGCATGCACATAATTAATTACAATTAAATAATCAAAGACTGGAAATGGAATCATTATAGTCAATAAAGTTCAGTTTACATTTGAAAAATTAAATAAATAAATATTTATTATTATTCTCTTACATTAAGTGTAACATGAATTCTATTTTTATTCGAATTTTGTTTTTAAAATATGTCCAATGCCGTAGCATCTTCCGTGGGCAACTTCGTATAACTTCAATAAATATTGAAAGTGCTACTGAAGTTTTTATAAGTGGGACGAAATGATACCTGCGGCATTTATCCGTGTGCGATTTTGAGCCAAGAAATCATGATATTTTATGAAATAAAGTAAAAAGTTTTTCTTTATTCGCTTATATTATATATATATAGTAATATTAGACTTACTTATTTGTTTGTATTCCTATGTAAGACTTATTCAAATAAAAACTATTAATATCGTGTTTGTTTGTGATTTTGGAGTCAGTAATTTTGTTTCATACAATGTTATGCAGTAGGTATACATGTATACTTAATTAATAACGTAATTTTTCATTAGAATATTTGTTAAATATCTGTCACTCATTTTTTATGCGACAAGGAAATTATTATTACACTGAGGTGTCATTATAAACATAACTATTAAATACAATTACCGTCGTTACAAACGGAAACCACAGACTATGTAATTATTAGCATAGACAACGATTTCTTGTGTTTTTTAAATCTTTCGTTTAATAAATCAAAGATTGTTAAATATAAGATTTGTTGTTTTCAATTATGTAGTTCTTGTATGGCGAAAAAAAAATTTGGAAGCATTTATTTATTTAAATTCACCACATCATAATATATAATGCTTTATCTACAGTATACGCTACAAGTCATCCATTCAGAAATGTTACAAAACTTTAAAAAAAAACATTAGCAAAATCTTTAATATTTTAGATGATGTGGAATAAAGAAATAAATAAGAGGTTGCCATTGGTCGTTAGATAGGTTAAGGTTTTATTTATCCGGGAATTCGAACGGTTTATATTATGCAGATAAGCCGATCGTATGCATTTTAATCGCCATAGCCAAGGTTTCTCACGAAAACAGAAGAAAATGTGCTTCCATTTAATTCCATAATTTAGCTCTAAATATACGGTATTTAAAATAGACTTGAGGTTAGACGAACAAAAAGTCCGTTCAGGTACAAGACAAACCCATTTCAGTATTTGTATGATAATTTTTGAGTCTCCGAAAAATTTGTTCGTAGTAATATAAGCGTTTAATTATTGACTGATAAACGTACCATTATTAACAAAAACAACTAATTTTCTTCTTGAAGTGAAACTTCTTTATCGACGTATGGGATAAATTTTATAGCAAATCGTTACATTTTTCGGTTACGCGCCAAGTTGCTTTTTGAAGTCAAACTTCTTTATCGGCATTGGAAAAAAATTTACTGTCACATTTTTCGGTTACGCGGCATCTTTTTCTTATCCCTACCACAGTTGATCCGAAGAGATTCGAAGCCATTAATAACTAAACTTTATAATAACGATAACAATGATAGTAATAATTCTATTACAATTAATGAAATTCTGTAATAATCATAGTAGTAATAAGGTAAAATGAAATAATTGTATTTGTATTCATGTCTATGATAATAAAAGCCTTTTGTTAAACTTTATCTAATTTAACTTCATTTAACCAATTTCTGTAAAGTTGCATATAGTAGATCATTTTTCGAAAAATAAGGTCATAAAGAAGTTTCACTTCTTACGTGTAAATTTTTTTATTATTGACTTAAGTGTACTTGATATAAATATAGATCAGAACATAGGTATATATAATATATACTTATTATTACTTCGTTAATAAAAAAATGTCAATTGTCAAAAACGAAGAGAAAATGTTATATTTTTATATGCGGCTCAATTAACATAAATCACACATCAAACACGTTATTACCACATAAAATAAACGTAGTTTTATTTCCTTGTACAAGTGTACCAACAAAAAATAAACTTGTGCACAAACAAGATGTTGAACACGGAAATAATTTCTAAGCCTCGCTTTTCCCGGTTACCTCACATACATTAGTTATTCGACCAGGAAGAATTGTTGCTACCTACTTAGAAATATGTCTCGTTACACATGACGTCGAGACCATAACATATAGTTATTTTGTTAGGTTATGTAATTAATAAACAGAAACAAATACATCTGTAGTCTATACTTTTTTTAATTACAATACTAAAGTTTGATTCAACGCGCAGATAGCATATATACTGATAGGAATTGTCAAATTCCTTGTCCAGGGTATTATGTATGCTATATGTAAATATAATTATATATAAATCTATTTATTTACTTGATAAAACAGGCTGATAACTATCATGGCTGCACAACAATAACTCTCTTAATATTCACAAAACATGAAACAAGGAATTCCATTCTGATTTAACGTGGATGTTTTGTGAATTTTTTCACAATTTGTAATACGCCTTATTATCCAATATATAAGATGTGCCAGCGCCCTCAGGATGCCTGATGGTTACTTTAAGAGGCGACCGCCGCAACTATTGGTAAAAGCGAAACTAACCTCTCGAAATGACACAATGTATAGAAATAATTAATGAGCTGCATAGATTATTAGACATTGAGTGAACTGGCAAAAGGTCTGCCCTGCGATTCTGTAACTCAATTTTGGCATTCTGAAAAGGTAAGAGCTTGTAGTTTATTGTTTATCAGAATGCGAAATCATAAAATGACTGCTTCACGACTGATTTGAGAACGACCGCCGATGCGAAAACCGCTCTGTGTTCGAAAAGTGAGTTACAGAATCGCAGGGCTGGTTCATATAAGTTCCTATACTGTAAGAAATAGTTAGTCTTTTTGTAAATATTTTATTCTATTACTGTTTATTGTTGTGTTATTTTTGTGTTTATATATGTTTTGGATGTGATATAAATGTAACTAATAACCGCATTGGTGTAATCTGTAATGGTAGCTTATTTTGTTAAATAAATAAAAGGTTGTTTTTAATAATCAAATCAAATTAAATATGTAACACTATTTTACAAACATTTTATTATCAGTACATTATTTGTTATCACGTGTGTTTAATACCAAGTGCAATAGTATCGCAATAATGAGGTCTTATACATAATGCATCGGAAATGCAATGCTTCGTCAAATTTCTAATACACATACTTATTTCGACTCGTAAATCTAACTTAAAACAAGTTTCAAGATTTGTATTTCGCCCATTTGTGTAAAAAATAACCTTGAATTAGTTCTTATTTGAGCCTTACTTTCCATTTTACACCACAATACGATCCCACGTAATAAATAGATTGTTAGTTTAAAAGATAATTAGAATATTGAATTACATTTATATCAATTATATAAACAGTATTTTTCTTGTTTCAGATAATTCCGGAGACCTCAAAGCTGATTCATCTGATACTATATCAGAGACACTTCTCCCACCATCAAATCTAAGGAGACGATCCAGCAATTTAGCAAGAGAACCTGACCACTCCATTGAAGTTTTTGGTGATTCGCAGAACTTCTTCCCATCATTTGCCAACCTATTCGAGCCAAGACAGCAAAATAACCAAAATAACTATAAATTGGGTTTCGGCAGCCAAGAAGCAGCTTTCAGCCAGCGTCCAAACTCCTACAGGTCCTTACTGAACTATCCCCTGTTTGGAGGCTACAGAGCGTTAGAAAACTTCGCCAAGCAAAGTACTCCAGCAGCTGAACCCCTAGTCGAAGCCAGCTCCAGCGTTCTCGGCTCTGGAAACTTTGGCATCATCAGAGGAGGAACGTTCTTCGCCCAAAATGACGAAGACGACTTCAGCGATAGCCTGTCCTACTACAACAATGGCCACGGTAGACCGTCACTGAACCTTGGCTACATAGCAAATCCAAGGCCCAATTACAACCACGACCAGTTCGCTAACTTCAAAGACTTCGCCGATTTAAACACACCATCGAACTCAGACTATTCTCACTTCGTCGTAGTGTACGCGAATAAAAACGCTACACTAGACGAGGTAAGTGAAGAAACAAGACAAGTTGTCTCGAAACCTAAGAATATAATTGAAACATTGGAACAACTCGACACGACGGCTCCACCAAAATTATCTAAATCGAAAGCGAAATTGGCGGCGACGAAACAAAAGATGCAATCAAAAAAAGAGCAATGGAAGGCGAAACTTTCGATAAAACACGACCCAGAGGAACCATTATTAGCGTTAAGTTAAATGTAGTTACAAAAAGACTTGTTGCGTAAGTGTTATAATAAGTTAAGGTTGGCAACATTTTATCAAAGACGTGATGAATGCTCACTATCTAAGTTAATGTGTAGATTATAGTGTGTACAGTTGAATGTCGTTAAATTTAAGAGAGTGATTGTGAATATAAATTAAAATTTAAGAACTATTAAACAGACTTTATTTAAAAAACATAACCCTTTAATTCATACAATTTTAAGCGTTTAATTTTTGAAACGTTTAAAGGGCTAACGAGACAGTTAGGTCTTTTATCTTTATTAGTATGAACGCAGTCTCAAGAACTGTGCTTGGAATGTAAAACATATTTATGTATCAGGTAGTCCATATATAATTAAGTAAGCAAATACAATATATTCGTTAAAACAATTACTCGTTAATGTGCCTTATTAAAAGTATACATTAAATATAATTTATTTGCAAGAATATGGTTCAATAATGTTATGGTGGTACAATCGAAAGATCGTATATTCTGCCATACATAATGCAAATTTATCTTAAAAGGGATTTTACATAGAAGTTATATATGTACATTATGAGTCATATCATTGTAGTAATTCTTATATTATTTGTAGTGATAAAATATCACATTATTAAAATATATTATTACGTTATCAAATTAAAATTAATTATAATGTTTCACGCAAATAATCATTAATAGAACAATACATCTTTTCCAAAAGTAGTACATTAAGTCGATTTTTAAAAACTTCTAGAAAGTTATTTTAATGTTTTTGGTAAATTATTATATACCTTGATTGCCATACAAAATTGAATCCATGTTCCGAATACCTCGTACTCATTCAAAGCTCTTGTCATCTTTATCATTAAAAAATGCCGTTAACGGTACTTACCTAATCATAACTAGATTCTGTTATAAAAAATTAAAAACTTATATAGACCACACATACATAAAAATCTATATTCAAAAGCAGTATTCTATGTTTCGGTTGGTAGGCACAAAATACCGAAAGGCACATAAATTGAGATAGATTAACATGAAACGCCCCATTACAATGGGACTAAAAATTTACAAAATATTCAAAGCTACAAACTACTGTCAACTTTATTTACTTTCTTTGGTCATTGTTTTAACGTTAATTAGATAAATAATGCCATCTAGTATGAATTTGACACAATTGTATTCCATGTAAAAGACATTTTGTGAGCAAGCTATATATAAATTCTACCGAGTAGATACTGAGGGTAACCAGCAAGATTGAATCTTCCCTCAGTATCTAATCTTCAAAAAAAGACTCAGACGGGAGTACGTCCAAAATGTATTGGTGTTTGACATTCGGGAGACAGTTCGCGCTGCGTCTCGTTTCAAAATCTCACCATACGATTTGTCAAACGGTCACTGCCTTTTGAACATGCTGTGCTCACATCTGTCATCAGTCATCACTCATTGACAACTCGTGTTTCGTGAGCTGTGGAGTCAAGAGTGTGCTGTGTGATCTGTTGGTAGCTGCCGCAAGTCGTCGCTTGCAAATTTTTCAGTTTTGTGTGTAGGCTACAATGTTAACTTTTTCAGTGACTATCGAAAGGTGATAATGTATAAATAATAAGCTATAAGTATCGCATTACATAGAATAGGAATAGTGAATAGAAAATTGTGAACAAACATTTAATGTAACCATGTTCCCTGGCAAAGATGCCGCTAACTCGGCATATCCCACGCAGTGGGCCCTTAATCCTACTGCATATCAAAACATAGATGCGAGCCAAGTAGATTGGGCGGCACTGGCTCAGCAATGGATTGCAATGAAAGACGCTGTAGCAATCGTTGGAGCTCCTCCAGCGAAAATAGAACCCGAAGGTGGCGAAGCACCAATGGAAGTTGAAAACCCAAGTGAAGGTACAGGTCCACCCGGCGCCGAATGGAATGCCAGCACAAATTCTTGGACGGGAAACTCTTGGAACCAGTGGGGTAAGAACTGCTCTACTTAAATATTTTGCAATTAGTATTACTTGAGCCAGCACTACTACTGGTGCAAATAAATATCACCTTAAAACTTGTAATTATCCCAAAAGAGTTTCACTGCATTAAGCAAGGCAAGGTTTCAATATAACAATTGCTTATTACAAACTGAAACTAATTAAAGGCTTAATTTGGCAATGGCGTATTTGATTACATATTCTTATTAAAGTTATGTAAATTTTTATAAAATAGCAGCTTTGCAAAGTGGAAAGATAACTTTACTTGGGTCTAATGGTATTATAAAAATATTTTGTATTTTATTATTATTTTAATTATCTTATATATTATTGCTAGATTGGTTAGGATTTGGTATCCACTTATTACATTTTCTGTGTAGGTTGGAATTGGCCTGGCTCTGGTCCAATAGATCCAAAGGTAGCAGTAGATCCTGCAATGGCTATGGGCCCAATCATGGAAGGATATACTGTTCCTGAAAGCGCTGCTCCAATGCCTGGGTAAATGATTTCTATAATTACTAAAATGTAATGATAACTAAAACTAACAATAATATTTGAAAGTAATATCTCTACTAATTTTATATTAGTAAACTGCTCAGGTTTTGTAGACTTGTATACTTAATGAATTTGCAAGTTCTTACTTATAATTTCCAGATACACAACTGGTACAGTGCCAACACCAACATTTCAACATGGCTACTGGACAGCACCTTCATCAGAACAAGGTGATAGAATTAGAGGTAGAAGCAGCGAACGTCGATCAAAGAGCAAGGGTCATGAAACTAGGCCTCCAAGAAGCAGGTCACATAGGTATTATTTCTTTATATTTCCAAACAATTTATTTAGATATCCACATGGTTGCAATATCTTCTTTCTAATTGCTAAATGTTATTGCTTGTCAACTAATTACACTTATTAACTTTTTAATTATTTAAGTTTGTATGTGTTAAAAGCTGACTTTTATCACTACCTCTTATTCCAGGGATAAGCCAACCCTACAACCAATAATAGAGCCCGTCGCACCACCGGTACCACCTCCCACCACATTGGATGCCGCTAAGAGGAGACAGCTGCCGGGTTGGATTCGAGAAGGTACTTATTCCAACACTTAATCTATTAATAGTTAGAGAATTCCACTATTTTACAACTATATTAAGAAGAGGATGGAATCAATAAATTTGTTTTTATGTTGGTCACAGTCGCTTATGCATACTTGCAAAATTCTTAATAGACATTTTTATGTACTTGCATTATAAATTATCTGAATACATTAATGTATAAAGGTTATTAAATATCATTATGTTTATTCAATGCTAATTCTATTTGTTTTTAGTTTCTCTGTTTTTTTGTCTATACTTTCATAGACGAGAAAAGAGATTTAAATGGTCTCTAACTTATTCTCTTGTTTACTATTTCTCAAATATACAAAACAAGGCAAACTCAAAATTCTTTTGTTTATACATTATTTATCGGATGTAGAAGATGAAAGGTATCTTTTGTTAACTCTCATTTACATTGAACTCATGTATGATGTTGATGAGTAATGTGTCTTATAATTTGGACTTATGTGTTTCATAGTAAAAAATCTTGTTTTTTTACAAAATTTATTAATTGTGTTTTATATTTAAAGTGTTTATATGTATAAGTGTGTATTCCGTTTTTGGCTTTTATGTATTGTGTGGTTATTATTGTTATAACTGTAGCTGTGGGAATTAAATAAATAAATACGAAATATTACTAAGTATTAGCGGGCGAATAATCAAATACTGGGTTTATATGTTGCTTCATGGATGATTATGAAGTGTTTTATAATTTCAATCTTTTAGAGTTATGAATAAATTTGGTCAATTTATGAGCGATCTTAAAACTATTTATGTTTGAGTTTCCATATAGCATATTGCTGTTGTAAGAGTGTTCTGCCCATGGTTGGCACCATTAAATTTGTTGGGTTAGAAAATCAAAGAAAATATCTAAATTCTCCATTAGGCAATTACTTTACTGTCATTTTATCTTTTAATTTATTTTAGGTTTGGAGAAGATGGAACGTGAGAAACAGAGGGCGATAGAACGCGAACAAGAAGAAAAGGCCCGAGAGGAAGCGGAGGCCGAGCAGAAGAAATTGGAGCTGGAGGCTCTTCAGAGAATGAAGGCGGAAGGAGCTCCCTTGATTCCTGCGAAGAGCAAGTTTGTAAGTCTTCCCTGCTGCAACACAATTTTACCCTGACAGTAAAAAATGGCCAAAATCACTTGTTAAATAAACGAAGGTTCCTATCGTTTAGAACAACATACCGATTATATTGACCAAAATCAAAGGTCCGGTTGAATTCTGTATTAGGTTTTTAATCACGTCATCGGCTATTACGACTATCGGTTTTTACGACCAAATATGAGTAGACCCTTCGATCTCGTTATAACAGATTTTGACTGTACTTGCAAGACAATACTTTTCTAAGTGAAATGACCTGAATTCCAATTTAGAAAACAGTACCAACTTCTTTGGTACAGTTATGGCAGTGTTGGCCTAGCAGTTCAGTTCAGCGTGCGACTCTCATCACTGAGATCCTAGGTTCGATCCCCGTCTGTGAACTCTTTGTCAAGTGGGCATTTATTACTCGCTCGATGATTAGTTCTTGATGCTTGGATTATTTAAATGGACTAAACAATTCTTCTCTTTATATCGAAGATTTTTTTTTTTTTACCCATATTTAGCTATGATACGAAATAAGCTAAATCACGAAAAATAACTTTTATTTATACATTAGGATTCAGATTCGGAAGCCGAGGAATCCGAAAAAGAAGAACTAATTAAGCCAAAAGAAGAAATAATAGAAATTAAGGAAGAGATTGAACCAGAGATGAAGAGGAGTAAAGAGGAGATTATGCAGGAAGTCGTGAGTTTTATAATAATTTGTTAAGTTTTTATTAAAACTTGTTTACATATTTATAAACACAAATACTCGTTACCACAGCCAAGGGCACAGTGGCGATCTCTCATCTAATTAGAACAACAGGTCACTCGGAGGCATAAACCGCCACCGCATAAATTAAAGACCGGCAACGCACTTGCGAGCCTTTTGGGATTGTAAGTGTCCATGGCGTCTATCATCCTACCCGTTTGCCTCTTATTATATAAAAAAAAATAAAAAGGAACAAGGTAGGAAAGTAATGAAAACCTGATGATAATATATTCAGTCCAAAAGTTACACGTTGAATTGACACCAGTTTTGTTTAAGTCGGTTAAAGGTTCAAAGAACGTACAAAAACACTCGTAAAATCACTTCTTCGACCTAAAGGTTCCTCTGAACCTTTCCATACTGCCAGTCTAACCACTGGCCCGAACACCCTCGTGGATAAGTAGTGGCCAGAATAACATCGTTGGCCCGTGAGGGTATGACGTCACCATATTGATTTGTAGGTACCCGCATAATCACAAATTATAAACTTTGTTTCTAATGCTAACAAAACCTTGACTAAACTTGACAAAACTTGAGAAAACCCCTCAGCTTTATAAGTTGTAGCTAAGAATCATCTCAGTCAGTTTACTAACAAAAATCATAATCCGTTCACTCGTTTGGGAGCGACGATGCCACAGATATTCAGACACGTCAAACTATCACATAACTCTGCGGCGCGGCTAAAAACGTCAAAAAAAAAACAATTCTTTTTGTCATTGTGATTTTGCTCACTCAGGCTTTTTAGTTTCATAAGCGTGACGATTTCCTAAATCGTCGAAGTTACGCCCCGAGAGTATAGCCAGACGCAGGCACTCGCTTTAACTGTTACATCGCAATTAATATTTCACTGTTTCGCTTATATTCTATTGTTGTACGCGAAGTTTAAATAAAAAATATTGGTTGTTTGTAAAGTAGGTTTACGATCGAGATGTTTACGTGATAACGTCTTATTGGTGATATAAGTTTTTGGGAAGTAAGGAATTAATGAAGATAACAATTTTTTCAAATTTTAAATTACATCTATCGTTTTATTCACACTTTTGATGATAAATTTCGGGTGTAAAATGACATTTACTTATTCGACTATGATATACATTTTTCTTACAAAACTTAACCGCACGAGAAAATCTCCATTCGTTTGTATGCCGCTAGAGTGAGATAAGACAGGAGATCGGTCCGTCTCTCTCTCGTTATACCTGCGATCGCGCTCGTGAGGTTTTGGTGTGACACAAGTTTCTGAACATGTCACCAGACTAAAACGACTTTAAAGACGTTATCACGTCAAAAATTCTCTATTATTTAAAGCTCCCCGTTGACCCAGGAACTGTACACATGTGTTTTTTTTAATTTGACCCACACATTAAAAAACATACTAAATTGGTTATCTCATGTAAGTTAATATTTCCCAAAAAATCGAATCTTATGACCGTGATAGATCTGAATAGCTGATAAGCGTTTATCTCACTTCTTATCAACGGATTTTATTGGAAGCCCAAACTTCTTCAATAATTATGAAAATAAAACCTATGTTATTCTTATTATTTGATTAATATTTGATTTGGTTATACCTACAATCATTGAAGAGGAGTGACTTATTTAAATAAAAATACTATTATTTTATGTAATTAATTATTTAAATAAACAAAAGACATTATAAGTAGTATATTATTAACTACACACACATAAAGTAGATCCCAGTTACAATTCCAATGTGGTAAGGTAATAACCAGGCTCCAGAAGATAAACCACTCATTATATGGAAATTGTATTCGTTTTTACAACAAACTCCCAAGCGAAATAGAGAATTATCACTAAATAAATTCAAAGCCCTCGTTAAACGTAAACTAATCAATAAATTATCCTAATCCTTAGGGTTGATTTGCTCCATTCAAACCTCTGAAAACATTTCTACATTAAGTAACTGAAAATGATAACATTTTAAATCTCAATATATCTGGGATCACTTAAAGAACTCGCCACTCGCCTTTGACATATTAATTATTTTAGATACTTTACTTAATAAATTCTACGTAACACTTACAATTTTATAATTAAACTACTGTTTTACAAGAATAATACTTTCCGTTTCAGCATCGAACATGTTTAGATAATGTTTTCAAGCGTTTGTGAAAATATTGTTTTTAACTGGTTAAAGATCCTATTAAATTGTTTTAAAGCAAGACAATTCACAAATAAACGTTTATGCCCAGATGTTAGCAGTGCGCCGTTCGCTAACTGAAATCCTGCTGGAGGTGACCGACCAGGAGATCCAAACGGTGAGCCAGGAAGAGTTGGCCCGGTATACCTCCGTTCAAGGTATTTCCACTCTTATTGGCTTATACCCGAGGGAGACATTGCTCTACCCCACGCGTGTGACTGACTCCAATTACATTAGTGCCTTTCTTAAACTAAAGTGTTCAGCGACAATCGTGAATTGTGATAATATTTCAACGCTAATAAAGTCTTATTTCAGATGTTCCCCGTTCAATGAATACATGTATTGTGTGATTAATATTGGTTTTATTTATATGGTAAAAGCGTCGCGCCTCAACACTATGAAAGCGTCTCAATCTAAGGCATTCAGCGCTATTTCGTCTGGGCTCGGTGAGTGCTACTCCTAAAGACTGCGATTATCTGGCAAACGCTCTCCTTTGCGAGATACTCGCACTATACATGGTGTTACGAAAGTTCCACGGAGGCGGTAGGGTAACACCATGTATGTGGTTCTATTTCAGCAACGCTGTTTAGGTTTATATTGGCATTTTATTAACGAGTTACGACTCTGGAATTATTGGTAAGAAAATATTTATTATTGGTGTTAGATAGTAACGTGCTTTTAAGCGAAGACATTCGGTTTCGCATTAAACTTCGGTCTTGGATTCGTAATTTTTCACTAAATTTATTCTCAGATTATGATGTTACGTAATAGCTTTTTTAATTGAAATTTCAGTTGACATTAACTTGACAGTTAGCTATTCAGTGACGTCATGATTTAGTTGACAGCTTTTGTCAATTGTCAGTTATCTGATGCGTTATGTTCAGGGCTTGGCGCGTACGAGAGCAGCAGCGACAGCAGCGGGGATGAAGGAGATGTCAAGGACGTCACTGATCATCAATTGCAGGTTAGTAGGACACATAAGAAAAAGAAAAGAAAGATAAAGCACAAGAGGAATACTTTCCGTTTCAGCATAGGGCAGCTTCATAAAGAAGCTAAAGAAGGGCAGCTAAAGAATGTGTAAAGATTTTAATCGATTTCAAAATGTTGTTTTTAAGAAAGTGGTTAAAGATGAAACATGACAGCAGACTCAGAAATGTGTCCGCATGTGGAAATCATTTTAAATATAGCAATAAAAGTGCAGATTATGTGTTTATATTACATTTATTTTAGAATTAAGAAGCTATTTTATGTATATGTGATATAACGGTAGCGTAAATTGTATACTGGAAAGGATTTTCTCCATTCAGAAAATTCAGTATGTACCATACCGTTGAATATTTTACCCCAGAATGTACTATAAACACTATCTAAAAAGTTTCCTCAAGATTAAATTGTAATTTTATGCTCATTATTCAAAATTAAAAAATCTAAATCTCATAGAATTATGTACTCACTCTTATCTTCTCTACCAATTCTCTAAGCGAGGGGGTAAAACGAAAGAGTTGGCGAAAAACTCTTATCAGTATTTGTAATCACCATTTTGTATTAAACGACGATTGTAGAGAGCTGCAACTATCATTCCATGCTCCATGTGAAATGGAATAAAATACTATTTTTCTCAATATAATGTAAGTGACATTATAGTGAGAAAAACACATAATATACTCTTTACTTATCTGTCTCTTTTCATCTCAGCGTAAAACAATTCGACAGACAGAGACGAAAGAGTTTAAAACATGTAAACTGATTTGTTTTATAAATAACCTATTTTGAAATACCAGGAGATAATAAGACGCAGGCGGTCGGAGTTCGAGCGGACGTCGCGCGAGATCGAGGCGGAAGTGAGGCGCGCAGAGTTACGGGAAACGGGAGAGGCCACGCCCAGTGACACGCCCGACAAGCACAGGCGAACTCGTAAGTGTCATACGTTTCTAAGTACACAATAATATATAAAAGCATGACAAAACAATAAAATAATAAGGTGACTCGCTTGCCCCTTGTCCCATAAAAAAACATATTAAAACAGACTATCTTCTTGTATGTATCTTTTTTTTAATCCCCATTTCGAATCACAGTGTAAACCTATCTAAATAGTAGTAAAAATGCTTGTAGAAGAACTATAACATGATTAAAAATATATAGAATTCTCATCTATTGCTTGCCTCGGGGTATAGTCGTAAACACAAAATCTTTTTTTTTTTTTAGAAAAATAATTGCTATTATTACTAGGATCCTAAGTACATGACATAATATACAAATATATATCAAATGAAAGCCATTTTTTTCTATGTGCAATTTAAACATTGTTGGTATGTATTTAATTAAATAGTTAAAATAAATAACTAAATGTATATTACATTAATTCATCTAATTAGACTGAAGAGCGTATACGATTGTTTCACTGTTTAAACATAATTACGGACGACTCAGTGACCGCACGTTTTGACTAAAGTTTAGAACTTAATAATGTATCTTCTTGTACTCCTCATTCGTTAAACTGTCGCATTATCTTTTTGACGTGACAACGTCTTATAAATCGATGGAGCCGACTGCACGCACGAAAAAACATGACTCATGCGGCGTTACCTCGCTCTGAGGCGTTCCATTTAAGGCTTGATGTGCAAGCGACAGAGAGGCACAATCGGACTCCGCGCTCTTCAGCGTTCGACATCTGCCTCTCTCCTACTTAAGTGAGTGATTGTCACGTTCAACTATCGTCAGTAAACCGACTTTACAGACAACCGATTTTTTATGATTATTTGGTAGAATTACAATCTAAACTTAAACTCTCTTTATAGTTGTTGCGATCTATTTCAGGGGAGGTAAAATTTGGTAAACGGTTACTAAGAGTATGCACAAAATAATTTCCGTAGAATAAAGACATTCTAGTGTATTTTATAGCGAAATGTTTTGCAAAAATTCTGAAAAATTTACTGTTATAGTTCATCACCCAATGAAGTCAAACATGAGAAAACATTTAAACAGACGCAATAGTGATTGTTTTATTAAAAATCAAATAAAACTCGATTGGCTTCGTTTATATAGGATCTTAGTGAACCATTAGCAAAATGAAGTATGTAAAATGCAATAACATATTAAAATTTATGTACATAGTAATATGACCTTTCATTTGTTATCATAATGTCGGACAGACATTAGCGAAACTTCGATTACAAATACTGATCCATTAATTATGTAATTATCCCCAATTCGTATTGTGTGGAATTTTAACAACCAAATTTGATTAGTTTATCGTGCGTATCGTCTTCGTCGAATTAAGTAGTTTGATTTCCTTTCAGGCTCATCAGTTACGCCACCGCCGATAGACGGAAGTACGCCGGAAAAGAAACCCGAACGCCGTGTCTCTAGGGACAAAAGATCTAACCACAAATCATCCGACAAAGTTGACGGTGTTAGGAAATTGGAAACAATAGAGGAAAAACAATGGGAGGGGAAGCATAGTAAATCCGATAAAACTCCGAGTCCACTGAAGAACGCCAAAACTTCATCTTCTAGCAATTCAGACAGTTCCTCCTCATCGAGCAACTCATCAGACAGCGAACCCGAAGTTGTAGAAACTCGACCCAAGAAACGCAAGCGTAAAGGCTCCAGTTCGAGCGAGTCTCAGAAAAAGTCAAAGCGTCATAAGAAAGAAAAACACAAAAATGACAAAAGTCCAAAGCCGAATGAAAACAAGAAAGACAAACATAAAAAAGACGAGAGACGAAAGGACTCCGAAGAGGAAAAACCAAAAAGGCGTTCAAAAAGATCGACATCCATCAGTTCAGGAAAACGACGTTCCAGAGACAAGTCCGAGGAGAGACCGTTCAGACGAGACAAGAAATCTTACGACAGAGATTCTAAACGGGACAGGTCTTACGACAAACACGATAGAGAATCTAAACGGGATAGGTCTTACGATAAATCCGGGAGAGATTACGATAGGGACTCGAAACGGGAGAGATCTCACGATAGGTCCAGGGACTACGAGCGGAGCGATAGGGATTCCAAACGGGACAGGTCTTACGATAAATCTAGTCGGGGTTACGAGAGAAGCGATTCGAAAAGGGATAGAGATAGGTCTCGCGACAGGCACGGCAGGGACTACGACAAGTACGAGAAGGAGTCTAGGCATAGGGATAAGTCGTACGATAGATCCGGCCGGGATTACGTTAAAAGCGATAGGGATAGGCGGGATAGGTCTTATGATAAGTACGACCGTAGGGAATACGAGAGGAGACGCTCGAGGAGTACCAGCCGTTACAGACATCGGAGATGAACATCAGGTTACAACAATAGAAGGTGGTCTTCACTTTTTCTAATCTTCATTTCAGTTTTCAGTTGTTTTTGAGTGTTCTTTGTATCAGCTGTCAAAGAATGCTTAAAAAAAATTATTTTAATTATCAATATTGTATATTATTTTCTATATATTATTATTAATTATAAGGAGTAATATTAGCGTAGCATCAAAATAATTTACATATATTTGTTTGTATAAATTATATTTGGAATTTAAAGGAATGCAATCATAACATTCTTATCTATACTTTGGTTTGAAGGAAAATCTATTTGATTTATAACCTGCAACACTGTTTTCATTAAGATGTTAGTAAATCAGTAATAAGCCCTAAGGATGAAAACTAAAAAAAAAAAATTAGTTTTTAAATAATCTAATTATCTAATTTCATTAGAAATAGGAAATTACTGGTACATTTTCTTTTACAGGTTGGTATGCAGAGAAGTTAGCTTCTTCAACTGTAAATAAAGTTTGTGAATATTAATTTGCTGCTTTACATTATATTATTAAATATTTAAAAGGAATCCAGTGTTTCATTTGTGTATAATTTTTAGTGGTACCTGAACAATCTGTATCTCATATAAATGAAACAATTAAATATAGCTTCGAAATATATTCACTATGGAAGTACACTTTCTAAAGACATTGAAGTTTCAATATAAATTATTTTCATTATATAGGTTTGTTTTCTTGACACTAGTTATCGACTCACATTGCACTGTATAACATCTCAAGCACAATAAATAGTTAAAACTAAATTGTAGGCCTGCTACCATTTACATTATTTACCAAATCTAAGATCACATTTATTATACTTATACAAAGCACCTAAGTAGTTATTCACATTTATGCTATGGTCAATAGAAATTTGTATAAATTCCGTTAATCTTATATGCCATGGTAAAAGACCATATGCACAACATAAAGGGCCCGAATAGAGGACCAAGTTTGGATCAGGAATTGAAGGATATATGGTTTTTAATGTCCGGTCTAACTCTTGTGAAGTAAACTCATCAGAGCTTCTAATACACAAAGTATTATCTTGAGATATTTGTTGCAAACACTTGGTAATTTTTGGTCTCCCATCATTGTAAGATAATATATTCACAGAAATTGTATTTGCTTGAATACCATTTGTATACCCATTTAAATTGGGCTTATCAAACCATTTAATGCAGCCTGGTATACCTTTCTTCTGCTTTTCAACTTCAACAAATAAATTTTCTTCATCTTTCCGCAATTTGCCTGTAACAAGTTGATTTATTTGATTGTAAAAAAGTATTTTTATTAATTAGCCCTGCTCTGTCAGTTAAGTAAATTAAGAAGAGGAATTTATATACTATTCCTGATTTAAGATTTGGGATGAAGGTTGCATGTTGCCAATGCAGGCTAATATTGCATCATGTCTAATGCTAAAACATTAATAAAAGTATTAGAAATATTTTTACCTGTTATATCATGAAAACTGACATAAGATATCCCAAAGACGAGACTCCAGATAACTACACGAGCCAGGTCAGTGAGGGTATGATGATCAGTATCGACCAATACTACTAAATGCTTTAGCTCCTTCGTTATTAAAGGCACATGCCCCAATACAGTCATCACTTCATTGTTCACAGTCTGATTTTTGGGTAAATTGGACATTTTAACACAGAACCGGTGATAAACATTTTGAATAGCAACAAGTACACTCACAACTAAATGCAGAAGGACAAACAAAATTTGTCTGATTAATCGCGATAGCATTATAAAGGAGTTTCGGTACACTAAACACTCTTATATTTGATCATCCTCTATAAAATTACAAAACTATTTTCATAAACGAAACCGCATCGTCAATAATCTGCACATACTTAGACCGTTTTAAAACTAAAAAGGGCACATTAATGTACCTACTAACAGCCAATCACGAGCTCATATGTGTCAAACATGTGGCAATTGACACCATCCATTACTGCCAACGTGATTGATAAAGTACCTTTTTATCATCAATCAAAAAAACAATTTCTCATCACTTGCTTCTTATTGATCTTGTAAAAATGTTAACTGTTAAGTTATTAATTAATCTAGTAATTAATTTTAGATTAAATAATTAGTAATATTAAAGTCTACTTTCATATAGATTTCGTACGTAAAACATTTTTTTATTATTTAAAGAGAAATTAAATCAATAGTTAACATTTTTATTGCTATTTTTAGATTAATATTATAATACATTTATAAAATATATTATATAAATCGGTAAAAGTGTTTGATTTTAAGAATGATTCAAAAATTATAATCTGCATTCTGTATAGCTATCCGATTTTTTTCTATCCGTTTCCGCGTCGCCATTATTGTTTCCTTCTTTCATTGTCAGACTTGGCTGATAGGTTAGTTTTGCCAATAAAATAACAAATTACATTTAATTTAATGATAAATTACTGTTGTAAATATAAAATATATAATTATTTTATAAGTGTTATTCTTAATTCGATAATATAAAGTGAAGCCTTCGCATGCCCAACTTATCGTGATTGGTATAAAAGTGACCACGCCGTAACAAGGTGCTGTTGATTTATTTTTCAGATTTTCCAAGATGCAATTGCACATCCGAGGACAATCAACACACGTCCTAGACGTAAATGGAGAGGAGTCCATTGGTCAGATCAAGGTAAATATATCGGAGCATATTATGAATGCGTGTTCTAACCTTACCAGTGTCAAAATATGCTTCATGTAGTTATCATTAGGAAGGCATTTGGCTGTCGTAACACAGTTTATAAAATGTTATAGGATCGCATCCGCAATCTTGCCGATGTAGGGGCAGAGGAGTTGACACTTTCCGTATGCGGATCTCCACTTGAAGATGATGTGTTGGTCTCGGAGCTTTCTGCGACTGATTTGGACCTTAACATCCCACTTCTTGGTGGTAAAGTACACGGATCCTTAGCTCGTGCTGGTGAGTATTTGAGACAACTGAGGGGTAAATGTTTTAAAGCTGTCCATTCAGACAATATATTGCAATGCATTATTACCTTTGCAGTTTTGAACTTAAACCTTTTATGTAAGTTTGCCTGTAAGAACATTAGAAGTAAATTAAATGCAAATATATTTTAATATTAATATATAATGCCTATTTATATATGGCTGATAGTGCGGACTTTTCTTGTTCGATTTTTTTATTTTGTACCACTATCTTGGCAAATAAAGGATTTATTTATTTATTTAATAATGTTTAATTTTTCAGGTAAGGTAAAGGGACAAACTCCAAAAGTAGAGAAGCAGCAAAAGAAAAAGAAGAAGACCGGGCGTGCTAAGCGTAGGATCCAATACAACAGGAGGTATGTAATCAGAATTAGTTTGAATTACTAAATTCGTTTCTTGGCTTTTTGATTTATTTTATCTACAATTTGAGCATATTGCTGATCTCTAAATAACCTTGATAATAATAAAGTGATCTACTGAAGCAATTAACTCTTGCCTCTTCACTCAATTTATTTTACATTTAGGTCTCTGCTTATAACAAATTTCAAGCGACAGAGCGTTTTCTTTAGTTACAGGAAGTGAATAGAGAAAAAAAACAAATATAACCAATTACTATAATATTATTTCTATCAATAGCTAAATTATTCTAAGCACATAACGTTTTTTACTGGCCATCTTGACAGTTTCAAAGTTTTTTTACAACTGATAATACATGATAGGTAACGGTGGTGCTTTTAGTAACTGAAACCAACATTACCAACAGGCAATGTAATCTAAAAATAATGGCACACACGTTAATGCAATTAACAATAACAAAGGCGAGATGGCTGTTTATGCCCCCAGGTGTCTTTTTTTAGAAATATCGGCACCTCAAAAGTTTAGTGTTGTAAACTGATTATAAAAACAATTACACTTAAGGATGTTTTTGATGTCTAAATATGAAAATATTTTTTCGTTATAGAGGATGGCTGTTGCGTTATAAAGAATGAATTAATTTATGGGTTTTGTGTTAAGAAAAAAATATTTTTACATTACACAGTTTTTCTTTATAACGCGTTATGACGTTATAAAGAGTTTACACTATATATAAAATATATTTGAACCTTATGAAAGATGTTTCGCTTAGATCAATTAATAATTATATTAAAGTAATATAGTGATAATTATATAATATAATTAAATTTTTTAGGTTTGTCAACGTAGTACAGACATTCGGCCGCAGACGGGGACCCAACTCTAACTCATAAGCCATTAAATGTACATAAAAATGTCAATAAATAACATCTAAATTGACTCAAATATATGTTTTATTTAGTTTTACACAATCATTTAAATAGGTGTACCCTGGATTCAAACGGTTTGCCATTTTACCATATCTCTGCATAATATTCTGTTGAAGTGTCTATAGTCAAATCACAATCTACATTGGCTTTCCCCAAAGTGTGTACCGCACACTGGTGCACCGTGGTCATTAATTGGTGTGCCTCAGAAAAATTAATTTATTAAACCCTTCTAATTCTGGGGATATCTGGCAGATATATTTGCTCACTTAAATGAGCTCAAGGGAATGCCTCAGGACAATCTACAAAGAGATTAGAGCAGCCCTGTCAACAATTACTCCAAACTCCTTTTGATTTCCTACATGTACCTTGAACACAAAAAGTTTGCGGTACACTGATATTCATAAGTACACCAGGCAGGTCGTTAATTGAACAAATCTTTGACGGTTTCCTACTTTTGTTATTATATTCATGATAAAGAAGTTATCTTAAATGTGACAAAATAAAAACGCTATCCTAGAAGTCTGTCAAATATTTCTTTAAATTATAAGAGTTTTAAAAAAATAGACGCAAGCTCATTTTACTCCTATCGTAAAACAAATGCATGGTAGAGCTGCAGAATTAGATAGGTACCAGCGTTGACAGATTTCTTTTTTGTCAAGTCGGGATTTGGCACTTTTAAGTGAAAAAAGCTGCATTTATTTGTCGAAAGCGGGACATAGTAAAAAAAAAAAAATCAGAAGTTTTTAATTGACTTCAAATCTCGTTTGCGTGACAAAAGATAACGAAAATATGTTTAAATGTGATTGAAACTATCGTTTAATAGTTCTTAGGGAGCGTTCAAGTATTACGTAACGACTTTTGGGGGGTGGGGGGGTCATTTTGAAAAATGTTACGATGCGGGACGGGGATTACGCGTTATTAGTAATTTAAATTAAATTTATCTGGAAAAAGAAGGCGTTCTGGAAAGCATGATGTTGGGTATCCCAATGAATATGATAGATAGACTAGTTTGACGATAATCCTGGTATTTTTAAGCTATTGCATAGATTTTATCGCGGGCTTTGAGCGTGGCGACCGAATCAAGAAATTCCGTAACGAAATAAACCTAACACACAATGACGTAATATACGTGCTGGCTGCATACGCGTTAGAGCGGGACAGAACGCATACTGAGTCTCACATTGGTTTAGCGTGATCCGATAGGCGTGTTAGTCTGAGTCTGCTAGAGTGGTAGATTGAATTAATATCAAAGAAAAAAAAAAATGTAAAAAATGCAATAGCTTTACCGCGGCAGTCCCCGAGTGCCACACATTTTTTTTTGATACTGTAGAAAGAGTTGGTGCCATTATTGCGGTGGTAGTAGTGCACACTTGTCAGTCCCATCGAATTATTCCCGAAAAGCGGGACTATGCCAGGTCCGCGCGGGACATTTCATTTTGATTTAAAAATCGGGACGTGACGGCAACGCTGATTGGTACTCTAAACAGGATTGCAATTATTTTGACGGCATCTAACACAAACTAAGTTCGAAGTTCCTTAAATATCCGTAACGCTAATATATCCGCTATATTCCAAATTCGGAATCGCTATCGATGTTGATGTACACATCTTACTTTAATTATTAATAAAACAAAGTCATAATAACAACAAGTTTATTGGATATACTGTTACAACTAAATCTAAAATAATGTGGGGAAATGTTACCGAGTTTAAACATATGGTACTGTGGGGTTTACTGTTTTAATTAAAATAAAATCATAGTCTTAGTTCAAGTTTTTAAATATTATATTCAAATATGTATGGACAATACATAGGCAATAACTTAATTCATAAAAGATTTCTTGAATATCTCTATCTATGTCAGTTTATGAAATTGGTTGTACTTCTTTGACCGGTGGTGGTTGAGTGTTTTTAAAGAAATAATTCATAATATCTTTTAAAATTAACCCAATATCGCATTCCCCGTAAGCCAGAGTTTGTGAATTCGTAAACAATAATAAGAAGCTAAATATGACTATGATTTTACATATATTTCTACAAACCACAGCCACAGTTATCTAAATATCAGTTATCATTGTATTCTACAAGCGACATAGTAATAATCAATTACTTACTAAGGATACATAAAGATTTCTGGAGAAATTACCGGAATGAATGAAAATTTACAAATTGCGTTTAAGTATATTGAAATAATTATGTGTGTTGTAATGCTATTAACAGCTTGTCCTGTAAAATACATAATTAATAAATTATAAAGGAATCAAGTACAATAGGCATATTAAAAGTAAGAGTAATCCTGCATGTAGACAAAATATAATTTATCTTCAATAAAAGATAACAGTCTACGTCATAACAACTTACAATAAGGCACATACATTTAAAATATAATTTATAATCACACGTTTTTAAACATTAAGCCTTAATCTAATGATAAATTGGTTTAAGGGTCATAAACGTATATAATTCAAAAATTCTTTCAATTCATACTTGATTTATATTCACATCAAGAACTTTAGGAAACTAGGTACTTTTCTACTTTATTTATTTATTATTGTACAGTGTAGTACACATTTAATATTTAAATTAAGGCACTTCAAATTCGGTTTTATGGTACCCTGACAAGATTATTCTCCAAAATTCGTAAATCATTTGTCAATATCGAAATTTACATATAGGTATTACGTCACGCGTACACGTTACGTTACGGCACGTCATAAATATATTTCTCGTTTTGTACTTTTAAATCTAAAATATATACCTACTTAACTAATTTAAATGCACAAACTGTACCATCACAATTTTTGGGCTTCATGTGTCAGTCACTCCATTATTCGTACATTCCGATAAAAATTAATCTCTACGTGATGTTCGTTTAAGTACAAAACTAGAGTTTCAATTTCTTAAAAATAATTTGGCTGTTGACTATCAACTAGTTCCAAAAGACGAGCTTCTTTTTCTCGATTTGGCTAAGATTTGGCCGTTATGGAAACTGCCATGAAGGTGTAACTGTCAGGTGGTATTGACATGTGCGAGTTTCAGAACAGGAACAATCTATTATCTGTACACGACTGGCGCATTATAAGTACAAATGACTTAAAGGTCTATGTTACCAGGTCAGAAAATTAAAAAAAAATTATAAGTACAAAAATTAAAATACATATAAAATAGGTTCATGGAAGGATTTGATTCGTCAAAGGCCACTTAAAAATAAACCGCGGAGAGGCAGTGTTCACCTAACATGAAAGAAGGAATACGAAATGGTTTCTATTCTTCAATAACTTTTTGTTCTGGAATTATATTATTTCTAAGTATGTTTTATTTACAAGGTCGTTGAATTGTGAATAAAAAGTTATATGTTAAAGCCTATATTAGTATAAATATGCTTTGTCTTTAGAGTACAATATAAATAATCTATTGTTATGGAAACGTGTGGTAATTTTTTTAATTTGTGGATAAGTTGTGGAAAACCATTTCGCATCTTCTTTCATTTACGTCCTAAAACGGACTAAAAATTCTACCAGAAACCTGGTGTGTTGGAATCACAACTCGATTTCTCATATTTCAGACTTTTGGGGTGGACAGTTTGTTCCTAGATTTCTCCCACCGACTGATGTAGTCCACTGGGTAACACATAACGGCAGAAAATATTAAGAAACCGCCAGACACACAGAATGATATGGTGTAGCTATGTGTTAGGTCCATTAGAGCACCTGAAAATATATTAATTTTTAATTTAGTATTGTATATCAAGGTAATAAATAAATTTTCAGTAAATGAGATAAGCAAAAAAGTATATTAGAGCGGAGTTAATTAATACCTGCTATGGGAACACCTAACACAGCTCCGAGGCCCTGGAAGAGCAGGAACAAACCGAAGCAGTTGGTCAACTGCTCTAGACCTATGTACTCCACCACCAAGATTGAACGAAGGGATGCGAAACACGCTGAAACAAGAAAACAGTTGTGAAAAAATAATAAAGATTTATCAAGTCATTTATATATTTTTATTAATAGTAATATTTAGTTACGTCTTGGTGAGATGCGCTTACGGAAGTAAGCTTGAGTAGAGTATCACACGCAATTGAAACACTTGTTGCTATCGAAGTAAGACAAAGATGACTGATCTAAAGAAATAAATTATGTAATTTCAGCAAAAGCCGTTAACTTACCGACAGCTAGCCCAAAGATTGCGCAGTATCCGAATTGATAGATCTCATTGAAATACAGTCCACTCATCATCGTAGCCACGCCACCAGCAGTAAGAGCGATGTTGTTCAACCACAGAGGAGACACCTTCGGCATAGAGGAAACCAGCCCACATCCAATACGTCCGAGGATGTTTGTGATGCCGATCGTCGATATCAGCCACACGCTCTTCGATTTGGTCCAGCCGTTGTCTTCTGCCCTCTGAGCTACGTATGTGTAAGGCACGAAGAATCCTAACATAGTGAAGAATCCGCTTATCGCCAGTATGTTAAACGTCGGCGACCGGAACAAGCTCACGTCCAGCATGGTAGCGAGCGCTCGTCTCACCGCTTCCGGACAGAGTTGACATTTTCCAGACTGTTCCTCTTGTGTATCCTCCTTTGTCGGGACGTGCGTCACGGCCAAGTGGTACCCGAGCGACGTTCTAGACGTGTATTGAGGCAGCCTTGCGAGACTGCCCCCGAAAAAGATGTCGTCTCGATACAGAGGGCGTGCGACCAAATCGAGATGGGATCGGCGAGGCCGAGCCTCACGCGTGACAACTTTAACAGTATTAGCAATCAGTGGCTCGGCATTGTCGACGTTACTGTTAGAATCCTCCTGCTCGTCTTTCTCGGCCACCGAACTGGCGATGAAGAGAGGCTTACAATTATGTTTGATCGTGCCGGCCGTTGCGGACGACCTTCTGCTGAGATGTGAGTTGCTTCCCCGGAAAACTTCTTCAGCAGTCGGGTACCTAGTGTTATTGGCGACTCCCATCCACGTGTGAGGGCTGACTCGGTTAGTGAATCTCATTTCTGGGGGCATTGAGATTCCTGAGTCCAGTTTGTTGTGGAGTTTGAGCATGGAGTTAAGTTTCTCGACGGCTTCCTCGTGTCGCCGCGAGGTATCATCTTCTTCTCTTTGGTCTGCCAAGGTCACCCTGACAGGTTGTATGGGCCTGAATGCGAGACCGCAAACCAGACAGATGAGAAGGAATGCTGAAACAATTTGTATTGTGAATGTTCATGTTTCGTAACCGAGCTTCCGGTATTATCGCGTGACCTCGAATTTATCAAGCGTGTGCTTTTAATATTGTGCGCAATATATTAAAGTATACGCTTGTAATAAGATAACACAACATTGGTTTTGGGCAAATCTATATCGAATATATAGAAATGATGTCATTGAAGCCTACAATAAATGACGATCCTTAAGAATTTGAAATCAATATATAAATATATTGTCACTTCTTAGTCATTATGTAGTTGGCACCTGCTGCTTCAGTAACCAGTAAGAAACAAGCTTTTAATTTTTACACCGATATAAATTGAAACACTGATTTGAATTTAATTAAAACAAATAATTGACATTTGCTATTTAAAAACCCTTACCTCCATTAATTGCAACGGCAACTCGCCAACCATAGTTCTCGATAAGAGAGTCGGTCAGCGGTGCGAACACAAAGGTACCGACTCCGGAGCCACAAAGTGCCAAGCCTGTGGCTAAAGCGCGCCATCTCTCGAAGTAGAAACCGACAGTCAACACGGCCGGCATGTATATCATACAGAAACCAATACCTAAAAATCATACATTGCATATTTTTAATAAATAAATCTAGTCGATACGAGTAGTGTGGCCGATCCCCGGCTGTGCGCCAATGGAGTTTATTTCTATGTGCGCATTTAACATTCGCTCGAACGGTGAAGGAAAACATCGTGAGGGAACCGGCTTGTCCAAAAAGTCGACGGCATCTGTCAGGCCCAGGAGGCTTATCACTTACTTGCCTATTAGATTCACAAAAGATCATGAAACAGTTTCAGAAATCTGAGACCGATAAAGGTCGATTTTTTTATTATTTAAAAAAATATTTTAGTAGTCATAACTTTTGCCTAGACCTAACGAAGCCTGAACTAGTTAGATTTTGACTTGCTGCATCTTCTTATCAAGTTAAACTATTACCTTTGGCGTTTTTTGTAACTTTTTGTAATATGTATTATAATTACATTGAACCTAGAACCACGGTAGCTGCTTTATATATATATTTTTTTTTTTTTTTAATTTTATGGCCTGGTAACGAGACCTTTAAGACCTGCTTTATATATAAATACAAACATAGACAAAAAATGTATAGACTTACCTCCCATTACTCCATAGATTAGGTACAAATACTCAACGCTGGTCGCAAAATATGACAACGTAAACGCACTTGCCGTTATCATACTTCCCAAAATCGTCACAACACGAAAACCATACCTAAAATGGAGGGTAAAACAATTAATTTAAATGTAGGCCAGAGATAAGATATTACGATAATGTAGGTAATTAGACTACTTTGGCTAAAAACAATTATTAAAGGCTTTAGAGCGTTAACTAGGGATTAATTATCACTAACAAAAATAGCGTAGACAAGTTGAAAGTTAGTTGAAAGCATTTGTATTTTCGATTAAAATTCAAATATGACTGATGACAACTTTCTGTATATACCTCCAAAATTTGTATCTTGTATACTCTAAATTTACTTACTTATTTGCCAAGGCAGAAGCAAACGGACCAGCGATAAGATAAAATCCCTGTAGTAATGAGAAAACTGGTGCCACCACTCCCCCCGTCACCTGTGGACAATATTACATTGAATTTACTCGAATTCTTAAATAGGTACAATTATTTTAAGAGTGTGTACATTGTAAAATATTTCTCTTCGTCTATCAGAAAAATGTCTGCCTCCAACCTATATCGGAAACATAAACTGTAGTTTACGCTATATCAATGAAAACCGGTACTAGAAATAAGCAATACGGAAGCATATATTTCCACATAATGTCATGTGATAGAATCTACTTACCAGGCCTTTATTTCCGATTTCGCATTACCTATTCTCGTTGACCGATTAGCCTTGTTATTTGACATATTGACAGTGACATACGCGATTAATTTATTAGCGATCAAGCATCAGTCTGTCGTACTTTTGATTATAAAGTAGAAATTACAGTCTGTCAAGTATAACTTGGCATGTGGTTAAAAAGGGAAATAATTTCGACAGTCGTCGTTTATTCTCAGAACTATTATAGGAATTATTTTTGTTTCTGGTAGTATTTTACAAAAAAAATTGTTAATAATGTATATAAAGTCGCGGAACGTAATGAGATTCGAAAACGCCGAGTTACACTTGAGACCTTGTATATTACGTAGTATATCTGTAAGGTAGTTGATTTATTGTAATAAAATTAAGCGGAAATGGAAAATATATGTGTAGCTTTTAGAATTTATAAACGAAGAAAGAATTTTTTATCTTTCAAATCATATGCTTTTAAGCTGAAAAGTTATCGTTTTTATAGATGCCAAATATTATATTATAACAATTTTCATACTACAAATCAAATAATGAATAAAAGTCATTTTGATTTTCTAAATATTTTATTAATATACCTATATGCCTCCGCAGCTGTGTGGTTAATACAGTTCCTTGCTTCAACGAATCCAAAATATATTAGTGAATGATAAAACGGACTGTCCCATACCCATAGAAGGTTACGCATTAATTAACCTTCACTGGTATTGTAAAGTTCATTCATATTACCTAGTAATATCTAGCTCAGACACTAACGGGACTAAACGTCTAAGGTAACAATGCAAATAGCATTACTGTTACCAGGCATTTATGAATATATATACAACAAGTATTTTAACATACACCAAATGTTTAGTATCGAAAAAAAATTTAGGTTCGCGTGTAAAGCGTGCGACTCGAAAACCTGGGTCGTCGCTTCAATACGGTGTACCGATGTTTTGTTTTTTCTGTGTGCGGAATAACTTAAATATCGACAACGGGATGAACACATACCTATGCCTGATCACCATCTTTAAAACAATGCTCCATAAAACGCATGCAAATATGAGGCCCAAAAGGGTTTGTGCGCCGATAGACCAAATAGAATATATAAGACTCTAGCTAAAGAGTTTCTATATTTAACTGGCTTGTTACATACGTACGATACAATATTTACTTTTAGAATAGAATTCTTAAATACATAGAAAAAATTACACAATTTAAGATACATCGCAAATTATAACCCCGCCCACATTTTTATTGGTAGACTGGCAACCCGCCAAGCTTTGCAGGTAACCGATTTAAAAAATTATTACGTTTCTTACTATTGTACTCGTCTATTTATGTATGTTTAGTAAATCCAAGGTCCTACATAAGTGCTAAATCAAATCGCTTAAATTGTTAATAACTTCACATTTATCCTCATAGTTTGCAAACGACAACGGTATTTTGTGGAGGATTTACCATAAATATACCACATATAGTATATCTAACAATTCGCCTCGAAATGTCAATCTCCTATGGATTTTTTGAAGATTAAAAATGCCTATAATGTTACAACGTAAATGGAACCGGTTTAAATTCACATTACAAGTAAATAAATCAGTGGCGCTACAACCTTTTTAGGTCTGGGCCACAGATTTGTGTATCTGTTGATCATTTGTCAATCTAATAGGCAAGTAGGTGATCAGCCTCCTGTGCTTGATACACGCCGTCGACTTTTTGGACTAAGGCAAGCCGGTTTCCTCACGATGTTTTCCTTCACCGTTCGAGCGAATGTTAAAAGCGCATATAGAAAGTCCATTGGTGCAAAGGCGGGAATCGAAACTACAAACTCAGGGATGAGAGTCACACGATGAAGACACTAGGCCTACACTGCGGTCCTATTATATCATAACTATGTATTTATATTTGTATGCTATCAATAAGTCAAGATCATATGTTTTCTAATATACAAACATAATGAGACAGAACATCGTAAACTTATACGAATTCAACGTTTAAAATATCACAAATATAAACTAAATTTATTTAGGTATCGTGCAGAGTCGTAACATTGCTATCATTAATATTGTTTGGACTACAAAATAATGAAGTAATTAACAATCGTTTTAATATGTAATTAACCGCACATTGACCGTCAAATTGTTATCCAAGTTAAATAATTCGTAAATAGTTTTAATTAGCATGGAGGAACTTAAATATTTGAAATCAGCAAATCTCGAGGCCATCTTAGTTCGTTACCCTTTACTGCTCGTGATAGTCAGGGTTATAGATTCAGGTATTAGATAATTATAATTATTCTAAATCCTAATAGTTAAATAGTAAGAAACTATCTTCATTGAAACAACCTTGAACTTAGAATTTAATTAGACAATTTAGATAATATTATATATAATTACTGATTAAAAAATTAAAATACTACTACTGAATTAGTAATTAAAACAATGAAATTAATACTAATTGAAACGGAACAATATTGAACATTATACATATTTAAAAAGCTTTAAAACGCAAACGTTAACTCATTTCCACATTAGTAGATTTGTGTACATTAGTAATTAAAACTGAATAGAATTGTTACAAAATCCATAAATTTCCGGAGATAAAATAAACTTAAGTATCCATTTATCGTATAGTTAATAAATGAAACATTATGTACACACGTTTCAGCTAAAGAATAATATGCCATTACTAATCTCAAAGATTTCCAATTAGTTGTAGTAAGTATCTATTTACATACAATACATAAATAATCATAGAATGGTAACGTAGGCATCGCCATCATGCCGCAAATATACGGCAGTGCGGCCGCAGTATTTATATCCCCGCAGCGATGAAAAAATCGGATACTAGAACCAACGAATTATTGCCCCTAGGAAATAAATTTTAATACAAGAAATGGCGGCAAAAGAACAAAGTTTGACATTGACAAATGTCATAATATATTACATACCGTGAACTCACTAAACCAGTATTGTATATTAGTGCTATTTACAATACAACTTATCATTAGGTTGGCGAGTGTGTATATGGTAGGCAATTAATGAGAAGTTTTTTATGTATAAGTTACGATTTGAGCTATATGTCAAATTATGATTTGTATGTCATGTCCGCTCTATTTCTTTTTATTATCTTTGGATGTGATCAATGAGAAAGTTGAAATAGTAATTCTTAGCATTGAGTGATAATCAATTTGCGATCGTCTCCATCCTGTCGCCAGTGTAAACATGTTTTCTTGACGTCAAACATAATTGCATCGGTAATTGGCCAATTTGAAAGTTAGATGTTTGATATTGATTATTATTGATTGTCAAAATGTCACTTTATTAATATGACCGCGGATTGACGTTTTAAGACAACACTTGTAGAAATATTTGTCTTTGGCTTCTAGCTAGACATTTGAATAAAACGTTAACGGTTATAAATTCGAGATATTGTATACCTAATAAATTCGCGTTTATATTAGTAAAATTTTATTTAAAAAGTATTTTTTTTTAAATATTAGACTTACGCTGATTGTGTTAATTAAGCAGGTAAGCTGTCTAATTTAATTGTTAATTTATACTAATTATACGCATGCAGGCTTTACGCATAAACGTGAACACAGACTATATGACTTTAATCACGATATGATCTCAGTGGGAATAATTTGTATTTAAACTACGTAGTAAAACAAGTTGTTGACAAGTATTTAAATATAGTAAAATGTAATTGGTCGATAAACAATAAACAGAGTACAGGAATTTCGTGGGTTTAATACTTACGTTACCTTTAAACGGAATTAAGTAGCAAGAAAAATATCTATATCTTAATCACTTTCGATTTTTTTTCCTTATTTTTATATAGCACCCCGGTATTAAAACATGAATGTTGGTATTAAAATTCACATGTACAACTAAATACACTACTAAATTTTATTCATAAAAAAATAATTTGTTTTATTGGAAGCTGTCTTGTGCAATACGATTTTATACAAACGCGACTTTACAGGCTAATCTTTCATAAAAAATCAGCCTAACTATAAACATATAACATTGCGGTAGATATTTGTTGGTACTATGACCATTATTCTTCACATTCAAGAATTATAGATAGAAATTTATTTTAGCGCCAGTTGTTCTACATAACAAATGAGCTGCCAGAAATTTAGGCCGAAGAGCGATTTTATTTTTAAAACGACCTACCTATTTGCACTTACATGATAATTAGTATTCAATCTTGCAACGGCCTACTTTTATGTAAATATGCAATTTCATTGTCTATATTGGCAGCCCTGCAGTCTACGCACCAGTGGTCTTTGAATGAACAAATACGTAATTTTATTACGATTTTCAAAGAAAATATACTTAAGACCGTTCAATTGTATTAAAATGTATTAAAATTAAAAAGTCACCTAAATCAGTGAGAGGCAGTTTCGTAGTCAAAATATAACCCTATTATAATAAAAAATAGAAAACATCTCCCAACAGTATGGCGACGCCAGCAGGAATGATAGATTTGACATACTTAGCGCTAAATCTAGACTCTGAATCTTAAGAACTTTTTTTGTAATAAGGGCAAACGGGCAAGAGGCTCACCTGATGTTAAGTGATACCAGTGACTAACTGAACTATCAGGGACTTGCCGAGCTTCTCACTACGTTACAAGTATTATACAGAAAGAAGAATTATGTTAGAAACGGGACTCAAACATTGAATAAAACGCATCGGGTTGGAAGGTTATTACAGGAAAAGACAATATTAATAAAAATATTCAATACGCTTTTATTTAATGTGCGATACTTTGCCGATTGGAATTAATAAACTTGATTTTTGGGAAAACCCGTTGGTGGTATAAATTTGAATGTAAAATAACAAATTTATTGATATGACGTGCCCGTGAGTACTTTTATCGTTCTAAGAAAATATAAACATTAAAAATACCCAATGACTTTTTATATTTACTGTGATTCTCATATTTGTACACAAATCAGGTATGCATGGTCCAATATATCAAAAGTTCAGCAATGGCAGATTTTGAAAGTTTTTTGCATATTTATGTACTTATAAGTTGCTGCCAGTTAAACGGGAAAACACATGTGGCGTCTAAAAATGTTGAATTTGATGTCCACGACATCGAAGAAGACATTATATTGGTGAGTATCATTGGGTCTGCCCGATTTTACATATCTTTAAAATTATAACAGCCTGTTTATAAACATATTACGAAAAATAAAGGCAAGGCAACGGCAAAGGCAACAGATAAGTAAGCAACAAATTATAACTTACATTAAATTCATTCTGAATGGGTTTCTGGAAAGATCCACCGCAGAAAAGTATACCATCGACGATGAAGTTGCAAATGAAAGAAGCAGCCACAACCACCCAGCCCCAGCCTCCATCGGGAGGGACGACCTGGAAGAATTACAATAAATTAATCAAGGATATAATAATAATTAAAATGTAATTCGCTCGGAAGAAAACCCTTTTCAAACCAAATTAATTTCAATAATAATCGCAATGTAAGTAATTACATGTTTTGTAACGCTAAGTAGGTATTTTTTTTAAATTATAACAATCACGTCACAATATTATGTTATTGAAGAAATAGCTACAAACTCTGGCCCTATGGAGTATTTCTATTATAGAAGTTTATTTACTAAATTTAATACATGAAAAGATGCTTTCTCTAAGGAAATATAACATATTATTTTAATAATAAAATTGTATAAATATAACCATAGATAAAGTTGGCGCCTGGTAGTACCGATAACCGATGACCAGAGCTGGTGCTTTTCTCGCTCAACGAATAAGTATCGCAATACGTTGAGGACATGCCAGCGTTAAAGCTACACTGCCAGGGACCAAACTTTTTAGATTTATTTAATTTACTGTTCATCCTTTTATTATTATTACTATGTATGTTAAGAATACTGTATCGTGTTGGAAATTAATTACTATGTTTAACCATCTATAATAAAAATTTCTCATACTGTATTAACACAATTTTCTGTAATTTCATATAGACGTCCGTCTCCTTCAGCAAATGTCTTTTCGGTGTTGGTTTCTTGGGGTAACATATTTTAACAAAAATTTAAGTACGTATATTGGTGTTATGACGTGACTGTTAGTGTCAATTTATGCTTGTCTTTGATTCCAGATCAATTATGTGAAGTCAAAGTCAAAATTATTTATTAATATAGGTAACACAATATACATTTATGAACGTCAAAAAAGTAATACATAATAAATGCTTCTAATTTTACATTCACTGCCAGTTCTCAAATCAAGGGCGAAGAACGAAAGAGAAGAACTGGAAATAAACTCTCCGCCACTCTTTTTAATCGCCAAGTTTTTGCAAGCATGACTTCTCATGTAGTAAATAATAATAAAATAAATTAAAAACAAATATTTGTCCTCTAGCAGCAGGAGGTATGGTGAAAAAGCAGGCACTTACAATCTCGTGGGAACAACACGCAAATACATAGTCGAAATAACTAGCACGAGTGAGATACAATGATTATACTATATCACTAGCTGCCCCGCGAACTTCGTTCTATTTATCTTAGCCTACCTTTTTAGTACATACCAATACCATACGTAACATGGGACATTTTGCTATGCTACCCAGAAACTGTTCGGTTTTCTGGAATGAAAACTTTTTAGGTTTTTCTGTGAATTTTTCTCTGTGTTCCTCAGAATTTGAATTAGGTCACAAGATTTTAATTAGAAAATAAAAAATAGGGGTTGATCGTAGAGGGGTGAAAATTAAGAGTTGTGCGTATTTTTGTATGCTGTATCACAAAAAAATAAAAGCAATAAATTTTATCTAAAAAAATAAGAATAAAAATTTAAATTTGGACCAGCCTTAACATTTAGGGGTTTGAAAAATAGATAGTACCCAATTCTCAGACTTACTAAATATTCATAAAAAATTCGTACGAATCGGTCGAGCCGTTTCAGAGGACTATGGGAACGATCATTGTGACACCAGAATTTTATATATAATAGATAATTCAATTCAATTACATTCAAAACCGATAAACAATATTTGAACTATACTCAAAATTCGCTAGTAAAAAATTACGTGAGACCTATAGTTTCATATTCTTTTTGCTATTAATATAGTTAAGGTTAAAAGGCATGGTAAGTTTCTTATTAGCTTGGAAACACTGACCTTCCCATATAATGTGTCAATTCTCGGTACTCATTCTAGCAAATTTTTATGGGACAAAGTAATCTATTAACGACATTCGAGTCTTACGTATGTACACTAAGGCGCGTTTTAAATTGGGAGTGACAAATTTAATAAAGAATAAAACCTATAATTTGTATCATTAGTAGCACAAGTGTTTTCTAATTATTAAATAAAAATATATTTGATTAGCTCGACTAAGCAATTTTATTTCTATAGATGGTAATTAAAATGCGACTAAAATGTAGGTCCCAAATATTATAGTAGCCCACAAAAGTGAGTCTAGAACGAACGACCCGACTTTCTTGGCAATTTCCTTTCTTCTTTGCCACAATCGTAATACAGCCATTGTTCAAAGTACTATAAGCAGCAAAGTGAGTGTTATTTCGGCGAAGGCCAAAGAAATAGTTGCGAATAGACAGCCGTTGACGATTTTCTCAGCAATGTTTCGTAATTGCATACGCCTTTTCCATTTCTTTTCCGCTACTGTCATTTTAATCAATATGCACAATCATTTTCATATCTTGTTCATTTTTCTTTTCATTCACAGTGGCAGTCTATGCATTGAGATTTTGTGTATATTTTATCAGTTTGAATTAAAGATTCCTTTATACGCAGCTGTTTGGGTTTTATGTTTTTACCTTGAACTTTTTCAAATGTTAAAATAACTCCTAAGATATGGTAGGTGACCGCGGCGAGTACAATTAAATTAATAAAACCGCGCATAGCAGGAATTGTCCAGTTGTCGAGTTATTGTATCCATTTTAGATTTTTTTAATGATTTAAAAGAATATCAATTCGGCCATGAAACGGTATTTGTCAAATTCTTGACTTGTATCTTTATTACAAACTTATTGTCAGCCAGCGGTAATCACAGATAATTTATAACTTGAAAAAAACATTGCGTTTTGACAAATATCTTAGCTATGGTAATTTTATGACTTACCATTATTTTTGAGACACTAATATAAGGTATTCTAAGAGGTAATTAGAAACTCGGACTACAAAATGCACAGAAAAATAGACAGATCGATTTGTTATGTCACTGCTTAGAATAAGCTTTAAATTATTCTCTAAGTTTTTTTAACATGGCAACTAGTCTATTCAGCCTAGTCTTATTTTCGGCACTACTTCTCACTTATGTTTTTATAATCGTCAACTTGTTGTGAGTGAAAACATGACACACACACATGAACGATTGAAATCGTTCTATTTTTTTGAAACTCTTAATACTAGTAATACCAACGATAATACTACATCAATGTGTTGTCAGGATTTTTTTATTCTCGATATTAATTTCAGTTTTTCAGTTTTATGTAATTTACAATGGTCATCACTAATAAAAGCAAGAATTAATAAATTTCACTTAATACAGAGAGGGAGAAATACATATACTATTGTAACCTTTTGGGCTTCGAGATGGCTATAGTAGGATTACATTCTTACCAAAGCAGCTTCAGGCTCAGAGTCATCAGTAGGGGAGTCTCTCCCTAAGCCGCTCTCATCGGAAGACGGGGTTTCGAAAGGCCGCTCGTCCGTAGCAACTCTTTGTACCATGGTGTCCACTGGAAAATAATATAATTCTATAGTTTCTAGTTTTGTTTTTCTTTATTCTATTAGTTGTAGCACAATATATGTGTATATATCTTTGTAACGCGCACATCGTAACTCATTCCGATTAATAAGGAACGATCACTTATGGCATCAAATTTATATTTTACTAGCAGACCGGCCAAGCGTTGCTAAGGTTTTAGTTATATTACATAGTAGTAAACTATTCAAGGGAAACGGTAGGAGAACTCCAGGCATAGAAACCACCATGCTTTTTCGGTGGTTATGCCATTAAATTGTAGCTTATGTGAAACATTGGTACTTTCAACGCAGCGCCATGACTTTCAAATAATAAACAAAAATTCTGCAATAAAATAATATTGCGGGTATAAATTAAGATGCAAGCTATCTTTTAAGTTAGATCAAACTGCACACGGTGTGCAAATTTGATTGAAAACGGCTAGGTAGTTTAGGAGTCCATAGCGGGCTAACAACGTGACGCGTAATTTTAATATATTAAGATTAACAGTCTCCAGTACGACCGTTAGACAAGATTATGTTTTATTATTGTATTATTTATTACATGGAATTCATCAATATTTTAGATTACTACAAATATTTTTATCCAGGGCAACATACTGCGATAACAACACTGGACAAACATCGCTGTACATATTGGTGGAGTGTCCGGCGTATGGGGCATCTGCATTACCCCAGTTAATGACACACCCGAACACAGAATGTACTTCGAACGGATAGTTCAGCAACTTTATCCCATGGAATATAATAATAATATTTTAGCCCGTTTATTTCAGATTTTTTAAAAAGAACACAGTTTAGATTTTGTTTCTTGTTATCCTAATATCCTAACTTCCTCCAGCGTATTCGAAATATCTCTATCTATGGATTCCTCTCTCTCCATTATCTTCCTGCTAACACTTCTATTGTTTCTATCCAATGTTTTTTAAGGCACCCCCTCTTCTCTTTCTTCCCCTGGGTCCTTTCCATATTACGTTACAATCCCATGGAATATTGTCCCAGCAAATTAAAGTACATCGTGTATATAATAAAGTCTGTTCCGTGTTAGTATTAAAAAAAGGTATTTTCATCAAGTATACAATTAGCTAGTATATAAAAAGTATTTTTTCCGAACAATTGTACCTACCAATGTTGAAAAATAATTTTATTATGTCTTTAAAATAGATAAAGTAGTAATTAGTTAAGTCCAGCATCTAGTGAAGCAAACAATTTTTAATAAAAGATCTTACAAATTGTGTTTTATCTTTAGAATCGATTTTCAATAGGAAAATTAAGCATCCTGCTGTACTAACATTACATAAGTACGTATTGACGTAATATTAGATTTTCCTTACATTTTAAGACAATAGCCACATAATGAGATCTTACAAGTAATATATTTTATCTTCTTACAAATGCACATTTTTAGGTCTGGGCATTTCTGTATCTGTTTCTTGCTCTATTGTCAATCGAATAGACAAGTAGGTGATCAGCCAGTGCCTGACACACGCCGTCGACTGTTTGGGTCTAAGGCAAGCCGGTTTCCTCACGATGTTTTCCTTTACCGTTCGCGCGAATGTTAAATACGCACTTAGAAAGTCCATTGGTACACAGCCGGAGATCGACCCTACGACCTCAGGGATGAGAGCCAGGAAGTTTATTAAATGTTATAACAAACGCTACTGCTGAATATCTTTCAGGCCACTAGTTAAACGGCGCTGTTTAGTTGAGGCTAGGCTGTTGATTGAACGGCTAATTAAGCTAGTTGGCTGCGGCATATATTTCAAGTAAATCAGCCGGTCACTAGTTGAACGCCGTCATGGAAAAAATAAGCTGCGATAATGTTATGAATGTGGACCGATGACCGAATGAACCTTAGCCGACTTAATCGGGTACATAAATACGATAAGTTATTAACTTGGTAATGATACGGACCATCAGTTGCATATTGAAGTAATTCGATTAATAACCAACCACGATGTTTTCAAAAAATTGTTTCGCCATAGCGATCAGCCTTTTGATGAGTTTGACAACAATTATAAATAACTTAACTTATTATATGTCATTATGAAAATAAATATAACATTTACATGCTTTTTTTATATGGCTGATTGTGCGGATTTTTAATATGTTGTAAATATAATAAATTAATTAATAACATGTTTAAAAGAATTTAAAAAATCCTGATTAAGTAACACTTAGCCATATAAGTTGGAAACGATATTATTACCTTCGTCAGAAGAAGACATGTTTGAATTTTTGTATTAACGAATATTTCTCAAAAGTTACTGGACCGATTTCAAAAGATCTTTCACTATTAACATGCTACATTATTCCTGTACAGATGACAAATGGTCTAAAGCAGTAACCGAATGGACTGGTCCAAGAGGAAGAGGAAAAAGGAAGACCAATAGAGCGATGGGCCGACGGGATCGACAGGATAGCTGGAAGAAATTGGATGAGGATGGCTGAAAATAAATTAGGGTGGAAAAAGTTGGAGAAGGCATTCTCCTGGACAGGGGTCGCATCTTAGTTAAAATTGTATTTATATCTATTTTTAGTATTTAATGTATGTCAATAAGATGTGGATCAATAAAGGCTTATTATTATTATTCCTGAGTGACAGTTTGGAAGACGGGCAATGTACCTAATAAAGTGGGTGTTCATGGATGTGATGACTGCCCTTTTTTGGCGTCCCGTAAGATCGGCTATACTATTAAATAATCCAAAATACGGGATAGGCCGCTTATATCAATAACAACTGACTACTCAAAGTCGTGCTTTAAATTAAAAATGATGTAAAATTAATCAACTTGGAAATTAAATGCCCGATTAGTTAACGAGTGATTTAAGTAAGAGTAATAGCTCTAATGAACTACTTTATGTGTTATTAAAAACATTGCAAAATTTATGGTTTCTGTTTCACGTGTCAGCTATGATTTTAGGAAATTAAATCTCATAGAAATGTCTCTTAAATTTAATAAAATACCACAGATTATGCAAATATAAAATATATAATAAGATTCTGTAAAATTGATAAAAATATATTCTGTAAAACTAAAAAAGAACACAGCTGGGTCACCTTGTTTTTGAAACAAAAAAACAAATCAATATTGTTGTCTGTAAACGCAGTATAACCTGTGGTGGTTATTTAGCAGTAGTCATAATAAATTATTCGCTTCTATTCATTATCGCATATAAATTAATAGCTATATTAAAATATGATGAAATGTTTATTCGCAGGGGTTGTTATTGCAAAGCAGGTCAAGTTATAGCAAAACATTTAGATAATTTTATCTTAACAAACTTAAAAATATTATTGAGTACTCAATTTGAACTCTTACAAACTTCTCTTGTTATTTGTTACTTAATTTAAACACGTATTAAGTTTTTTTATGTATCATAAACGGGCAGGAGTTTCACCTGATGTTAAGTGATACCGCTCAACACTCTCATTGCCAGAAGGCTAGTAAGTGTCTTGCCTTTTAAGATCTGGTACGCTCTTTTCTAGAAGGACCTTAAGTCAGGAATACTTCAGTGGGCACTTGGTTCCACATAGTGGTGGTTCGGATAAACTTCCTTAAGAAACGCTCAGTTGTGGAACGACGGACGTCGAGGTAATACTGATGATATTTTGTATACCGCCTTGACGTCCGATAATGAAACTCAGCTGCAGGTATTAATCCAAACCACTCCTCCAAGTTAATTTAAACTCTAACTCTAAACTCTATTGTAACAATCATTCTTAGCTGGCTAAGAAACAAGTATTCTGATGTTCCGTCCGAGTGACCCGAGCGTTGATTTTTAATATTTTTTAGAAAAATTTATGGTTTTAAAAAACATACTAAAACAAGTACGAATAAAGCCTGGGATAAGAGCTTCAGATTCAGAAACGAAGCGAGCGCGCCTTAAGTTAGTAAAATTTATGTCGTAAAATATATAATATTTAATAAAATCGATAGCAGCTTTAGACTTTATGTGATGTAATTCAACTAATGTTTGGCTTCACAATACTGACCATGATTGAATAAAAACAAAATTAAACAAGAGCTAGAGGTGACTTTGTGATTTTGGTTTTTTTGTATTGATAGGTATATATCAGTTTTAATAGCGTCAACCATTGAAATTATAGTGAAGGATCAATAGATATATTTTTTTTAATCAAACATCACATACTTAGATACAATCGTCAGACTGATTTTCGTTAATGCTCTTAACGCTAAGTGTGACTCCCATACTTCAAAAACGTATTGGATTTTGACATCCGGGAATCATAGTTTGCGTAAATTCTCGTTTCCTAATTAATCGTACTCAGTACGAAAAATCGCGATTTTCCTATATTCTCAATTCACTAATGTACACCATGAATTAAACTATTATAACACATTTAACTTTTGTTCTGGCTTAGACTAATAAACTTGATACAACAGGAATAAAACACCTAAAGAGAACTTAATTTTTTTCGTTAAAAAACCTAGTGTAGAGAATAAGTGCAAGTGCGAAATCTCTGACACACGAACATAGTGTCTAATCATTATAGAACACTAAGACTGTTTATGAACATTACCATTAAAGCTATTTATTAGTATTGTAGAAAAATAAGTCAACATAATATTACTTATTAGCCATAATAATTATTGTATAAGCTAGATTGTAATTCATGTAAAGCCGCACTCTTTTAAGTGAACTTTATATCTAATTATAAAAAAAAGAACTTTTGTTGTGACGACTCATTGTGGTTGATTTTCGTCTACAAACAGTTGAAAGCCGAAATGGCGAATTGAAACTTTTGTTTCTGTTATTTTCCTTAGAATAATAACGAAAGTTGATTATCAGTTTAATTACTAAAATTTATTATGACAACTCCATATGTTTACGTAATGATTTTATCATAATAATTATAAAGACGTGATTAATGAGATGATAAAATGGCGCCATCCACATCTTTATGCGTACCTACTCACTTTTCATATCTCCAAAGTTTTAGCTTCTGCCGTCACCACCATTGCCAACGTAAGTATCTCACTGTGCTAGCAATTTGAGATATATGTTTATATTGCATAATCTTATGTAAATTTTCAAGTTCTATGTCATTAAACACATCGGTCGGAATCAGGTTTTGTTCGGAATGTTCCTACTGCGTATTAGGATAAATTATTAAACATACAATTTAGCGCGGGTTTGTGTCAATATTAATACTTGTTCATACTGTTAAGTGCAGCAGTGTACAGAGTTGATAGTGGCTTCAGCGTGCGATTCTCATCCCTGAAGTCGTTTGTTGTTGTTTCGAACCCCGGCTGTGCAGGAATCGACTTTCTTTTAATGTGCGCATTTAACATTCGCTCGAACGGTGAAGGAAAACATCGTCAGGAAACCGCCATAGACCCAAAAATTGGATGGCATGTGCCAGTCACAGGTACAGAAATCTGAGGCCAGGACCTAAAAAGGTTGCAGCGCCATTGATTTATTTTTATCATACAGTAAAGTTTATTTAATTATAATGTGTAAACCATAACTTTAAAGAAGATTCATAGTTGACGGCGGCTTACTTAGTTTCGCCTCCTAAATCTTACATGGACCCTAAAATGGACTTGGGTCGTAGTAGGAAGTAGTTGAAGAAAAGTTTACCATTCGTAGCAATTACGGCTTGTATTTTTGGTTTCGAGCATATACAATGAATTCAAAGATGAAATAAAATATGTTTATTATGGAACATAAGATACATGTATCACTTATTCCACGTCATTAAATTTGAATTTGTAGGCATCCCTACTCATCGGCAAAGAAGACAGAGGGTGTAGGTCGAGAGAAAAAGCCGGCGTAAAAAACTCTCGGTAGTCTTTTAAAATATCAAATCATCAAACAACACTTATTTTAAAACAAATATCGCAAATTAATTAGAAGTAGCCTGCCTAGCACCAGTCCCAGGCCCTTTTATCAACTAGATAATCGTTAACTTTATAGTAAGCCTTTTTACACAGCTTTTCTTTAATACATTGTTGTCGTTGTAAATTGAGTTGGTGTGTAAATATTTCTTATTTGCTAGTTTAAATGAACACTTAATGTGTAAAATTATTAATAAAATACACACAAAAGTCAAGAAAAAAAGGACCCATGATGTTTCCAAATCTCATCAATGTTACTAGACTAGGTATTTAGTTGTTCGTTAAAAAAACTAAACATAAATCGTCAATTACGTTGTTTTATAGTTTATATATATTTAAGATAAACAAAACTAACCGCGTTTTTTTATAAAGTATACTTTCAGTATAAATTTATATTCATTTGAAAGAGAGAACCCCAATTAAGTAAATGCTTAAATTAAATAGGCATTAAAGAGTAATTCAGTTACATACTAACCTTGCTAACTGGTAATATCCAGTTTTATCTTAGAACTGTCATAAGAACATATAAATCAGATGTACAGAGCGGAATGCAGCCTCCACTTTCCAACTCGTTTTCGAAAAGTTAACTTGAACGTTATTGACATGTAATACGTGTGATTAATTTAATAAACCTCCGTTGGACAAGCAAACAACGATTCTTGTCCAACTTTGATTTTGTTCTTTGAAGTAGAGACTTGGGCCGTGGGGTTCAAGTGCAGAGGCGCTAGTTAAAGATTTAAGTTGGCGCCTAGTAGCGAGGAAATGCTGCCAGCGTTAAAGGTACACTACCATAATTTTGGCATATGTATAAACTTAATTCTAGTTTAGAACTGTCATTGTCAATGTCATATGTGCAGTGTTAGCCATTGTGAAGGAAGAGAGGGATACTGTTCAACCTAACCTTGAGCAATCGAGCCTTTGACTGTGTTGTATAGGCTGAAGTGGAGATGTTATATCATATTTATTTTATTTTATTTTGCTCTCAAACATAACACATGTTACAAATAGGACAATCAGATACTTATGACATTATAGTATAGAAAGGATATAATTAATAAATCAGTGGCGCTACAACCTCTTTAAGTCTTGGCCTCAGTTTTCTGAATCTGTTTCATGATAATTTTTAAATCTAATAGGCAAGTAGGGGTTCAGCCTCCAGTGCCTGACACACGCTGTCGACTTTTTGGGTCTAAGACGTCATTTTCCACACGATGTTTTCCTTCACCGTTCGAGCAAATGTTAAATTCGCACAAAGAAAGAAAGTCCATTGGACATTGGTGCACAGCTGGGGATGGAACCCACGACCTCAGGTATGAGAGTCGCACGCTGAAGCCACTACTGCTTAAGAAGCCACATCGCTAACCAGATCCATGCAACTTCCTCACAATCCAGTAAACTGCAATATCGCAGAACACAACTCACGCTCAAGATAGAGAGAGATTGAGACAGTTGAAAGAGGCCGATACTCAAGTAATGGAGACCATTGTGACTTTCGCAGTATAATTTGTTTAACAATATTGATCTAGGGGTTGTGGTGATTATTGCGATTGAGAAGACAACTATGTGTGCTATCTTAAAATACAAGACGAGTTTTGATAGACTGGTTTCCGTAAAATTTTCCACGGTCGGCGTTGGCTGACATTTGTACAGGTGTTTTTAAATGAAGTTATTGTGATGCTTAGCTTAAAGTTAATCAATTTCATACAGTAATTATTAGTATGAATGTATTAATGATATGACTAAATATATAGATATGAAAAAATCTTACGTTAAAGGTTTTTTTATATACATATTAATAACATTACAAAAGTATTTTATTTGTCTTAATATAGGACACGTATTGTTTATTATTTATTTATAATAATATCCCACAAGCAATTTTTTATTTTCAACTCTAATTACTATTTTGACGGGAATCAAATTCAAAACCTTCTTTATGCTCACGTATTACAAATGAGAAGTTATCAAACGAGGCGATCTTTTTAAAAATATTTCTTACGCAATATAACAGTCAAATAAAAAAATATTTAATCTTATGGTGTATTTGATGTGTAAATATTAACTATTCGGCTAACGGATGTTATTTAGTCATATTAACTGAAATTGACAACTAAATTTATAAAGTACTCTATAATAATGATTTTATCCCGGTTTATCTGTATTTTACGTCATCATCTATAATTTTTGGTTTTGTAGACAGTATCTAATAATTACAGTAGTACATTTATACATATCTATTAAATATAATACGACACGATAATTCTATAATTATGTATATCCAGAAATAATGAGTAATCATAAAAACATTTAGACATATAGCATAGACATTCAACCCAATTTACAGATAAAACATTCATAGATACAATACGTTCCATTTTCAAAAGTTACATTCATAAATCATAGACAAACGCCATTGATGGCGCCAAATATTCTTTTAAACTAGCGCCATTGAATCCCACGGGTCGTCGGAATTTTTTCTCAGAAATATGTGAATATAGCGGCACCTTTGTGTTAATGAACATTTCGGGGCTTTAGCTGTAGTTTTTTTTTCAGATCCTTTGTGAATGGACGTGTCTTTTGGGCTGTTTGAGGAATTTGGTTAATGTTGTGAAAGAATTGATTTAACTACAAATTATGAAGATTATTTTTCTGTACAGATATGGATACATTTTAAACAGATAGGAATCTGGAATAGCCGAAGTTTTTTATCCTGTATGTTTATCGTGATATGTATATTATGGTTTAAACTAGAAGTTATAAGGTTAACTTACTTTGAAAGTATTATATATGTTCTTGGTCTTAAAGATACAAACTAACACCATTTATAATAATTAACTTCAGTAATATTTACTATTAATAAGGACAAGTGCTTGCACTTTGGTTAGCCGTAGGAGATCGTATTCGTATCATTACGCGACATTTATCTCTTATGACCGTGATCATGGGGTTTTTAAGAGCATCTAGTCCAAAACAAACTGGGTTAGATATGCGAGCACACTTAATATTATAATTTATTCTTAATTATGATTCTTGATTATGACGAAAATTTATTAAAATTCAGAGTTTTTATTTTTTGTATCCTATCTTTGTGCTTCTATCCATGAAATTACAAATTAAATTGTTACGTTATGGGTTTGAATAATATTCGACTTTATTCAGATTTTAACGGTTTAACGCTGTGTTGTATATTTTTTTAATTAAAATTAACATCGTTCTATAAAATTTTCCACTTTTTTTGGTTTTAATTACTTTTTAAATTATTTAAATCTAGTATTAATTTTTAAAGATTTAATAACCTTCAAAGTTTTTAATTACTTCTTTACTTTATATAAGTTATATATTAATTGTATTTTGTTTGCGTCGTTAAACTCTTAAAGAATTCCAAATATCTTGTGATCTCACAGAATGACTATCATTATGATTAATTATCAAAACACTTAGTTAATCCGTAAATATGACGTCTATTAATCCCCCACTTAACCCGGCTGCTTAAAAAATCTAAATCCGATTTTGTGTTACGAAAAAACTTTTTAGCAAATATTTAGTAAATATATATATTATAAAGCCAACCTTTGCAAGACAATGGTTTCAAGTTATAGCCGAAACATTTACTATATTTTTTATCTGTTTAGATCATGTTAATCTAGACTTTCAGTTAGAGTTAACTGTTCTGTTTTTGCTATATAATAATTCTAGACGCAGCTAAAATTTACGCGACTACTTATCAGCTTTTTATAAATGTTACACAGAGTTTGGTTGAACTTAAAAAATAGAAGAACAAAAGAGCTGTTGCTGATAGATCATATTTATTGTTCATAGAAATACATAAATCTATCCTTACAGTACTAAGGCAATACGATATTGTCGAAAAAAATATAATAAAATAAGTAAATCAGTGGCACTACAACCTTTTCAGATCTGGGCTTCAGATAACTGTATCTGTTTCCATGATAATTTATCAATCCAATAGGCAAGTAGGTGATCAGCCCCCTGTGCCTTACACATGCCGTCGACTTTTGGGTCTAAGGCAAGCCGATTACCTTACGATTGTATTCCTTTACCGTTCGGGCGAATGTTAAATGCGCACATTGAAAGACAGACATTCAGTGCACAGCCTGGGATCGAACCTACGACCTCAGGGATGAGAGATACACGCTGAAACCACTAGGCTAACACTGCTCACACAATACAGTATAATATATGATATTAAATACATAAGATGTACACAAAATCGCTTTAGGTATTTAGGTTAAGTCGAGACTGAATATGAACTGTTTATTTATTTATTGTTTATAACTTTAGTTTATGTTCTATCTTTATATGTTTGCAGAGTGAGTTCACAGTAGCCATATTGTGTATATTATGTTTTCAAAATTAAATATTTTTTCGATATTATCGTATTGGCTTAGTACGGTAAGGATAATGTATGTATTTTTGTGAATAAATAAATAAATTTACGCCGAATTTATATAATAAACTGTGACTTCCGTGTGTAATTATTAAATTACTAAAGTAATTTCTCGACTTTAACGATTCTAGTACTGAAGTATCTTTCAAGTTTTTGTTGTGTCTGTAAGCCGTTTTTCACATTCCAGCCAGTTTTTTATCAGTCTGTTAAAAAAGTAAATTTCAGAAAGGTCGTAGGTATACGCGTTAGTACGTTCACTGGAAACTAGTTTTTTGTCTCAAGGCTTTAGCCTGTTCCAGATGGTATATACTCGTGCCCGCGAATTTTAACTAAAAATAGGCTATCAGTTTCTAGACAATTTTTATACAAAAATTAGAGAAAAATGAAAGAATTATACAAAAAATCTGGATAAGAAATATCTTTATTCTAAGATCGTTGTCATCTGAATAGTTATTGCTAATAAAACAAACTGTATTCCTAAACGAATACTTTCTCTTCATTTATTGGATTTCAAGAGGTCTTTGACATCCAACATTTTCATTCATTCATTTTTGTTTCAACTTTTTGTATTATCAATTTTAACGTTAATTTAATTTTTATCTGATCGACGTCTTGGTTGACAGAAATTTCTTTCTGATTACGTATAGAGTAAAATAAATAACTATTTATTAATAACATTAAGTTTAGAACATAGATCCTATACTTTGAAGCTTTGGCCACAACAAATTATGAATTAAATCGCTCTGTTTTAGGCGAATATAAGAATTATATCTTAGAGTATGTACTGTAATGTATAACCATAAATTGAATTTTTATCTAAATCAATTCAAAGTCAAAATTGTGGAGCAATGATTTGTGTCAATACATGAATGTGATAATATTAACGAGTTTGAACCTGTGTGATCAAGGTCAAGAAATAATTTGAATTTTCATATACGTTTTTTATAGTGAAAAGTTTAATCGATATATCATGATCTAGGGATTGAGCTTTAAATAATATATATTTTTGCTATTATCTTTAAGTATAACGTAGGTATAACATCACAAAACAGATTATATATTATATAATATTTTTTTGGTAACATTATAATTAAATAATTGATCATTATTAATAATAATAATAATTTATTAGCAAGAATATGGTACAAAAATGAAAACTGTTTTTTTTTATAAATGTTTGACATTGAATTTTTTTACTATTTTTTTAACGTCTTAAAACTACAAGATTGTACATTGATTGTACAATAATAGCAATAAGAATTGTCGCTGCTATTGAATATTAATTATACATCTAATAAATATTAATTAATCCATTCTTCGTACAAATATGTTTGCTATTCTTATAGAAACCGTACAATCGCAATTTTCTTAGCTCTCAGCTCCAAATTAAAAATCTTTGAAACATGAGATGATCTACGAGGCCTAGGTGTGAATCGTAAGCCAAAAATAGTTGCGTCTGCGCATCCCGCCCTCGTGCTTAGTTAAAAATAAAGCTGTAACTAGCTCCTTTCAAATGTCACTCACCCGAAATGCACTTTGCGGGAAAACAGTACTTAATCCACAGTTAGCACCTTCACCAACTAACGCTGACTTTTAGCGTACGCGCCGGTTACAAATTGTGAATCTAAACACAAGGTTGTCCTCAACACACAAACCACATTTAATATATTTTTTTGTTATCGTAATTTATTTAAATTGTGTCAGCGCGTGTCTCCATCGCCGGTTGAGAATGTACTGAGTGGCGCCGGCGAGCGCCCGCCATGTTTTAACCATATTGTAGTTTAGTCGATAAAAAAATATTTTGTTTCCATTTTATCCTGTACTGAGCAATCGAGAGGGTCAGTACCCGTGGCAATATGATTAATGGCATGGGCCATGGGAACAATCGCTTGGGTTATCGAAATTTTAACACCAATTTTGCGTTTATCAAATATGGCGGTGCACACGTGGTGTATGTTTACTAAAGCTCCGGCAAAATTATCTAAGTCGACGTGTATTAAGTTATAAATAAGTTACTAATTATAACACTTAAATTACGTATTACGATTTACGTATTTTTTTCACACTCAGTGTATAGAATGCAGTCGAAAAAAAAAACAAACTAAAAATACGCGCGCTAAATAATAATTTTATAATATTGTTCATTGTTTATCCAGTTTTCTTTTTTTTCTCTTTTTGTCTATTAATTTTAATGTTTTCTGTTTCATATATGTATATTGTTTATCTAAGTAATTTTTTTGTGTTTTGTATTTATAATATGCTAACAGCTGTAAGATTACTAATAAATAAATAATATCAAATTCTAACTTATATTGTAAATAGTGTAACGGTCTTAATCATCTGCGATTAAATATAAACAAATAGAGCCGTGAAATGTGCTTTCCAAATTAACTGTCGTTAAAAGTTTTTCCGAAACTTTACTTCGCAAATTATTTGAAAACAGCCAAATAACGTTTTCCTTCAATTATCTTCCATCATCAAGTCATAACATCCGTAGCTATTACGTCAACAATTAGCATAACCGTTAACACATTGTGTTTTACATTTTGAGTATGATTTTCGTTACAAAAAATAGTTATTAACAGTATATACATACAGAAGTATGTCTCTACTAAGTCCAATCAATGAAAGAAAATTAACGGCGTTAAAAAATTTTAGCAAAAAAGGCTGTGTCTAGTGATAGACGAGATTTCTAGAGTGAAATTCTTTCCTTCCTCAATCTGATAGAGACAACGACTTCCAACAAAAAGTATAATGAACTGTAAACATAGACAAAAATGGTTGTATAGACGACAACAAAGTACAGAAGATACAACCGAGTGTGTACGAGTATTTTGTTACGTTTTTAAACGCTTCAATTTAAATAATTGAATCCTTACTGGAAAAGTATAGGACAAGCTCCGGGGATTAACCAACCACATAATAGATTGATGTTATTTTATATAGAAATACTGTACAAATACAAATTTAACCATCCGCAGTATTTTGTTGTATTCCATTCATTTCCACACATTTTATCTGTATTGTCTCGCCGTCTATGGTTTTGGGATGACTTCCAAGAATCGAGGTTTAAAACGCAAACATATTTTATTGTCGATTGTACCTATTGTCGGAGAAACTAGTGTTCTTTTAAATAATTGTGTAACCATCAATGCTTCACGCTCATCACTTAGGAAAATTGTAGTTTAAAATATAACTTCAAAATTCGCTAAAAGAAGTATATTTCTAAATTAATGTATTAAGCCTTAATTATATTTTTTGGAAATTGTGCGTTGTTCTTTCTCCTCTTTAGGTTAATAACTACAGAAAATCTCAATTAAAAATATAAATAGTAACTAAATCATTGACTCATTTACAAAAATATCTTAACAGAAAGCTCATAAGACGCATTAACACATCAATAATATGAATATTGTTCCTGTCTTAAGTAGGACCGATAACTTTTGTACATTGTAAAATATACCTTGATTGATATTACATAGGCTCGAGAGGAATTTGTATAATTTGTTATACGAGGTAAATCCCGGGGTCTTAAATATACGGGCTTTTCCTCAAATTATATTTAATGTAATATACAAGGAAAACGTTCTAAGTTCCAATATACAGGTAAACAAAAACTTCATAAAATTATAGTTTAAATTTTTAAAGAATTACAAATGAACTAATTTTTTTTGAATAAACAAACCATTATTAAATTATTTATTCAACGTTTTGTATTATAGAAATTTATTAGTACCGAAAAAATCGGGTTTAATTTTTTTGCACTTGGCACAGAAACCGTACAAAAATGATTGCATTTAACTGGGAAGATTACCAATTAGTACGGCTTCCTACGCCACCGTAACTTAGTGGTTAAGGTTTCTTTGGTTTGGATAGGATCCTTTTTGTTCATAATTGTTTCCATGCGTGTGTCCTCATCACGCATGCGTTAAGGTCCTGCACCTCGTGACTGTCCTGATAAGTATGCTGGGAGCATTTTTGTATGGCGCCGTAGCCATGGGAATTTCTGCAACGTATTTATCTTTTAATTACAGCTTTAATCATACAAAGCTTTATTACATTTATAACGCATTATTTGCAAAATTGGACGTCTCTGGCTGATCACACAATCAATGTTCCTTTTCATATCACGTATTTAAAATTCTATAAAATGGCGGTGAGTCTAGAATTGTGTTTTTTTGGCAAAAACTGTAAAGTCTAGATTTTAATAAAGTACATATGTAAGATCTATCCTATGCTATACAGAAAATATTATTATTGTGCAAAAATTAAGTTGTGTAAAGTACTGTTAACATGTTAAAAAGAAGACTGGCTGTCCACAACACATGGAATCCTAGTGTGGGGGCTGGTGCACTTTATTTAACTAATATTATTATGTATAATTAAATATTTCTTTCTTTTCCATCTATGTGCGATAGAAAAAATAAATTGTTATGTCCAATTTATATTCGTGATTATTTTGCCGACCCAAATATCGACCAATAGAATTGCACTATTCGACGTCACGTGGTACAACCTACATGGTATTATACTGATAATTTTTTGAAACTTTTCTCTGGTAGTTGCTTCAAGAAAAGTATTAAGTAGTTGTTTTATTCATTATGAAATTCTTATTTGTTAACTGTACATTTCGTCTCATGGTGCAATTCTATTGGCCGACATTTGGGTCGGAAAAATAATCCCCCGAATACCACACGAGCTTCAAAATTATCTGGCATTTCCCTCAAGGTTCCCTCCAAACAAATATAGTCGTCAAGTTTTTCAGGTTAAAAAATCACGCGCTCGTGATTTTTTAACCTGAAAAACTTGACGACTATATTTGTTTGCAACGAACCTATCGGGAAATACCCGATAATTTTGAAGCTCTTGTGGTATTACAAGTGAATATTTAACTATATGTATTTACAAGCAAATTGCACACAGTAAAGAATGACGCAGCGCAGTAGCGGAATTGTCGGGACTTTCATGACACATTTCAGTTAATATTCCGAAAACTATGACAAAATCCTTCGAGCCTATCATAATATGACACTTGAATCATCAGGATCAATCCTCTCGTGTGGCGTAATTTTATTTCATTGTGTGCGTATTATCTTGTATATGTTTTAATTGTATTTTTTAATTTTTAATTTAAAAATTTTTTTAACTGTTACACATTTAAGATGTCAGATTTTGTAAAATAATTAGTAGATTTAGTACTGTGTATGATGTTGTAAGCTTAATAACTAAATATAATTAAACAAAAAAAATAGAGAAAAATTCACATTGACGTAGCGTAATTTTACGAAACGAGCTCATCTTCGTAAAATTAAGTTATCTACAATCGTGCCTCGTTTCTCCTAAAACTGTTTTAATTTTGAGGCTTTTTTATATAGGCTCAAATAACCTAACTTATCAGTGACTGTTAACTTTATGTTGTATTAATCATATTATAATTATAGTCTGTAGATAATGAAAGTCATAATATTCATTATTCTTGTCGCTTCCTACGTCACGTAAGGTCAATCAAACTAGGAAGCAAAACATTTCCACTTACTAAATCTCATATCATTTATTAAGACAAATGTAAATACTATGTTAATAAACTGGTTCCGCGTAAAAGAGGCTGTGACATACGATATTACGCTGTTTCATATAATAATATTAATAACCTTTTATTTCCGATACTTTTACACTTCAACACATTTATATTTCTATCTCATTATATATATATATATATCTGTGACTGTGTGCCCTTTTTTGGCTAAGTCACTGTACCACTGTCTGCTATATACCTCCTGGCTCCTGCTGTTTCCTTTATCTGGTCTATACATCTTCTTAATTGTCTTCGCCTTTTGCGTTTATTGTACCTGGTACTTTCTTACTGAACTTTTCTATACCTCAAGCCATGTGTCCCGTTTCATGTTAGATTATACCATATTATGAGGTTTTTGACAGAAACACATTTATAGCGATTTCTAATCAAGCGCCTTCAGCCAAACAAATAAACGCTTCAGCAGTCACAACATTGAAAGATACTAAGGTAAAAAGAATATATTTTTAAATAAAATACTTGTTTTATTAGCGTATTAAATATCCTATAAAAGTTATAAATTCATATTCTTAACACAATTAATATTGATGGAAATAAAATTTTGGCAAAACAATGTCAAGGTATGAAATTAATTTGTATTCACTCACGGGTATTGGCAGGTAGATTTTACCTTTACCTGACCTTATTGTAAAATATTTAAAGATTTGACAAAGTTTTATGAAGGAAAGTAATTTATATGGTTTCTTCCTCTTGCATGTACCGATGGCTGTAAGTTTGGATATAAGTTATAACATCTTAAACCTTCCAAAACACAAGCATTACACAGGATTTAGACAAGTGAAAGAAAGCATTTGAGAATATATAATGTTTCTTAAAAGGGTGTGTAAAATGTATGGAATTTATTATTTAGAATTATTAATATTTTTTATTTAATTTTATTTATTACTTACACTGCTAACTTTTACTAATATAAATTTTTTCTACTAAGCATTAATATGATGGAGAGAGAGAGACATGTATAAAATTATTGTAAAGTCACAGAAATAAAGTAGGATTTAATTAATTCATAAATATGTAATAAAAAGTGCAAGAATGTTTTTACTGACATAATATAGGTCGATAATACTATTAAGGTTATTAAAACTAAAAAAGTAACATCCTGGTGAATTAGGGGTCGTTATAAAAGTTTTATCGGACCGGATGTGAAGTTAAAATTTCAGTTGACTATCTGTTAAACTTTATCGGTAGCGGAAATGTGGTAATAAAACGTGGTTTTTGAGAGAATAACATTTTGAATGCTGTTTAGAATCGCGCGCGCGTTTAACATTTTGACACGATTTTTTTTATTATATTAAAAACGCGCCAACAACAACTATTTCAATAAAACTCCATAACACAAAGTTTTATAATGAAATTGTAACAATGATAATTTTTTTATAGACAATTCACACCAATTGACCTAGTCCCATACGAAGATTTATTCAAAAGATAATAATTTATTTAAAAAATACAGTAACAACTGTTTTGATTCTCAGATTTGTTTTTTCTAATAGGCAAGTACTAAATGAACACAGAAAGAAAAAATCCAGTGGTACAGTGGGGCTCAAACCTAAGACATCAGGGATGAGAATCCGCACGCTGAAGCCACTAGGACAACACTGTTGGACTGTTCATGGAATTATAATCTAAGTTGTATATTATATTTAAAAAAAAAAGTTCTACATAAAATGAAACTTAAATAAATATTCGCCTGTCACAACAACCTGTTGCCCATGAGCAGTTGATTCCCTAAGCATGATTGCATAAGAAATATATTATTATTCAATAATTGAAATATTAATTTATTTATTATATAGAAAAAAAGTAATTTAGATTAAATAATTAAAAAAATTATGACACAAACACAATTTAATAATTAAAATTCTATGACAATTACTTCTAAGTATTTTAGTTTCAGTTCCTATAAAACATAGGAACTGGCTAAATTATGAACAGTGATAATTTATCATAATAATCTTGAGATACGCAATACTTTCTTTCCTTATTCTTGTGAAATTGCGTTGAATTAGACCTTATGTTAATTAAAATTAACATAAATTAAACTCTATTGTGCCTAGACAACAATTATCACGAAGGCTATACGTTGAGACATCTCTAATCGTTACTCAGAAACTGTCGATTTAAAGAGTACTTAAATAATTGACTAGTGTTGTTAAATTTATACTGTATCCATATTATGTCAATAGATAATTAAGTAATTAATTACTATGTTTATATTATGGGCTAAATAGTTTGTTTGTTTGTTTAGTGACAATCTCAGAATAAATTAAAATGAACGAAGGAATAATGGCACTTATTTTCGAGGAAGTTGACAGAATTTAAAACAAATGAATATATATACAGTAGAACCTCGATAAGATAAAGTCCAAGGGAAGCACAAAATATTTTATGTTATAGAGGTTTTAAGTTATCAAGGTTCTATGTCGGGTAAAGGTTAATATAGAGGTATGTACATGTTTCTATGTACCCTTCCTCCCATTTTTACTTGAATGCATCAGAAGGATGGAAAATTAAATATGTAATCATATTTATTCACATTACTTACTTTTATTTATTTATTTATTATATAATGATCGTAAATAGAAAGAAGTTGGTGTGGTGGAAACACAAACTGAACACAGTTTTTCTGTCCACCAGGTCGTCGAACTTATTTAAATAATTAACTTATTACATACTTAGGCCAGTGACATACTATACAATATAACATTTTTACCATTAAACCATCAAAATTGCACGAACAACGTAATAAACAAATTGAAACATTGTCGCTCCTCAGTTAGCCGATGCAAGAAACCTGTTCTTGACGAGAATTCTCATTCGAATACAGGATGTGTTCCAATATTCGAATATGAATTAAATGACGATGTCTTATTTTTATTATGCATAATTTTCTATTGTTTGATTTATAAAGTAATTTTTTAATTTAAATTTAATATTGTTTCTTGTAATATCAGTAAATAGTATAGCTGGTAACGAGTTTAATAGATTTGGAATAATATTTTACTTAATTACATAAAAATAAAACAACAACTAAAGGTTTAGTCTACTTAAAAAAATCTGTGATTTTCTTTTGTTTTAAAACATTCACTGTTTCTAAATCGATTTGATTTTCAATGACAAATAGAGAGGAGAATACATTAACACATTAACTTATGATGCAAGTAAGTCGTTGTCACAAAGCGAACCGCCGCAAAGCTTTGAAGAATTTAGATAAAGCAAACAATAGGTAATGTATTGTTTACGTTAACAATACATTAGTAAACACGTGCAAGCAATAAATACCGAAACCATATTTTGTTTTGACACTCTTATAAAATGACTCACTTCACAAACAATTTTATGTTATAGAGGTTGTGGAAACATTTCTTTTAGTTACTGAGGGCCTATACAGAGATTATTTATTTACGTTATAGAGGTTGCGTATTTTAAGTTATAGAGGTTTTGGGCTCTGATGGGAAGGGAACATAGTATTTTTTGAAGTAACAGAGGTTTTTATGTTACCGAGGTTTACGTTATCGAGGTTCTACTGTATTCATAGCTAACTATAATGTTTACGTGATCTATATTTTTAAAACGTTGTTTACGTACTAGTAATTAAAAGTTAAATAAAATACTTAAGGTAAGTTACATGTTATGTTCGATTACTGAGGTAATTGCACCATTACATAAATACAATTTTTGATACTGTTTTCTTCAAATATACGACAAAATGACATTTTAAAATACTTTATTCGCATAAATTTAAGTGTAATTAATGATAATTTATACAATTATAACTGTTGAGTAAAGTATTTCTTGAAAGACGAACTGTTTGAAGCCTACCTCAATAGGTAGATTTATTTGAACACATTTTAAATGTCTCGTGCAAGTCTCGCAATTGTTACATCATTTATCACATGTCGCTACGGTACGAATAATTTCTTAATAATGCTTCATTGCGGAGTCAATTTGAAGCGATGCGTGACTCACCTTTCATAAACTTCAATGGAAGGCGTGTCTCTTGACGTATTCGTATATTATAAGTGGCTTATACAAACCTAGTACAACGTTTACGTTCGTTGAATTGGCATCATATTGCGTGCCTCCGCTTATTTAAAATTAGTGTTATCATCTATGGTTTCGGAATGCATCTCTGTTGTTAAGCCATAGATTTATTTGACGTATTTCTATTTGACGTGTTAAAAATTTAAAAAATAAGACACACATAAGAAGCATTACTATAGCTACCAATTCCTTAAACTGCTGGGATTACGATTGGCTCCAGCTGGATGCAGCTTGCCCATGAAAGAGATAGTTGGAAGAGCCCATCACCTGCGGAGGGTTCTTGCAAACTAATAAGAAAATAGATAAACATTAATGAAATTTATTTTTATTTGTAATAGGATTAAGTTTATTTGATTTTGCAAGATATAAAAGGCTTGTTATATATTTTTATAAATACCACTTGGTGTGCGTTGTCTTACTTGACTTTGACTTAATGTCCTATAACCCCTAGATGGGGCAGAGGGCGACCACAGTGAATCTCCATCGCGCTCGGTCTTGAGCCTCGAGTAGATGTTGATTAGGAGTAAATTGTAGTTTTATTAGCTACGTAACGTAAAGTAGTAAACAATTTAGCCAACATTTTTAATTTCATTAACCTTTTCGCTGAATACAAGTCGAAATTCTTTAAAATCTAAAGAAATTACGTCAAAAACAATTGACCACTGAAACGATAAATTCTTGAATATATATAATTATATTTGCCGAAATTAATTAACTGCTTACGTCAAATAACGTTATTTAGTAGTAAAAATGCGTCTTATTAAATTCTGAGTAATTGTGAAGGCCGAGACGTAATAACAGTTTTTCGTTGAGGCAAAAAATGGTACAACACCTTGGAAACTCCAGATTGTTAGAGCTATTAACTCGGAAATCACACTTATTATAACAATTGATATAAATAACGATAAAATCACCATACAAATACTGAATTGTTCTGTACTGTATTTGTGTGTTGTGATAGTAGCGTTGTAACTTGTAGGGTAGTATTTACGTTATTATTATTATTAAAGCTATTAATGCATACAACATTTGTTTAGTTTTATTTCTTAATATTTGACGGCTCATTGGTTAGTTCCCCTGACTGCGAATCCATGGGTCCCGGGTTCGATCCCCGGCTGAGACAAACATCGATGTGATGAGCATTTGGTGTTGTGCTTACGTGTTTAAATATGTATTTATTTGTCTATCTATCTATAATATGTACCTATATCCGTTGCCTAGTATCCATAACACAAGCTTCACCAGCTTAGCATGGGATTAGGTCAATTGGTGTGAATTAAAAAAAAAAGTATTAGTTGTGTTAGTATAACTTTTAAAAATTAATGTAGATGAAATATTTGTTATTGTTTTGGAGGCCACATATTTCTTTTTATTGCAGCGCAGTATACCTATGGAATGTAATGAATGCAACTACTTCAATCTAAAACCATGCTGAAACCTATATTCCTCGTCCGTATATTACGAAGAAGCGCTTTTTCCAGCATTGCTTTATATTTTGCTTTAGGGAGTCACTGAATAAGATTCCTTTACACGGATGGCTAACGAACCAAAAACGTTTAATAACGCCATACCCTCAAAAGAATCACGGTAACCTTTGCGAGGCTTTAAGGCCCTATCCTTGCACGAATTGTAGGTATTTGAGGAGTCTAGGTGTTCATAACGACTCTTTTTGCCACTAAAAATAGCGCAGCCATCCCTAGGGTTTTAGAAGCAACAGGTTATGTTAGAGGTTATCACTCTTATATCAAGCCTGGCAAGTGAGAATAAAAAAGTAGCGCGTTTCGTTCGTGATTGGGGAATAAAATTTCTCGTCCAAGTGACTACTAACAATACTGCAATATTGGACACGGTTAACGATTTAGGTTTTTATATTTCTAGATCTTAATTATTAGTGTTCTAAGCCAGCGTTACGGCCAGCCATTGTTCCGTGTCTGACAAGGTTAGCTGATGTAATGTTCGCAAGGCTTACAGCACCGGTCAATGACCTTGCATTTATCGATACGTAGAAACGTGTTGAACATCACTAGTGACCCAGAAGTACGCTATGCGGGAAATGTGACTGACGAGTATAAACGCTATTTTAAGAAAGATTAACAACCTGTACGGTGCAAGCTAGTGAGATGTATGACTCAAAGTAATTTGTTTTTATTGACGATTTCTCGATTATAGAGAAATAAATCTTTTAACAAACGGGACAAATCACATTATATGAATCTTGAAATGTCAGTTAAGGCGAAATACGAGTGGACACGAAAAGTGTATATGTCAATCGCTGAACGAGATTCAAATAGCGGCGCTAAGGGCCGATTTACATTATCTTAGTGTTTAGGAGAGTGCTTTAGGATAGTACTTTAGTTGAAACATGTAAACGCTACTTGCTTAGTACGGTTCTACTTGACTTTCAAGTTGAATCAAAATAGAATCGCTTTGTTTCAAGTGATACCCCTCCCGCGCCCGCGCAACCCCCGAGATCTTCCCTCGTTGTGTGTAAACACGTAATTTAGTAAAATCTTTAGGAGAGTGCACAAGTGCCGTGAAACGCATGCGTGTTTTTTTGATTTTTAAATGGTCGGAAGATACAACTATCAAATTTGTGTCTGAATATGTTGTTCACGAATGTTTGTGGAACGTTAAAAACAATTTATACAAAAACAAACAGGCTAGACATTCGGCTTACGCTGCCTTAAAAGAAGCTATTTTATTTATTATTCATATTCAGTTTATTTATTTCGAATAAAATCTCGTCTTCTATTTGTTCCATAACTACAGTTAGTATTTTGCGTAGAATAGAGCGTATTTGCCGACGTCGTTGCGCGTTCATTGTGATTTGTGGCGCTGTAATGATACTCTACTGGAAGAAATGTAAACGTTCACTCGCAACGCACTAAAGGACTAAAGAACTTGCCTTTCAACTTGTACTAAAATACTCTACTAAACACTAAGATAATGTAAATCGGCCCTAAGATGTCAAATTTGGTATTCTCTTCACGATTGAGTTTTATTAGTGAATATTAAAATTTTGAGAAAACCATAAAGCGAATTGGCCCATTTTAATTAAATTTAAGTTTTGTGTACCCTCTAGATACCTATATATCCCTCTATTCAGAAGAACGCGTTTTGCCAAAACTTATCGATATCCAGAATGAGCATTCTATAAAACGAGCTAGGTCTGGATATCCTTAGTTGCTCCCTTTACACTTTGGAATCGATTTTTCCTCTAGGTTTTATAATTTAAATTTTTTGTTTAATTTATTTAATCTCTTCGTGTATATTATGTTAGTCTATAAATGCTTGTACAATGTATCGGTGTGCTGCAAGCTTTTATAAATAAATAAATACAGCTTTATTGCAGCGCCAAAGCCTTGATTGGAGTCACTAATAGAGGATCGCTCTACTAAACTTACAGTGCTGATACACCTCAGGGACGGTATGGGATAACCACATGGGTGTCCCATTCTGTTGTATACAGGACTTCTCTTTATAACTCTGACTCTTCTTTTTATATAGTATATATAATATACAAGTGATATATGTATCACTCGTAGATCGCTTATTAACTATAAAAGTACATTATTTACTCAGGTATATTCTTCCCAGTAATGCTTTTTCCTTCTTGCGCCATATCGCAATAACTACTGGACTATTTTTTATGAACATTTAATAGATCCCTAAGTATTATAATCGAAAAGGTCTCGTAATTAAAAATTTAGACAAACATACATACGAAATATCCATAAATACTCATAACTTCGACTATTAAAGGCGGTTATACTAGACATCGCTAAAACACTATATATATCTAACAAAAAATCTTATTGTTATAAGGTTATACGTATTTATACAAAACGACCTTGGCAAGGTTGCTATGAAAAAAATCATAATAAAACTCATGGACAAATTAACTGTCTGTCTACAAATTGAAAGTCTTGAACTACTGATGAAATAGGCTACATTATTACAGTATTGTAATGAATACTTTAGAAGTCTCTTAGTAATAAAGCATTTCTGTCATTATTAATTTTATAAATGGGTGATCAACTCTCTTCCAATTTTAATATTGTTATATTTGCTTTTGAAGGATGTCAAACTAAAACACTTCAAGGCCCTATCCCAGCACGAATTGCTGTGTCAGTGTCTCGGGATGGACTGCTGGGCGCAGTGGAGAGCTGGAGCACTGAGGCGCGCCGGCCCGTAATAACAATTAGTTATGTAAAACATTAATTGTTAATGTTAATGTTAAATGTTGTTACAAAAGCTACGGCTGAACAACTTTCAGGCCGCTAGTTAAACGGCTAGGCTGTTAATTGAACGGCTAATTAAGCTAGTTGGCTACGACAGATGGTGACTTTCACCAGTATAATACGCGAAATAGAACTAATTTGAGTGTACCACCCACCAGGCTCCAAAAGATAAACCACTCCTTATATGGAAATTATATTCGTTTTTACAACAAACTCCCAAGCGAAATTAGAGAATTATCACTAAATAAATTCAAAGCCCTCGTTAAACGAAAATTAATCAATAAAGCTTTTTATAAATTATATATTATTAATTAATAATTATATATATATATTATTATTTAATTATATAGAGATAAATTATTATGATTATATAATATTATATATAATAGAGGAATACTTAAGTGATCCTAATCCTTGGGATTGATTTGCTCCAGTTCAAACAATTTGTATAACAATACTTGGCGATTAAAAAGAGTGGCGGAGAGTTTCTTGCCAGTTCTTCTTGCCCGCTCTACGCCCTTGACTTGCGAACTGGTAGTAAATGTAAATTTACAATTAATTTAACTTCTTTCTGACTATTATAAGTGTACTTGTTTACCTACATGAATAAAGATATTTTGAGTTTGAGTTTGACGGAATTATTAACGGACAACAAAAATATTTTATTTGACAAAAATACTTGTAAACTGATACAGAAGAACATATATTTTTAGTCGCTTCTGAGTTATCTTTATACAAATTACGGTTTTAATAATATTAGTTTAAACTCCAGTTATCGTTTAACAAAGGTCATTACGATAAGAAGGTTAAGGTAACTGTGTACTTGCCACAATGTAATTTTATGTTTTTGTTATAAAAAGGGCTAGTCTATTTTCTTAAGTTAACAACTTAAACCGTAATTTAAATAAACATTTTTATAAACCCCATTCAGTAAAATTCCACGTATAATAAGTTTCTGTGTAATTTTAACAGACACTCATTAATTTTTAAGTTAGAAAATTTTGATCTCTATCTATCTCTCTGAAGCCTTTCTATTTTTCGGATTATCTAATCTGAAGCAAGATTTTTCTAATGGCCGCAATAACATAACATCTGAACCATTAGGGAATTTAAATAACAATTAAATATCATTTTATTGGTAATCATAACAATCAAATATACAGTATTTACAATTTTCTTAACCTACATAGTAATACTAAAAAAAATAAAAATAAAATTAAAGAAAATTTAGAAAGTTTGGTCCTTCTGGCCGTGTATTTGCCATTTCCTCGCTGTATTGCGATACTTATTATTTGACCGAGGAAAGCTGCAGCCGAATTGCTCTAGAGCAGATGAATATAATATCTGTCAAAAACATCACGTAATAAAAACACTGGAAACAATCGCACTGCTTTTACGAGTTAACCACTAAGCCCCGAGACTGAAACGAGAAATTATGGAACCTTTCCAGCTTTTTCACCTTCCCAATTTACTTCAAGTGGATTAATAAAGTTTTATTACTAAAACCGCAGCCTGCAGCTGACTCAGACGTAGTTTCCGATGGATCACCGCCACCATACACATAATTAATCCTTCGCGCAGTATCTGCAGCCCTGGTGCCTTGTTGGAACTCGTACTCGTAAATTACGCGATATTTCATGTTTTTCATTTTATAAATAGGGTCACGCATAGAAAAAATTTAAAACGAGAACATGAAATGAATCATGGTATGAAAACAAATGAACGAGTAAATAGCTGTAAAAAAATTGAATTTGGAATTCGTAACCAAAGAGGAGATATTGAGGACCAAGTGGCCAGTACGACAAATTTCATATGAAGTACCTAATAATATGAAAAACAAAAAAATAAAGAGTGCGATAATGAGAATCTAATAAAAATATAACCTTATCGTCGGCCTTTAAATTAGAATGGGAACAAGGCATAAGTAATAAAACACACTTTGATGCATTTATTTTCATATTTCCTTACCGATGATGCCACTTTGGCAAACACATAATTTTTAAATAACAATGAATTCCAAATTTAATTAGTAGAATAATTTTCACTCTATGTTACTGTTTCACTCACTAAATATTTCCACTCATTTCACTCTATTTTATATATAATATACTACATATTAGTGCTATGCTAATCAAAAAAAAGGTAAAGAGATTGCTGCGACTTCTCTCGGGTAGTAAGTCGTGCCAACGATTTTGGTAATCCTGTTTTATTGTTAATTCCCGCACCACAGTCCACAGGCACAGAGAGTACGAGGGTATGTGATTATAGTGATTTGTGAATAACATCCAAAATTCTCATTCAAAACTCAGAATTTTTCTAGTATTAACCATTTATATCACCGCGCGTTTGAAACTAATACAAAACAAAGCGGGCAGAAATAAACTCGGCTCGTTAGTTGAGTTCGAGCCCGTTTGTATTTACTTACATAGGCAGCAGTACTTTAAGTACGTCATCCTGGGATGGGAAAAACCTACCCGTTACACATTCTTTATAGCCAATTTCCATTCAAAACATCAATAACATAATACAAGTGTACTTACGAACGTCAGTAAAAAAATTAAATGCTTCTTAATTTACTGCCAGTTCTCAAATCAAGAGTGTAGAACGGAGGAACTGGCGATAAACGCTCCGTCGCTACTTTAAATTGACAAAGTTTCAAAATGTTTATAGTTGGAATCAGTACAACAATAACTCTCAAATACCTACCGTACCTAAGGTACTATATTTTCTTATCCTTTTCCTTCAAGTCCACTTGCACCTAAATTAAATTGGCTTCGGAATTTTCCGTTCGCTAGTACACACATGCAGACAAGTTACAACGGCGATAGCACCCGCATTTTAAAGCTCATGAATATTCAATGTATTAGGAAAGTCCTTAGTCAAGTAATTACAAAGTGCTTGGAAGACAGGAAATTATTTTTTCGTAGTTAATTGGAACAATTATACATATTCCCCTATCGCTCTTGTTGAGAATTGATTTCTAAGGAATTCAAAATAGCATTTGTAGCGACACCTATTATCTGCGGCTCAAACACTACGTGAATCGTGCTGACACAATTGTTATGTCGATCGCTATGGATATTCACATCTTTGATTCTAGCCAGTGGGGTTCGAGGATCCTCCCTTTAGGTTGATAAAACTACTCTAACAGTAATCGCAAATTTAATACATTAAATTTGATATTAAAGACTCCAACTGTTCTTAAATATTTGGTCCTCCTTGCTCTAATTAAATTTTACTAGGGTAGACTGTTCACTGCATTTTTTCCTTATTAGCTGTTGGTTTCATAAATAAAAAGAGAATTATATTAATGATAGAGAAAAGCAGCGATATTAATTTATTAAATTATACGCCATAGTTATTTGCGTTTTAGAAAATCTTAACATATGATGTATTGTCCTTTTAAAATTCATAAATAAAAATTATTCGCAAAATATGTTGCTAGACGTGAATACGGCTGGACCAATTCGAGATTTTTTTTTATTTATTCATGAAAATAATTCTTATTACTAAAGTTCTTATTTAGATTTGTCTATACATTTAACATAGCAAAATGTTCCATATGTTGGTTAGCTATTAAACAGTTGAACAAAGTACATAAATCATATTAAGGCGAAACGAAGTTCGCGTTCGAAGTTAATAATAAAGTACGAAATGCAAAACTCTCGTTAATCGTAAATTAATTAATAAAGCTTTTTATAAATTTGACGATTATTTAAATGATCCTAATCCTTGGGACTGATTTCCTCCAATTCAAACAATTTGTTTGATTCAAATCTTGGCGATTAAAAAAGTGGCGGAGAGTTCCTTGCTCTACGCCCTTGACTTGCGAACTGTCTATGTAAATTGATTCTAAATTTACATAGACAGTTCGCAAGTCAAGGGCGTAGAGCAAGGAACTCTCCGCCACTTTTTTAATCGCCAAGATTTGAATCAAACAAATTGTTTGAATTGGAGGAAATCAGTCCCAAGGATTAGGATCATTTAAATAATCGTCAAATTTATAAAAAGCTTTATTAATTAATTTACGATTAACGAGAGTTTTGCATTTCGTACTTTATTATTAACTTCGAACGCGAACTTCGTTTCGCCTTAATATGATTTATGTACTTTGTTCAACTGTTTAATAGCTAACCAACATATGGAACATTTTGCTATGTTAAATGTATAGACAAATCTAAATAAGAACTTTAGTAATAAGAATTATTTTCATGAATAAATAAAAAAAAATCTCGAATTGGTCCAGCCGTATTCACGTCTAGCAACATATTTTGCGAATAATTTTTATTTATGAATTTTAAAAGGACAATACATCATATGTTAAGATTTTCTAAAACGCAAATAACTATGGCGTATAATTTAATAAATTAATATCGCTGCTTTTCTCTATCATTAATATAATTCTCTTTTTATTTATGAAACCAACAGCTAATAAGGAAAAAATGCAGTGAACAGTCTACCCTAGTAAAATTTAATTAGAGCAAGGAGGACCAAATATTTAAGAACAGTTGGAGTCTTTAATATCAAATTTAATGTATTAAATTTGCGATTACTGTTAGAGTAGTTTTATCAACCTAAAGGGAGGATCCTCGAACCCCACTGGCTAGAATCAAAGATGTGAATATCCATAGCGATCGACATAACAATTGTGTCAGCACGATTCACGTAGTGTTTGAGCCGCAGATAATAGGTGTCGCTACAAATGCTATTTTGAATTCCTTAGAAATCAATTCTCAACAAGAGCGATAGGGGAATATGTATAATTGTTCCAATTAACTACGAAAAAATAATTTCCTGTCTTCCAAGCACTTTGTAATTACTTGACTAAGGACTTTCCTAATACATTGAATATTCATGAGCTTTAAAATGCGGGTGCTATCGCCGTTGTAACTTGTCTGCATGTGTGTACTAGCGAACGGAAAATTCCGAAGCCAATTTAATTTAGGTGCAAGTGGACTTGAAGGAAAAGGATAAGAAAATATAGTACCTTAGGTACGGTAGGTATTTGAGAGTTATTGTTGTACTGATTCCAACTATAAACATTTTGAAACTTTGTCAATTTAAAGTAGCGACGGAGCGTTTATCGCCAGTTCCTCCGTTCTACACTCTTGATTTGAGAACTGGCAGTAAATTAAGAAGCATTTAATTTTTTTACTGACGTTCGTAAGTACACTTGTATTATGTTATTGATGTTTTGAATGGAAATTGGCTATAAAGAATGTGTAACGGGTAGGTTTTTCCCATCCCAGGATGACGTACTTAAAGTACTGCTGCCTATGTAAGTAAATACAAACGGGCTCGAACTCAACTAACGAGCCGAGTTTATTTCTGCCCGCTTTGTTTTGTATTAGTTTCAAACGCGCGGTGATATAAATGGTTAATACTAGAAAAATTCTGAGTTTTGAATGAGAATTTTGGATGTTATTCACAAATCACTATAATCACATACCCTCGTACTCTCTGTGCCTGTGGACTGTGGTGCGGGAATTAACAATAAAACAGGATTACCAAAATCGTTGGCACGACTTACTACCCGAGAGAAGTCGCAGCAATCTCTTTACCTTTTTTTTGATTAGCATAGCACTAATATGTAGTATATTATATATAAAATAGAGTGAAATGAGTGGAAATATTTAGTGAGTGAAACAGTAACATAGAGTGAAAATTATTCTACTAATTAAATTTGGAATTCATTGTTATTTAAAAATTATGTGTTTGCCAAAGTGGCATCATCGGTAAGGAAATATGAAAATAAATGCATCAAAGTGTGTTTTATTACTTATGCCTTGTTCCCATTCTAATTTAAAGGCCGACGATAAGGTTATATTTTTATTAGATTCTCATTATCGCACTCTTTATTTTTTTGTTTTTCATATTATTAGGTACTTCATATGAAATTTGTCGTACTGGCCACTTGGTCCTCAATATCTCCTCTTTGGTTACGAATTCCAAATTCAATTTTTTTACAGCTATTTACTCGTTCATTTGTTTTCATACCATGATTCATTTCATGTTCTCGTTTTAAATTTTTTCTATGCGTGACCCTATTTATAAAATGAAAAACATGAAATATCGCGTAATTTACGAGTACGAGTTCCAACAAGGCACCAGGGCTGCAGATACTGCGCGAAGGATTAATTATGTGTATGGTGGCGGTGATCCATCGGAAACTACGTCTGAGTCAGCTGCAGGCTGCGGTTTTAGTAATAAAACTTTATTAATCCACTTGAAGTAAATTGGGAAGGTGAAAAAGCTGGAAAGGTTCCATAATTTCTCGTTTCAGTCTCGGGGCTTAGTGGTTAACTCGTAAAAGCAGTGCGATTGTTTCCAGTGTTTTTATTACGTGATGTTTTTGACAGATATTATATTCATCTGCTCTAGAGCAATTCGGCTGCAGCTTTCCTCGGTCAAATAATAAGTATCGCAATACAGCGAGGAAATGGCAAATACACGGCCAGAAGGACCAAACTTTCTAAATTTTCTTTAATTTTATTTTTATTTTTTTTAGTATTACTATGTAGGTTAAGAAAATTGTAAATACTGTATATTTGATTGTTATGATTACCAATAAAATGATATTTAATTGTTATTTAAATTCCCTAATGGTTCAGATGTTATGTTATTGCGGCCATTAGAAAAATCTTGCTTCAGATTAGATAATCCGAAAAATAGAAAGGCTTCAGAGAGATAGATAGAGATCAAAATTTTCTAACTTAAAAATTAATGAGTGTCTGTTAAAATTACACAGAAACTTATTATACGTGGAATTTTACTGAATGGGGTTTATAAAAATGTTTATTTAAATTACGGTTTAAGTTGTTAACTTAAGAAAATAGACTAGCCCTTTTTATAACAAAAACATAAAATTACATTGTGGCAAGTACACAGTTACCTTAACCTTCTTATCGTAATGACCTTTGTTAAACGATAACTGGAGTTTAAACTAATATTATTAAAACCGTAATTTGTATAAAGATAACTCAGAAGCGACTAAAAATATATGTTCTTCTGTATCAGTTTACAAGTATTTTTGTCAAATAAAATATTTTTGTTGTCCGTTAATAATTCCGTCAAACTCAAACTCAAAATATCTTTATTCATGTAGGTAAACAAGTACACTTATAATAGTCAGAAAGAAGTTAAATTAATTGTAAATTTACATTTACTACCAGTTCGCAAGTCAAGGGCGTAGAGCGGGCAAGAAGAACTGGCAAGAAACTCTCCGCCACTCTTTTTAATCGCCAAGTATTGTTATACAAATTGTTTGAACTGGAGCAAATCAATCCCAAGGATTAGGATCACTTAAGTATTCCTCTATTATATATAATATTATATAATCATAATAATTTATCTCTATATAATTAAATAATAATATATATATATAATTATTAATTAATAATATATAATTTATAAAAAGCTTTATTGATTAATTTTCGTTTAACGAGGGCTTTGAATTTATTTAGTGATAATTCTCTAATTTCGCTTGGGAGTTTGTTGTAAAAACGAATATAATTTCCATATAAGGAGTGGTTTATCTTTTGGAGCCTGGTGGGTGGTACACTCAAATTAGTTCTATTTCGCGTATTATACTGGTGAAAGTCACCATCTGTCGTAGCCAACTAGCTTAATTAGCCGTTCAATTAACAGCCTAGCCGTTTAACTAGCGGCCTGAAAGTTGTTCAGCCGTAGCTTTTGTAACAACATTTAACATTAACATTAACAATTAATGTTTTACATAACTAATTGTTATTACGGGCCGGCGCGCCTCAGTGCTCCAGCTCTCCACTGCGCCCAGCAGTCCATCCCGAGACACTGACACAGCAATTCGTGCTGGGATAGGGCCTTGAAGTGTTTTAGTTTGACATCCTTCAAAAGCAAATATAACAATATTAAAATTGGAAGAGAGTTGATCACCCATTTATAAAATTAATAATGACAGAAATGCTTTATTACTAAGAGACTTCTAAAGTATTCATTACAATACTGTAATAATGTAGCCTATTTCATCAGTAGTTCAAGACTTTCAATTTGTAGACAGACAGTTAATTTGTCCATGAGTTTTATTATGATTTTTTTCATAGCAACCTTGCCAAGGTCGTTTTGTATAAATACGTATAACCTTATAACAATAAGATTTTTTGTTAGATATATATAGTGTTTTAGCGATGTCTAGTATAACCGCCTTTAATAGTCGAAGTTATGAGTATTTATGGATATTTCGTATGTATGTTTGTCTAAATTTTTAATTACGAGACCTTTTCGATTATAATACTTAGGGATCTATTAAATGTTCATAAAAAATAGTCCAGTAGTTATTGCGATATGGCGCAAGAAGGAAAAAGCATTACTGGGAAGAATATACCTGAGTAAATAATGTACTTTTATAGTTAATAAGCGATCTACGAGTGATACATATATCACTTGTATATTATATATACTATATAAAAAGAAGAGTCAGAGTTATAAAGAGAAGTCCTGTATACAACAGAATGGGACACCCATGTGGTTATCCCATACCGTCCCTGAGGTGTATCAGCACTGTAAGTTTAGTAGAGCGATCCTCTATTAGTGACTCCAATCAAGGCTTTGGCGCTGCAATAAAGCTGTATTTATTTATTTATAAAAGCTTGCAGCACACCGATACATTGTACAAGCATTTATAGACTAACATAATATACACGAAGAGATTAAATAAATTAAACAAAAAATTTAAATTATAAAACCTAGAGGAAAAATCGATTCCAAAGTGTAAAGGGAGCAACTAAGGATATCCAGACCTAGCTCGTTTTATAGAATGCTCATTCTGGATATCGATAAGTTTTGGCAAAACGCGTTCTTCTGAATAGAGGGATATATAGGTATCTAGAGGGTACACAAAACTTAAATTTAATTAAAATGGGCCAATTCGCTTTATGGTTTTCTCAAAATTTTAATATTCACTAATAAAACTCAATCGTGAAGAGAATACCAAATTTGACATCTTAGGGCCGATTTACATTATCTTAGTGTTTAGTAGAGTATTTTAGTACAAGTTGAAAGGCAAGTTCTTTAGTCCTTTAGTGCGTTGCGAGTGAACGTTTACATTTCTTCCAGTAGAGTATCATTACAGCGCCACAAATCACAATGAACGCGCAACGACGTCGGCAAATACGCTCTATTCTACGCAAAATACTAACTGTAGTTATGGAACAAATAGAAGACGAGATTTTATTCGAAATAAATAAACTGAATATGAATAATAAATAAAATAGCTTCTTTTAAGGCAGCGTAAGCCGAATGTCTAGCCTGTTTGTTTTTGTATAAATTGTTTTTAACGTTCCACAAACATTCGTGAACAACATATTCAGACACAAATTTGATAGTTGTATCTTCCGACCATTTAAAAATCAAAAAAACACGCATGCGTTTCACGGCACTTGTGCACTCTCCTAAAGATTTTACTAAATTACGTGTTTACACACAACGAGGGAAGATCTCGGGGGTTGCGCGGGCGCGGGAGGGGTATCACTTGAAACAAAGCGATTCTATTTTGATTCAACTTGAAAGTCAAGTAGAACCGTACTAAGCAAGTAGCGTTTACATGTTTCAACTAAAGTACTATCCTAAAGCACTCTCCTAAACACTAAGATAATGTAAATCGGCCCTTAGCGCCGCTATTTGAATCTCGTTCAGCGATTGACATATACACTTTTCGTGTCCACTCGTATTTCGCCTTAACTGACATTTCAAGATTCATATAATGTGATTTGTCCCGTTTGTTAAAAGATTTATTTCTCTATAATCGAGAAATCGTCAATAAAAACAAATTACTTTGAGTCATACATCTCACTAGCTTGCACCGTACAGGTTGTTAATCTTTCTTAAAATAGCGTTTATACTCGTCAGTCACATTTCCCGCATAGCGTACTTCTGGGTCACTAGTGATGTTCAACACGTTTCTACGTATCGATAAATGCAAGGTCATTGACCGGTGCTGTAAGCCTTGCGAACATTACATCAGCTAACCTTGTCAGACACGGAACAATGGCTGGCCGTAACGCTGGCTTAGAACACTAATAATTAAGATCTAGAAATATAAAAACCTAAATCGTTAACCGTGTCCAATATTGCAGTATTGTTAGTAGTCACTTGGACGAGAAATTTTATTCCCCAATCACGAACGAAACGCGCTACTTTTTTATTCTCACTTGCCAGGCTTGATATAAGAGTGATAACCTCTAACATAACCTGTTGCTTCTAAAACCCTAGGGATGGCTGCGCTATTTTTAGTGGCAAAAAGAGTCGTTATGAACACCTAGACTCCTCAAATACCTACAATTCGTGCAAGGATAGGGCCTTAAAGCCTCGCAAAGGTTACCGTGATTCTTTTGAGGGTATGGCGTTATTAAACGTTTTTGGTTCGTTAGCCATCCGTGTAAAGGAATCTTATTCAGTGACTCCCTAAAGCAAAATATAAAGCAATGCTGGAAAAAGCGCTTCTTCGTAATATACGGACGAGGAATATAGGTTTCAGCATGGTTTTAGATTGAAGTAGTTGCATTCATTACATTCCATAGGTATACTGCGCTGCAATAAAAAGAAATATGTGGCCTCCAAAACAATAACAAATATTTCATCTACATTAATTTTTAAAAGTTATACTAACACAACTAATACTTTTTTTTTTAATTCACACCAATTGACCTAATCCCATGCTAAGCTGGTGAAGCTTGTGTTATGGATACTAGGCAACGGATATAGGTACATATTATAGATAGATAGACAAATAAATACATATTTAAACACGTAAGCACAACACCAAATGCTCATCACATCGATGTTTGTCTCAGCCGGGGATCGAACCCGGGACCCATGGATTCGCAGTCAGGGGAACTAACCAATGAGCCGTCAAATATTAAGAAATAAAACTAAACAAATGTTGTATGCATTAATAGCTTTAATAATAATAATAACGTAAATACTACCCTACAAGTTACAACGCTACTATCACAACACACAAATACAGTACAGAACAATTCAGTATTTGTATGGTGATTTTATCGTTATTTATATCAATTGTTATAATAAGTGTGATTTCCGAGTTAATAGCTCTAACAATCTGGAGTTTCCAAGGTGTTGTACCATTTTTTGCCTCAACGAAAAACTGTTATTACGTCTCGGCCTTCACAATTACTCAGAATTTAATAAGACGCATTTTTACTACTAAATAACGTTATTTGACGTAAGCAGTTAATTAATTTCGGCAAATATAATTATATATATTCAAGAATTTATCGTTTCAGTGGTCAATTGTTTTTGACGTAATTTCTTTAGATTTTAAAGAATTTCGACTTGTATTCAGCGAAAAGGTTAATGAAATTAAAAATGTTGGCTAAATTGTTTACTACTTTACGTTACGTAGCTAATAAAACTACAATTTACTCCTAATCAACATCTACTCGAGGCTCAAGACCGAGCGCGATGGAGATTCACTGTGGTCGCCCTCTGCCCCATCTAGGGGTTATAGGACATTAAGTCAAAGTCAAGTAAGACAACGCACACCAAGTGGTATTTATAAAAATATATAACAAGCCTTTTATATCTTGCAAAATCAAATAAACTTAATCCTATTACAAATAAAAATAAATTTCATTAATGTTTATCTATTTTCTTATTAGTTTGCAAGAACCCTCCGCAGGTGATGGGCTCTTCCAACTATCTCTTTCATGGGCAAGCTGCATCCAGCTGGAGCCAATCGTAATCCCAGCAGTTTAAGGAATTGGTAGCTATAGTAATGCTTCTTATGTGTGTCTTATTTTTTAAATTTTTAACACGTCAAATAGAAATACGTCAAATAAATCTATGGCTTAACAACAGAGATGCATTCCGAAACCATAGATGATAACACTAATTTTAAATAAGCGGAGGCACGCAATATGATGCCAATTCAACGAACGTAAACGTTGTACTAGGTTTGTATAAGCCACTTATAATATACGAATACGTCAAGAGACACGCCTTCCATTGAAGTTTATGAAAGGTGAGTCACGCATCGCTTCAAATTGACTCCGCAATGAAGCATTATTAAGAAATTATTCGTACCGTAGCGACATGTGATAAATGATGTAACAATTGCGAGACTTGCACGAGACATTTAAAATGTGTTCAAATAAATCTACCTATTGAGGTAGGCTTCAAACAGTTCGTCTTTCAAGAAATACTTTACTCAACAGTTATAATTGTATAAATTATCATTAATTACACTTAAATTTATGCGAATAAAGTATTTTAAAATGTCATTTTGTCGTATATTTGAAGAAAACAGTATCAAAAATTGTATTTATGTAATGGTGCAATTACCTCAGTAATCGAACATAACATGTAACTTACCTTAAGTATTTTATTTAACTTTTAATTACTAGTACGTAAACAACGTTTTAAAAATATAGATCACGTAAACATTATAGTTAGCTATGAATACAGTAGAACCTCGATAACGTAAACCTCGGTAACATAAAAACCTCTGTTACTTCAAAAAATACTATGTTCCCTTCCCATCAGAGCCCAAAACCTCTATAACTTAAAATACGCAACCTCTATAACGTAAATAAATAATCTCTGTATAGGCCCTCAGTAACTAAAAGAAATGTTTCCACAACCTCTATAACATAAAATTGTTTGTGAAGTGAGTCATTTTATAAGAGTGTCAAAACAAAATATGGTTTCGGTATTTATTGCTTGCACGTGTTTACTAATGTATTGTTAACGTAAACAATACATTACCTATTGTTTGCTTTATCTAAATTCTTCAAAGCTTTGCGGCGGTTCGCTTTGTGACAACGACTTACTTGCATCATAAGTTAATGTGTTAATGTATTCTCCTCTCTATTTGTCATTGAAAATCAAATCGATTTAGAAACAGTGAATGTTTTAAAACAAAAGAAAATCACAGATTTTTTTAAGTAGACTAAACCTTTAGTTGTTGTTTTATTTTTATGTAATTAAGTAAAATATTATTCCAAATCTATTAAACTCGTTACCAGCTATACTATTTACTGATATTACAAGAAACAATATTAAATTTAAATTAAAAAATTACTTTATAAATCAAACAATAGAAAATTATGCATAATAAAAATAAGACATCGTCATTTAATTCATATTCGAATATTGGAACACATCCTGTATTCGAATGAGAAATCTCGTCAAGAACAGGTTTCTTGCATCGGCTAACTGAGGAGCGACAATGTTTCAATTTGTTTATTACGTTGTTCGTGCAATTTTGATGGTTTAATGGTAAAAATGTTATATTGTATAGTATGTCACTGGCCTAAGTATGTAATAAGTTAATTATTTAAATAAGTTCGACGACCTGGTGGACAGAAAAACTGTGTTCAGTTTGTGTTTCCACCACACCAACTTCTTTCTATTTACGATCATTATATAATAAATAAATAAATAAAAGTAAGTAATGTGAATAAATATGATTACATATTTAATTTTCCATCCTTCTGATGCATTCAAGTAAAAATGGGAGGAAGGGTACATAGAAACATGTACATACCTCTATATTAACCTTTACCCGACATAGAACCTTGATAACTTAAAACCTCTATAACATAAAATATTTTGTGCTTCCCTTGGACTTTATCTTATCGAGGTTCTACTGTATATATATTCATTTGTTTTAAATTCTGTCAACTTCCTCGAAAATAAGTGCCATTATTCCTTCGTTCATTTTAATTTATTCTGAGATTGTCACTAAACAAACAAACAAACTATTTAGCCCATAATATAAACATAGTAATTAATTACTTAATTATCTATTGACATAATATGGATACAGTATAAATTTAACAACACTAGTCAATTATTTAAGTACTCTTTAAATCGACAGTTTCTGAGTAACGATTAGAGATGTCTCAACGTATAGCCTTCGTGATAATTGTTGTCTAGGCACAATAGAGTTTAATTTATGTTAATTTTAATTAACATAAGGTCTAATTCAACGCAATTTCACAAGAATAAGGAAAGAAAGTATTGCGTATCTCAAGATTATTATGATAAATTATCACTGTTCATAATTTAGCCAGTTCCTATGTTTTATAGGAACTGAAACTAAAATACTTAGAAGTAATTGTCATAGAATTTTAATTATTAAATTGTGTTTGTGTCATAATTTTTTTAATTATTTAATCTAAATTACTTTTTTTCTATATAATAAATAAATTAATATTTCAATTATTGAATAATAATATATTTCTTATGCAATCATGCTTAGGGAATCAACTGCTCATGGGCAACAGGTTGTTGTGACAGGCGAATATTTATTTAAGTTTCATTTTATGTAGAACTTTTTTTTTTAAATATAATATACAACTTAGATTATAATTCCATGAACAGTCCAACAGTGTTGTCCTAGTGGCTTCAGCGTGCGGATTCTCATCCCTGATGTCTTAGGTTTGAGCCCCACTGTACCACTGGATTTTTTCTTTCTGTGTTCATTTAGTACTTGCCTATTAGAAAAAACAAATCTGAGAATCAAAACAGTTGTTACTGTATTTTTTAAATAAATTATTATCTTTTGAATAAATCTTCGTATGGGACTAGGTCAATTGGTGTGAATTGTCTATAAAAAAATTATCATTGTTACAATTTCATTATAAAACTTTGTGTTATGGAGTTTTATTGAAATAGTTGTTGTTGGCGCGTTTTTAATATAATAAAAAAAATCGTGTCAAAATGTTAAACGCGCGCGCGATTCTAAACAGCATTCAAAATGTTATTCTCTCAAAAACCACGTTTTATTACCACATTTCCGCTACCGATAAAGTTTAACAGATAGTCAACTGAAATTTTAACTTCACATCCGGTCCGATAAAACTTTTATAACGACCCCTAATTCACCAGGATGTTACTTTTTTAGTTTTAATAACCTTAATAGTATTATCGACCTATATTATGTCAGTAAAAACATTCTTGCACTTTTTATTACATATTTATGAATTAATTAAATCCTACTTTATTTCTGTGACTTTACAATAATTTTATACATGTCTCTCTCTCTCCATCATATTAATGCTTAGTAGAAAAAATTTATATTAGTAAAAGTTAGCAGTGTAAGTAATAAATAAAATTAAATAAAAAATATTAATAATTCTAAATAATAAATTCCATACATTTTACACACCCTTTTAAGAAACATTATATATTCTCAAATGCTTTCTTTCACTTGTCTAAATCCTGTGTAATGCTTGTGTTTTGGAAGGTTTAAGATGTTATAACTTATATCCAAACTTACAGCCATCGGTACATGCAAGAGGAAGAAACCATATAAATTACTTTCCTTCATAAAACTTTGTCAAATCTTTAAATATTTTACAATAAGGTCAGGTAAAGGTAAAATCTACCTGCCAATACCCGTGAGTGAATACAAATTAATTTCATACCTTGACATTGTTTTGCCAAAATTTTATTTCCATCAATATTAATTGTGTTAAGAATATGAATTTATAACTTTTATAGGATATTTAATACGCTAATAAAACAAGTATTTTATTTAAAAATATATTCTTTTTACCTTAGTATCTTTCAATGTTGTGACTGCTGAAGCGTTTATTTGTTTGGCTGAAGGCGCTTGATTAGAAATCGCTATAAATGTGTTTCTGTCAAAAACCTCATAATATGGTATAATCTAACATGAAACGGGACACATGGCTTGAGGTATAGAAAAGTTCAGTAAGAAAGTACCAGGTACAATAAACGCAAAAGGCGAAGACAATTAAGAAGATGTATAGACCAGATAAAGGAAACAGCAGGAGCCAGGAGGTATATAGCAGACAGTGGTACAGTGACTTAGCCAAAAAAGGGCACACAGTCACAGATATATATATATATATAATGAGATAGAAATATAAATGTGTTGAAGTGTAAAAGTATCGGAAATAAAAGGTTATTAATATTATTATATGAAACAGCGTAATATCGTATGTCACAGCCTCTTTTACGCGGAACCAGTTTATTAACATAGTATTTACATTTGTCTTAATAAATGATATGAGATTTAGTAAGTGGAAATGTTTTGCTTCCTAGTTTGATTGACCTTACGTGACGTAGGAAGCGACAAGAATAATGAATATTATGACTTTCATTATCTACAGACTATAATTATAATATGATTAATACAACATAAAGTTAACAGTCACTGATAAGTTAGGTTATTTGAGCCTATATAAAAAAGCCTCAAAATTAAAACAGTTTTAGGAGAAACGAGGCACGATTGTAGATAACTTAATTTTACGAAGATGAGCTCGTTTCGTAAAATTACGCTACGTCAATGTGAATTTTTCTCTATTTTTTTTGTTTAATTATATTTAGTTATTAAGCTTACAACATCATACACAGTACTAAATCTACTAATTATTTTACAAAATCTGACATCTTAAATGTGTAACAGTTAAAAAAATTTTTAAATTAAAAATTAAAAAATACAATTAAAACATATACAAGATAATACGCACACAATGAAATAAAATTACGCCACACGAGAGGATTGATCCTGATGATTCAAGTGTCATATTATGATAGGCTCGAAGGATTTTGTCATAGTTTTCGGAATATTAACTGAAATGTGTCATGAAAGTCCCGACAATTCCGCTACTGCGCTGCGTCATTCTTTACTGTGTGCAATTTGCTTGTAAATACATATAGTTAAATATTCACTTGTAATACCACAAGAGCTTCAAAATTATCGGGTATTTCCCGATAGGTTCGTTGCAAACAAATATAGTCGTCAAGTTTTTCAGGTTAAAAAATCACGAGCGCGTGATTTTTTAACCTGAAAAACTTGACGACTATATTTGTTTGGAGGGAACCTTGAGGGAAATGCCAGATAATTTTGAAGCTCGTGTGGTATTCGGGGGATTATTTTTCCGACCCAAATGTCGGCCAATAGAATTGCACCATGAGACGAAATGTACAGTTAACAAATAAGAATTTCATAATGAATAAAACAACTACTTAATACTTTTCTTGAAGCAACTACCAGAGAAAAGTTTCAAAAAATTATCAGTATAATACCATGTAGGTTGTACCACGTGACGTCGAATAGTGCAATTCTATTGGTCGATATTTGGGTCGGCAAAATAATCACGAATATAAATTGGACATAACAATTTATTTTTTCTATCGCACATAGATGGAAAAGAAAGAAATATTTAATTATACATAATAATATTAGTTAAATAAAGTGCACCAGCCCCCACACTAGGATTCCATGTGTTGTGGACAGCCAGTCTTCTTTTTAACATGTTAACAGTACTTTACACAACTTAATTTTTGCACAATAATAATATTTTCTGTATAGCATAGGATAGATCTTACATATGTACTTTATTAAAATCTAGACTTTACAGTTTTTGCCAAAAAAACACAATTCTAGACTCACCGCCATTTTATAGAATTTTAAATACGTGATATGAAAAGGAACATTGATTGTGTGATCAGCCAGAGACGTCCAATTTTGCAAATAATGCGTTATAAATGTAATAAAGCTTTGTATGATTAAAGCTGTAATTAAAAGATAAATACGTTGCAGAAATTCCCATGGCTACGGCGCCATACAAAAATGCTCCCAGCATACTTATCAGGACAGTCACGAGGTGCAGGACCTTAACGCATGCGTGATGAGGACACACGCATGGAAACAATTATGAACAAAAAGGATCCTATCCAAACCAAAGAAACCTTAACCACTAAGTTACGGTGGCGTAGGAAGCCGTACTAATTGGTAATCTTCCCAGTTAAATGCAATCATTTTTGTACGGTTTCTGTGCCAAGTGCAAAAAAATTAAACCCGATTTTTTCGGTACTAATAAATTTCTATAATACAAAACGTTGAATAAATAATTTAATAATGGTTTGTTTATTCAAAAAAAATTAGTTCATTTGTAATTCTTTAAAAATTTAAACTATAATTTTATGAAGTTTTTGTTTACCTGTATATTGGAACTTAGAACGTTTTCCTTGTATATTACATTAAATATAATTTGAGGAAAAGCCCGTATATTTAAGACCCCGGGATTTACCTCGTATAACAAATTATACAAATTCCTCTCGAGCCTATGTAATATCAATCAAGGTATATTTTACAATGTACAAAAGTTATCGGTCCTACTTAAGACAGGAACAATATTCATATTATTGATGTGTTAATGCGTCTTATGAGCTTTCTGTTAAGATATTTTTGTAAATGAGTCAATGATTTAGTTACTATTTATATTTTTAATTGAGATTTTCTGTAGTTATTAACCTAAAGAGGAGAAAGAACAACGCACAATTTCCAAAAAATATAATTAAGGCTTAATACATTAATTTAGAAATATACTTCTTTTAGCGAATTTTGAAGTTATATTTTAAACTACAATTTTCCTAAGTGATGAGCGTGAAGCATTGATGGTTACACAATTATTTAAAAGAACACTAGTTTCTCCGACAATAGGTACAATCGACAATAAAATATGTTTGCGTTTTAAACCTCGATTCTTGGAAGTCATCCCAAAACCATAGACGGCGAGACAATACAGATAAAATGTGTGGAAATGAATGGAATACAACAAAATACTGCGGATGGTTAAATTTGTATTTGTACAGTATTTCTATATAAAATAACATCAATCTATTATGTGGTTGGTTAATCCCCGGAGCTTGTCCTATACTTTTCCAGTAAGGATTCAATTATTTAAATTGAAGCGTTTAAAAACGTAACAAAATACTCGTACACACTCGGTTGTATCTTCTGTACTTTGTTGTCGTCTATACAACCATTTTTGTCTATGTTTACAGTTCATTATACTTTTTGTTGGAAGTCGTTGTCTCTATCAGATTGAGGAAGGAAAGAATTTCACTCTAGAAATCTCGTCTATCACTAGACACAGCCTTTTTTGCTAAAATTTTTTAACGCCGTTAATTTTCTTTCATTGATTGGACTTAGTAGAGACATACTTCTGTATGTATATACTGTTAATAACTATTTTTTGTAACGAAAATCATACTCAAAATGTAAAACACAATGTGTTAACGGTTATGCTAATTGTTGACGTAATAGCTACGGATGTTATGACTTGATGATGGAAGATAATTGAAGGAAAACGTTATTTGGCTGTTTTCAAATAATTTGCGAAGTAAAGTTTCGGAAAAACTTTTAACGA